>CM061531.1:185121238-185306459 GCA_030545055.2 Neoaliturus tenellus | reverse complement strand
TGTGTTGGACGAGAGTAGGGTGTGTTGGCCGAAGACTGTCAGGAGGAGCAGGAGGAGCCAACCCCCCCCCCCCGAGGAAATTTTTTTTTGTCGTGAAAAATTTTTTTGCCGTTAAAATTTTTTTTCCGTGAAAATTTTTTTGCCGTAAATTTTTTTTTGCCGCGAAAATTATTTTTTTTTACCTCGAAAATTTTTTTGACACGAAAATTATTTTTTTTACCCTAAAATTTTTTTTACCTCGAAAATTTTTTTTACCGCAAAAAATTTTGTCATCTCGAAATTTTTTTTTTGCCGCGAAATTTTTTTTTTTTTCACCGCTAAAAAAATTTTTACCTCAAAATTTTTTTTTACCTCAAAATTTTTTTACCGCAATTTTTTTTCTCTCATACCAGAATGAGACTTCTCCGCGGCATCCGCAGCAATCCGCGGCAATCCGCGGCAATCCGCGGCAATCCGCGGCAATCCGCGGCGAATCCGCGGCGAATCCGCGGCAATCCAAAATAGTAGAGGCACTTAGCCAATGCAGCTATGAGTCATGAATAGTAATACATCTCTTTTTAACATTTGTTGTATGGCTAATCCGCGGCAATCCGCGGCGAATCCGCGGCAATCCAAAATAGTAGAGGCTTTCGGCCAGTACATCCATGAACCATTAATAGTAATGCAACTCTTTTCAACATTTTGTTGAATATACTTTCATTTTAACTTTGATACTTTTTATTTCATTTACTTATCCTTCTTTTTCGTTCTGTATTAAAATTAAAGTTTTAAGATTCCACAGTAATCTTCTACTGCCTCTGGGACTTCCACTCGTAAGACAACTGACTCTGTTCAGCGCCTAGACGACTCTTCCACTGCTCACATTGATGCGATGATCAGAAGACTTCACTAAATTATGTAAACACTACTATTTTTTACTATTCACATCTATTGGCTGGACTGTAAAACAATATTTCTCTTGTATGTTAAGATATTTCTTTTCTTGCAATAAAATTTAGCACTTAACAAACATCATTCGCATGTAAGTTTCACTTTTGAAGAGACTCACTATTTTAAAGTCAAAAGTGCATTATTAAAAGTTTTCAGAGTCTAATAGTTTAACCTTTCTGCAGACTCGGCATAACATTTTTACTTTCAAAACAAAAGAGTCTAGTAACTTAGTACTTCACTTTCAAAGTGAAAAGAGTCTGTTAGTTTAGTCATTACACATCTTTGACATAGCATTTAAAAGTTTTAAATTTCTAAGTGAAAAAAGTCTATTCGTTTAAACTTTCTGCAGACTCGACATTACATTTTTACTTTCAAAGACAAAAGAGCCTAGTAAATTGGTATTTTACTTTCAAAAGAGTCTGATAGTTTAGTATTTGTACACCTCTGTGTAGACTCGTCATTTATATTTTTCTTTTCACAAGTTTGACAGTGAATGATCTTAAGACAAAGTGTGAAACTGGAAAATAAAAACAATCATATCAATACAAATGATTAGATTTATTGAAAAAATCTTAAAACTAACATCGAGTGTATTGAAAAAAATAAACTTAAACAGCAGAAGTAGAACTGTATACATTAGTCAACAAAAATATAAAATCTATGAATTAGTCAACAAAATGAATTTGTTCCATCACTAAAACTTCAAAGAAACAACATAAATAAATAAGTGTTCATATAACAGTCCAGCACACTCCTAAGATCCGAACAGCGCCTACCCGATCACACTCATGCGACATTAATTAAATTGTGTCGTCGTCCACGTCCATCGGCACAGGCAGAGCTGGAGGAAGCGGTGGTGCTCTTGGTGGTATTACATAATGCCCCCACGGAAGAGTGTTTATTCCATCCTCTGGCATCACGTATCGTTTATCATCAAACGGAGCCAGAGATCTTTTTCTTACTACCACTGAATAAATCATATGGTATTTACTTTGAAAGCGTTGATTCTCCGTGCTCTTTGTCGTTCTGTTATGAAGACAATCGATGTAATCTTGTACGTTTATATCATGCAGAGCGACAGCACGATTAACACCCTTCGCACGTTTGATGGGGGGAGGCGCGATGCAATCATCTTTCTCACCTTCATTATTACAAGTACACCTACCGAATGTCATACAGTACAGTTTTGCCATTAATCCGACAAACATTTCGATGACCACTCCTCCGGCCTCATCCTTAAACTTTCCCAAAACCCTAGCATTCCGTCCATCATAGCAAATGTGGGTCCTGGGATAGTTACTTGTGTCGAAATCGTCGAGGTGAGTCAACATGTCACGGTAGACGTCTCTGGTACGGATCGCGTAGACTATCCCATCGGTGTCCATGTAGACCATTCTAATCCTTTCGATACCGTACCGCTCTACCATGTCGTAGTGGAAACCGTACATCCATCGTTTACTATGGTCCATAATGCACATTCCCGCGTATACAGGCTTTTTAGTACGACTCGCACTTTGGCCATATGTAGCAATGCTAGGTTTTCATTGTACCAAACACGATCATTGAAATTTGCCTTAGCTACATACTTAGTATACATTTTATGGGATGTGACTACTTTCACGTTTATGTGTTTTCTCACATTCTGGAGACTCATACCGTATACTGCATTGACCATCAATTTAAACATCTCCACTTCAAATTTATTGCTGGCCTGCTGTCTTAACTCAGTATTTAGTGTCACGTACGGTTTCAACCACGGTGACTGTTTGAAACGTAGAACTCTGTGGATTCGACGAACACGTAGCCCATTCTCTAACGCCTGTTGGAGATAACGGTAGTGAATTACATATTCCTTCTTGTCCGTCAGGGTGGCCATTAATTTCTTAGACGATCCAGCACCGCTGTTGATCACTTGCTCCGATGTGTATGGGAGTTGATACGCTGGTGATTTTCTAACTTCTGGACAGAAGGGCAAGTCTCTGTGTTTATCGTGTAGAACTTGGTCTTTCGGGTACTCCAAGTCTACTTCCAAAACGTACCCGTACTCGCCCTCCGCCGGTATGCTCAAGATATCTAATAAGTCAACTTCCTGCTGTGTTAGCCACTCAAAATCTTTGTATGGAAGTGGTTCCGACATGGCCCATCCGTATAGATTGTTAGCGTCATAATACATTAAAAATGTATCACTATCACTCTCTACGGAACCTACACTTGTCGATGTGCACTGGCCGTTTCGGTCACCGCGTCCTCTAGTGTATTTATTATTGGCGATGACGTGCCGAGTTACACATTGAGTCAGACCACCTCGAATACCCTTCTCAAAAAATACATATTGATCCACATCTTGAAGGGTTTCTAGCACCACAGCAGTTTTGTACAGCATGACATCCCAGGCGTACGACGGAAGCGTAAGATAATGTGCAGGGTCGAGCTGATAGTGTGTTATGACCTCCCTGAACCCCTCAAACACATCGGCTAATAGTAGCACATCGGTTCGTAAATATACATCTGAGTATTCACCGAGCGTGGTACAGTTGAATTTACGCCACACTTGTTGTGCATGTTCATAATCAACATCAGTTACTTCATCTCCGAAGGCTTCTTTAGGCGGAAGTAGATCCTCGTTCAGAACCTCCTGTGAAGTGATGTATTCATAGGGGAAGACTCCTTTCCTACGTAATAGTCGGAAATCATCATTGTCCGGGTATCTAGCTCTCATGATCTTCATTTTGTCATCAGGTAGGATGGACGCAAGAGTCGCTAATGATTTCGCCATCAGACGATACGAATCGACAAACTGTAGCTTGATGTTACTGTGTCGACCAGGATATTTAAATTGTTTTGAAAATGTAATGTACTTTTCTTCCGTGTTGGCGAGTACTTCTACATCACTTTTGTCAACACCCAATTCTCTAACTATGAAATGCGCATCATAGTTTGATAAATTATGAAAATAGATGTTTATAGTTTCCTGCTCTCGGTAATTGGGTCTGTGACGTGCATTCAAAACATCTCCAATCTTCTGTACGTCATCCCGTACTGCGTTTATAAAGTGTTCAGAGGCATTCTCACCTCTGTAGAGTCTCAATTTTGAATATGTGTTGCTGGTCGGATCAATGTCGTCACAATCACCATCGTTGACATTCCTGTGATTATCATGAATGTAGTACGAGTACGAGTATGGCGTGTGGAGTTTCTTCACATTACTTGGCGCATTCTCGTCGTGATTTACATTAGCACCTCTTGAAGTGGCCGGATCCCACGCTGGTGGAAGAGACGTTGGTGTGGGATGAATAGGTTGATTTGGTTCAGTCGGTACGAGCGCACACTCAAAATCCGCATATATAGTGAATCGTGCCTTTTGTGTACGCTCGATGTGCTTAAACCGAATCTCTTTATCTTCAGACAAATCGGTCCTCAGAGGATCATGCGAAGAGCAGTAACGCTTGTGCTCCTCCAACCGTTCAGCTCCAGTGAGACCCAGTTTGTTCGGTCGGCTGTCGAAATGTGCGAAACATCTCCTGCAAATGAACAAACGATGTCCGCGACGTGTCAGCTGGCTGGAAACTAACCTCTCGAAGTCTGCGATGTATGCATAGTGAGTGGTCCGTTCATCTGTTAGGAACAACATATCGAAGTGGTTTGGTAGCTCTTGATCCACGACGCGAAGCGGGAAGACATAGTGTTCTTCTTTGTTTTGTTGCTTGCTCCGCTTCTTGTTGTCCAGACCATACACGTTAACGCTTACCCCCGGGTTGTTGCGCTCAAACTTGCGGATGTCATTGATTTTTACTGGGAATTCAAGTCCTTCAAAATTCAAATTAGCTCGGGCCCTAACCTCTGTAGTAAAGTGTTTAGAGGTGAGCCGATCACGTCGAGCTTCATTAACAAACTTAGAAAGAATTGAATACTCAAAACACCGCTCATCCGATTCGTTTAGCACATTAACCACAGAGTGTCTCATGGAGATATCGCGAGGAAGGGGGATGAAGGAGCTACCTCTGAGAGGGCTATAAACATTGACTCTCACCTCCATGTCTAAAACCCTAACAAAGCTCCACCCGGAACCCTTCATCTCGCATGTCTCCTTCTCCAGTAAAATTTTGTTGATGAATTGTTGACATATTTCATCTACATCACTATTTTGGAGGATAGGGACATTTTTGGTCTTGAAGGCTCGCTTGCAAGTCTCACCATGAATATCTGCGAATTGACATTCGATCCAGAGATTAACCTTGATGGCATGAACTATCAATAAAATCCGTCGCATGAGTGTGACAATCGTTGTTCGCAATGAGTTGACAAACTCCTGGAGAGAAACAGTCTCATCAGCGGGCTCCGCAAGCCTGTACGTCTTCAAACGCCCGCGAAATCCTGTCTCGGTCTCCACGAAGCCATCCGGTGCCAAATCACTGGGAATGATGGAGGATCCATTGACGATATCGTCACTGACTGTTCCTACAGACGTTGTTGACGAGGGTACAGGCATTGTGGTCGAGATGACAGGCACTGGTGGTTGGACTCCACCGGTCTGTTCCGGATGTTGGCTCACACGCGCAGCTCTACAGTGGAATCGAGCGTGGAACTGCATATCATCATTGCGATTGAAGGACCCTCCACACCCGCCACACACATGGCCTGAAAAACACATATAGTTGTAGTCACATGCATAATAATGGAAAAAGAAACAATTTCTAAACCGTTGTGAAAGTTCTGAATGTATAATGTCATGGCTGAAATTAACTTAATGTTAAAATTGGTTAAAAGTCTTTACATCAGAACTCATTTAGAAAATTAAGAATGATGAATGAACCATTTAGTGTGAAATCAGTTACTACTGCAAATGTCGTATCTATGTTTTAAGTAAAACAAACATCATTAGTTTGAAGTCAAAGAAAAATACCTTTTGTACGAACTCCAACAGGTGGTGGGGCGTGTGTCAGATCCGTAGCGTGCGATGGATTCGGTCTCGAATCGAGGTCAGAAGTGTTAGAGGGACCGGGTTGCGGATCCGAAGGAGTGGAAACAAAATCTATAACAAACGAACATACATGTGATTAGAACATTTTATCTTAAAGCAGATTTATAAGAAGTTGTGATGAATATTTGGTAAGTAAATACTAACACATTTACTTCATTGGATTTTTATAATCAGAGTAGCATTTGAAATTATTGCTATTTATCATCTTGTTCATTTTGAAATAATTTGTTAAAGTTTTCATATTATAAAGGAAATGTTTTCTTGAAGTAAGTGTCCGTGGATATGCATTTGGTTATGCGATTGATCAGTGTCATGGAGTTAGCGACTATATCCAAAGTTCAAGATATTATTAAACACATGTTACTAACCTGGTCTGAATGCGGGATGTTGGCGATGGGTGATGTCGATGTGGCGACGAAGGTCAGAATCCCTCGTGTATGATTTCCCACAATCCGGACAGTCAAACTTGACTCCCCTGTGGGCGGAACGTGCGTGCTGGTTAAGATGATCTTTCTTCTTATACGCTTTGCCGCACTCCCCACAAGTGAAGCGGCGTTCCACAGTGTTGTTCATGATCTACAAACAAATAACTCTACGTAATATAAACTATTCAGAGAAGTTTTATGAAAAACTCAAAGAATGTAATATTACAAGAAACATTCTTTATAATTAACCAACACAACAAGCAAGTGTAAAAGAGTTTCATTGCGTTACATGCTATTGCAGTCTATTTTCACACTAGTGACAAAACTATTAAAATCGTTTTGAAAGTAAATATTCTACTTTGCATTCAGAAATGTTTATAAATGCTTAAGAAGCTATGCATTGTAGTTTATTAACATTCTTCTCTGTTAAACTACTCAACAAAGTGTAAATTTAAAGGCAAGGAGATTATGAATAAGTACTTTTTATTTTCTTTTACAAATTTTACATGTCGCAAAGTAAAACACGAAAATAATGTTATGAACTTTTCAGTTAGCACATGATAGAAAGAACGAAGACATTTGACACAAATAAAATTCACATACATCATACGTATTTAAATATAGATAGCTATTCTACATTACAAATACTACTTACATTTGAATTGTCGAGTACCCAGGAGTAAGACAGTAGTACTATGTCACAGGGCGCTGCAGAGCACTGGAGAACACGTCCGATCGCCGTGAAGTCTGGAGGTAGACTGAGCGAAGAAAGACAGTAGCACTGGAGCACTGGAGCACTGGAAAACACGTCCGTTCACCTTGAAGTCTGGAGAGAGACTGAGCGAAGAAAGGCAGTAGCACTGGACCGCTGGAGCACTGGAGAACACGTCCGGTCACCGTGAAGTCTGGAGAGAGACTGAGGGCAGCGGAGCTAACGGAGCACTGGAGCACTGGAGCACTGGAGCACTGGAGCACACGTCCGATCGCCGCGAAGTCTGGAGAGAGAGTGAACGAGCAAATACAGACGCTGTGGGATGTGAAAATGGCGCGGGATCGTACATAGTATGCAGCGGCACGACAGGTGATCATCAACGACCATACTCGATTTGAATCTCAGCGTATGCCTAGAGTGTAGAGGTTCATTGAAAATGAGTCAACAACGCGAGAGTGACAAAATCTTAGAACCAACTGCGGCCACTCGGGGACAATGCAGTGTTTAAAATTGTACGAAGTCACCCATCACATTTAGTTTAATATAGAGAAAGAGGTATGAGAACTCGAGGCGTAAGGATATCGTCTCGACACTATGGACTGCGGCTACACCGACACACCGCGCAAACAAAAATCAAGTTGGTGGCGTAGGAATACCGGTTGCCTGCCACGCGCACTATGCATCGGCACAACGGGTGACCATCAACGGCTATACTCAATTTGAGTCTCAGCGTATGCCTAGAGTGTAGAGGCAACAACGCGAGAGTGACAAAAATTTTAGAACCAACTGCGGCCATTCGGGGGCAAGGCAGTGTTTTTAATTGTACGAAGTCACACATCACATTTAGTTCAATATAGAGAAAGAGGTATGAGATCTCATTACACAAGATAACCACTTAAAGACAGTTTTGCTTATGTCGAAACATTAGTCAACTATTTGTGACTCATAAACATTTAACACATTAAATGAAGTCACATGTCCCTTGTGCATCACTTCAAAGGAGTAAACATTGGTTGAAAGTTCAACCGCAGCATCACTTCGCATGCAGCACACTCTTTTTTTATAGAAGCGAGTCGTTCGTAGAAAACCCAACAAAACATCATCAAATTATTTTGACCACCTTAGATTGTCTCCTCGAACACATACACTGAACGCATGCGTTTATAAAAAATCAAGATGGCGACGTGAGGATATCACCTCGACAATGTGGACTGCTGCTACACCGAACACCGCGCAAACAAAAATCAAGTTGGTGGCGTAGGAATACCGGTGGTCGACCACGCGCACTCAAGCAAAATGCGAGCATTCACATGGTTTCCAGAAATAATGAGGTTTAAAGAGTCCGTTTAAGGACACTTGATGCATGCCGTTCGCGCGCTCGCATTCCATCCGCGCGTAAGATTCAAACACGCGCATTTTTGCGGCATGCATCAAGTGTCCTTAAACGGACTCTTTAAACCTCATTATTTCTGGAAACCATGTGAATGCTCGCATTTTGCTTGAGTGCGCGTGGTCGACCACCGGTATTCCTACGCCACCAACTTGATTTTTGTTTGCGCGGTGTTCGGTGTAGCAGCAGTCCACATTGTCGAGGTGATATCCTCACGTCGCCATCTTGATTTTTTATAAACGCATGCGTTCAGTGTATGTGTTCGAGGAGACAATCTAAGGTGGTCAAAATAATTTGATGATGTTTTGTTGGGTTTTCTACGAACGACTCGCTTCTATAAAAAAAGAGTGTGCTGCATGCGAAGTGATGCTGCGGTTGAACTTTCAACCAATGTTTACTCCTTTGAAGTGATGCACAAGGGACATGTAATGACTTGGAGCTAATGAGTTGGAGCTCGAAGAGGAAGGACGCACAGTGGTCAGTCGGTCCCTTATCTTGTGAGTGCAGATAACATTCCATTGCTGTTCAGTTCAAAGGATTGTGATTTCCTTGAATTTCACATTTTACTTATTTTTAATTCAGTATATATTTTTTGTTGTATTAATTAAATTCATAATGAGTGATAAATGCAAAATTTGTGATTTAAGTGTTGTTACAAGAAAACCAAAAATACAGTGTTCTGTTTGTAAGTTCTTCGTTCATGGGAACTGTGTTAACATGACATCTGATGATATTGAATTCATAACGTCTAAGAATGAGATTTGGAGGTGTGATTCGTGTCAGGAGGGTCGCAGAGAAAGTCTTCGTTCCGAGACTACAAGTGAAGAAGTTGAGGTAACAAATAAAGATATTATGAAAGCTCTCCAGCAAATGCAACTTAATACCTCAGATCAAATTAAACACCTTGAAAATGAATTAGGCAAATCTGTTGAAGCCTGTCACGAGAAGATTGATGATTTGGTTAAAACCATCGCGGAACAAGCTAAAGCCTTAAAAAATTATGAAAAAAAATTTGAAACTATCACTGAGGAGAACCAACATCTTCGATCCAAGGTGAAGAACCTAGATGAACGTTTAGAGGATTTAGAACAATATTCCAGAGCGAACTGCTTAGAAATAAATGGGATACCTGAAGACAAAAACACCAGCCCAATTGATATTATAAAACGAGTTGGAACTGCTCTTGATACCGAAATAAAGGACGACATGGTAGACGCTTGCCACTATTTGGGTACAAAACAGGAAGGAAAAAACCGAGGCATAATAGTGAAGTTTGTTCAAAGATCTACAAAGGAAGAAATTTTGAGAAAAAGGAAAATTAAGAGAAATTTAAACACATCTGACATTGGTATGCCGAGTCCTGCAAGTGTTATCTACGTCAATGAGAGCTTGAGCCCCGCTAGGCGCAAGTTGTTGAACACAGCTAGAGCATTCAAAAGAGATCATGGCTACACCTTTGTATGGGTTACCAATGGTAAAATTTTCCTGCGCAAGAATGAAGGTGACCGGGCGATCGTCGTGAGAAGTTTGGAGCAACTGGCAGAACTGCAGCAACGAGAGGCAGCCTCCCGAGACGCTTCATCGCCGTCTACAAAGTAAACATTTAAGCAACCAAGTTTGTATGTAGTGTGAGATTTTTACATTTAAATTCATAGTTTTATGTTAGAGTTTTGCAGTAAATTGTTTCAACCTTTTTCGAACAATGTAGTAATACTACATCAAAATATAAGAAGTGTCAGGGAAAACTTTGATTTATTTTCTTTAAAGTTACAGAGTTTAACTAATTTGCCTCAAGTAATTATTCTTTCTGAAATTTGGATAGATAACGAAGAACTCACATATTATAGTTTGCCAGGTTATAATAGCTATGCAAAATGTAATCAAGAGCACAGAGCAGGCGGTGTTCTTATCTTTGTATCTGATATGCTGGAATGTAAACAAATTTCAATTAATAATGGAGCTTTTCTGACAGGTGATTATGTTCATTTAAATATAAACCTGACAGATAAACTAAGTATAGATATCATAGGACTGTATAGGCTACATGCATTCCATGAGGATATCTTCATTGACGAATTAGATAATTTATTACAAAGTGTAAAGAATAAAAACTTGATTGTGACCGGAGATATTAACATTAATCTTCTCAAACATTCAAAGTCGACCGATAACTATACGTTGAAAATGGCTTATCATGGTTTAGAATCTTTAATACATGAGCCCACTAGAGTAACAGATAACTCTGTTTCATTGATCGACCATATATATTGTAGAAGTAGTGTCAACTCAAAAATAGAATATACAGGTTTTGTAACAGAACTGCAAGTGACCGATCATCGAGCTACGTTTGTATGTATCAAATGTAATTATGAAACCAATAAAGCTAATGAACCTTACAAAGTAGACAAAATAGATTACCAACTTTTAAATAACACTCTGTTACAATCAGATTGGCAATCTGTTTATTCCGCAAAAACTGTTTCTTTAGCCTTTGAAATTTTTTTGGATATTTTGCATCAGTGTATAAATCAGTCCCGTAGACAAAAGAATAAATGGGAGAAAAAGAATCAACGAATAAAACCATGGATGAATCAAAAACTTTTAAATATGATTCATACAAAAAATAGTTTGTATAAAAAATATAAAAATCAACCACAAAATGACATTTACAAACTTAACTATAAAAACTATAAAAATAATTTATTGAAAGAAATAAGAGTAACTAAAAATACGTATTATAATAATATATTTGATTCCAACAGAAACAATCCAAAATGCCAGTGGAGAACAATAAAAGAAATAACTGGTCAGGTATCTCAACGTCAAGAACGCATAACTCTTAAAGATAACAGAAACAACAGTATAACATGCCAGAAAGATGTTTCAGACCACTTAAATAATTTTTTTGCAACCATAGCAAATGATTTGAGGGAAACAATAAACAAAGATCGCAATACAGCTATAGGTTTAAGAGAACAAGTTTTAAATTTTTTTCCAAGTAGCACAGTTTGTGATTCTTTGTTTCTATATCCCACCAGTAAAGACGAAATTAGGACAATTTTTTTTTTTTTTTTTTTTTGAGGGAGAGGCGGAAAAATGCATTACGCACACAGGTGGCCAGCCTGTAGTGTGGGGCTCCCCTAAAAACGGGTTTACCCACTAAAAAACCTCCTCTACTCTTTAGGAATCTAACCTGGAATTGTTTGTCACATTACGTCAGGCTAGGCCTAAATTTGGCTTACGCCCGTGGGGCTCGCTCCTTATCCAGCCGCTCGATCAAGGGATCTGGGCCACTTCGCGGTCCAGATCGGTTTTCTTTTCCAGGAGGATGCCCCGGACGAACTGTGACAAACAATCCCAGTTGCCCTCATCCTCCAAAATCTTTTGGCAGACCGAGTCCACCGAAAATACACCAAAGATTTGTGTGGCCTCCAGGCGGGGCCCTTCCCAACGGGGACAGCGGAAGAATGTGTGTTCCGCATCGTCGGGAACACCCGGGCAATAAATGCAGTCCGGTGAACCGGTCTTTCCCATCCGGTTCAGGTACGACCGAAAATAGCCGTGACCTGTCAAAAATTGGGTCAGGTAGTAGTCCACCTCCCCATGCCGCCGTTCCACCCATGGTTGGACCTGCTTGATAAGTCGCGCAGTCCATCGTCCTCGGGTGTCGTGCTCCCAGCTGTGTTGCCACTGCTGGAAGGTTCGGGAGCGCTCTTCTGTTCTTGCCGTGTCCTTGCCGATCTCGCCTTGTCTCTGATAAATCGCTTTCCTCTCCCCTGCCAAGAGCTTGACAGGGATGACTCCGGCGACCACCAGGACGGCAGGCTCGGACACTGTCCGGTAGGCGGAACACACCCGGAGCGCAGCTTGACGCTGAACCCGGGCGAGTCGCAACCTGTAGCACTCCTTATCTAGAGCGCCTGCCCACACCTCTGCCCCGTAAAGAAGCACGGACTGGACCGCGGACATCAACAGACGTCTTCTGCTGGATCGGGGACCCCCGACATTGGCCATCAGCCTACTAAGGTAAGTCACTACCTTAGCGGCCTTGTCCGCCGTACGGAAGATCTGATCCCTCCAGCTTAACTTGGTGTCCACCATAACCCCGAGGTATTTGGAGGCACGAGTTGATGTGACCACCTCCCTTCCCACTCGAAACGGGACGACGGTGTCGATCCTCTTCTTCGTGAGAATCACGATCTCCGTCTTACTGAGAGCAAGTGAGAGACCGTGATCGGACATCCAGTTGTTGACCACCCGCATAACTCGGTTCAACTTCAGTTGGGCCAGCTCAACGTTGCGTGCAGCAATGAGAGCTGCGACGTCATCGGCGTACCCAACCAAAGTGGTTTCCTCAGGCATCTCGGACCTCAGGAGGCTGTCATAGGCAACGTTCCAGAGATCCGGGCCGAGTATTGAACCTTGTGCGGCACCAGAAGTGACTTCCATCGTCCGCGTTCCGTCCCTCGTGTCATAAATCAGGCTTCGAGAGCGTAGATAATCCTCGATGAGCCGCAACAGATATGCAGGAATTCGAAAGGTGTTGCGAAGCGCATCCAGCATATCGACCCACCTCGCCGAGTTGAAGGCATTCTTGACATCAAGCGTAACAAGAAGCACTACTCGGCGGGAGAAATGGTTGTGGCTCTCGGCTCTCTCCACAGCTCTCTGAACTTCGGTGACAGCGTCGATCGTTGACCGTCCCTTTCTGAAGCCGTACTGACGGGGGCATAAGTCCCCGGCAGCTTCCACGGCAGAAATCAGGCGGGAACGGATCAGCTTCTCGAACAGCTTTCCAGCCGTGTCCAACATGCAGAGAGGCCTGTGGGACGACGGCAGCTCGGGATCACCTTTGCCCTTGCTGATCAGTACAAGCCTGGCTGTTTTCCAGGGAGCCGGAAACACCCCTTCTACCAAACAGGCATTGTACATTCTCAACAACAAGTCAGCGTTGATTAAAAATACTTTCTTTAAAGCCTCACTGGGAATCCCGTCCGGGCCAGGAGCCTTGTTGCTCTTCAGGGAGAGAACGGAGGTTTCTAGCTCCTCGAAAGTGAAGAGTGGAACGTCCTCTACCCGTCCGAAGTCTACCGGCGGTCGCTGTGGATGTTCAGGAAACAACGCAGCGACGATCCTCCCCATGGTGGCGCCCTCCATGATGGAAGGTGGAGAGCGGGCGCCGAGTTTCTGTGTTACAAGTTTGTAACCCAGGCCCCAGGGGTCGGAATCAACGTCGTCACGAAGTCTCCTCCAGCTATTCGCCTTGCTCCTGTTGATCGCCTGGCGGAGAGATTTTCTCGCAGCTTTATAGGCCTCCGACTTACGAACTCTGTCTGCGGGGATTCTCGCTCTTGTGGCGGCTCGTCTAGTTCTTAAACATGTTCTTCTGAGTTCCGCAATCTCTTCAGTCCACCAGTAAACGGGTTGTTTGTCGCGTCGGGGTTTCCTTCGCGGCATAGACTGGTCGCAGGCCGAGACAATCAGTTCCATCGTGGATGTTACTAGTGCCTCGGCCCCAGCCTCACCAGGATTCCCCTGCGCTCCCCGAGAGATGACTTCGGTGAACTTGACCACGTCCAGTTTGTTGGTGTTCCACCGGCGTGGCCCCTCCCGAGATGCGGAAACTCGACGATTTGCCTGATCATGCAGGTCAAACACGACGTATTGGTGGTCGCTACCCGTGTAGTCCTCCACAACCCTCCAGCCAGAGATCCTCGGAAGGAGCGACTCAGACGCAAAGGTGACATCAGGGATCGTGCCTCTCTGCCCGGGGCGCCGAAAAGTAGGTGTGTCGCCCTGGTTGAGGACGACAAGACCGGCCCTGGCGATGAAATCCAGGATGTATTTCCCCCGGGAGCTGGTAGAGGGCATTCCCCACTCGACGGCCCTGGCGTTGAAATCGCCACCAACGACGACATGCCCGGTGGTGCCGAGAACGCACTCCTCTAGGCTATCTATCTTGTCGCGGAAGTCCTGGACGGCCTCGTTGGGTGTGAGGTAGCAACTGAAGATAGTCACGTCCCCACACCGAACCCAGACGAATCCTCGGCCGCGCCCGTGACTCCGCACCAAGACATCTCGTGTATTACGTGCCCAAAATGCAGCAGTACCGAGGCTGTCCGAGATCCAAATGTTTGGGTCTCTGTCCCGATACTGTTCGCTGATAAGGAGCGCGTCAGCACCAAGTTCTCGGGCGAGCTGATCTAGAAGGTTATCAGCTCCCCAGGATCTATGAAGGTTGGCCTGGAGGATGCGAATTACCGGCCGCTGCCTTTTGCCTGTTCAAGTGCGGCTCTGAAGGCACCGCACTGACCAGACCCGGGTAAGTGACCGAGGGCACTGGAGCCTGAATCCTTGCAGAGGAAGCAGGAGGGGCTCGAGGAACATTCCTTGCGTTTGTGGCCCTGGCTTCCACACTGGAAGCAGTTGGCACTCCTGTCGGGCCCTTTACAGTTTCGGGAGGAGTGGCCGAAACCGAGACAGCGGAAGCATCTCGAAACTACCACCCTCCGTTTGAGCCTGCAACTGACCCAACCGACTCTGAGGTGCTGAAGGCTAAGCAGCTTATTGGCGTGCTTTTCGCCCATCTCAGCAACAGCCATCCGGAGTTGACTTCGGTTGGGCTTTGTCAGCCATACCCTCACTCCATCAGCTGATATCTCCGGGAGTGCCACCTGGATCGCACGGGTCACCTCCTCTTCGGTGGAGAGGGCATCAAGGTCCCGAATCTCGACCGAACACTTCGGTTCTAGGGCCTTGATTGAGCCTTTGTCCCCAAGTGCAGTCTTGAGGGAAGCGGCAAAACCGATCTTGTCACTCGACTTCCCCAGTTCGAGGAGGACATCCCCGTTCTGGGTTCGCCGAATAGACTTGATAACGGTGTCGGTCTCCTCCGGTTTGGCCTGCGATCTAATCTGACCCAGAACATCAGCAAAAGATCGCCCCCCTAAAGGCTTGATCAAGATTGCCTCCGTCCTGGGCTTCTTAGGCCTGGGTTGTTTAGGCTTTCTGACAGACTTGCCAGAGGCCTCCCCAACCGGTTTCGAGACTTGCGTCCGCTCCACCCTCGACGCACTTTTCGAAGCCGCCTCCGCTTGCTTCTGCCTCCTCCTTTCTTTCTTAGACAGGCGCGTCTTCCAGCCCCCCAAAGGTGTTGAGGCAGAGTTTGCTGCCAAGGCAGGATTAGCCGCCGGAGCAGGAACCTCTGCAGGAGTAGCCGCTGGAATCACGGCAGCGCCCGGGGCGGATTCAGTAGCCTGGACAGGAGATGTCTGCGATGCCGCAGTGACAAAAACCGGTCTCGGCACTGAGTCCACCTCAACAAGTTCAGGGCTTCCAGACGAAGAACCGCTCTGCCTCTTCTTTCGCTTTCTGGCTTGAGTCTGGGACTCAGCCAGGTGAGCTTGAGGCGAAGCAGAGATGACTCGGTTCGTGACATCGCGCTCCTGCTTCACTGCCTTTAGCCTGATTTTCCGGCATTCCTCGATTTCTTCTAGAGCATCTTCGAGTTTAGGGATCCCCTCTTTTATCGCCTTGTTCACGTTCTTTTGAATTAAGAGGGCCTTGGCCATCTCCTTCAAAAGAGCTTTCATCTTCTTCAGAAGGGAGTCTTCCTCCTCGTGGGCGTCGTCCTGCTGCTGACGAAGCATTTGCAGCTCGAATGCCGCACGAAGAGGGCTCTTCCTGGGAGGAATCCCTTGGATATTGGCTAATGGTGTTGCCGGCTCGGCCACCTCCATCGCCATACCGATCTCCTCCTTCTTCTGTCCGGTTTTGGACGACGATCCGGCACCACCAAGAGCCTTGAATGGCACCGGCGGGGGGGTGGTTTTAATACCCTTCGTCGGCGTTCCAGTGTTCAAGGTCGGAGACCTTTGCAGTCTTGAGCTGCGCTTAAAGGCGGCCTGCTCTATCTCATCATCGTTCGTGTTTTGCATTTTAAAATCCATACTTTTGTTTCACCAGCGCATCGTGCGGCAAGAGGCGGCCCTTCATCGGCCGAGAGCGGGTACACCCTCGGAGGTCTACCCCCCGTAGGAGATAAGACACCCCTACCCCGGTACTCCGGGGCCCGAACCTCCGTTTGCCCAGCACCGATACACAAAATGTGCCGGACGTGCTGGGGGTCGCACCGTGGCAATGCAGAGTCCGATCCCTGCATCCATGCCGCACTCCCTGACTAAGGTCCGAAGCGGCTGGCTTCTGACGACACACTGGAGGAGACCATCGGCAGTGCGAGGCACACATCAGTCCCTGCAACACAACAGGGACACTCCCAGGACCCCCCAGCATGCGCCGGTCGAAAGAAGGTGGAAAGACACCCTTGATTCGGGGTCGAAAACAAGAAGGTGAGCAAGGTTAGCTCAGGAAAGAATAAAGACGGTGAGCTAAGACCTGAAAGATGAGAAGAAAGGCCCTAGCTCGGGAAGAACTGTGAGGAGGGTCTCACAGCTTGGCTCAGGTACCCCGGGGTCGCCAAGAAACACCCGTACAGTGGAAAGCCCACTGCCCCTGAGGGCGAAATTAAGACAATAATAATGTCATTAGAGAATCGAAAAGCCCCAGGATATGACAACATAACACCAGTAATATTAAAAAACTGTGTGGGAAACATAATAGACATATTAGAATATTTAATTAATTTCAGTATGACGTGTGGTGAATTTCCCGATATTCTAAAAAGTGCAGTTATTAAACCACTATTTAAAAAAGGGGACAAAGAAAACCCGAGTAATTATAGACCTATTGCGTTGTTATCAATATTTTCAAAGTTAATTGAGAAAGTAATTAAAGTAAGATTGGTTAATTTTTTGAATAAAAACAATTTTTTTAGTTCCAACCAATTTGGTTTTAGAACGAAAATGAGTACTGATGATGCATTGTTAAACTTCATGAAACTAGTATACGAGGGAATTAATGATGGGCAGTACTGTGCGGGTTTATTCATCGATGTTATGAAAGCATTTGATACGGTGGACCATGCAGTGCTGCTCAGACGGTTGTATGACTCGGGGGTGAGAGGCGTTGCTCATCAATGGTTCTCGTCCTACTTGTCAGATCGCACACAGCGAACTAAAGTTGGATTGGAGCTAAGTGATCTAGCTAAGGTCTCTCACGGTATTCCACAAGGTTCAGTTTTGTCTGGCCCCTTGTTTCTCGTATATGTAAACAATTTATGTAACGGCAAATTTAAGGGCAAATTGATAGCATTCGCTGATGATACTGCTTTGTTCTACAAAGGTAGTAGTATTGAAGAAATTAAGATAAATATGCAAAAGGATATTAAATTACTAAGAATATGGTTCACTGATAACTTTATGGTTTTAAGTCCCAAAACAAAG
Organism: Neoaliturus tenellus; assembly: GCA_030545055.2. NCBI lineage: Eukaryota > Metazoa > Arthropoda > Insecta > Hemiptera > Cicadellidae > Neoaliturus > Neoaliturus tenellus. The sequence goes on along the minus strand of CM061531.1, from coordinate 185,288,680 downwards.
TACATTAATTTTAGCTTGCGAGGAAGTTACAATTTTACTAGTCCACTGAAATACCATGAGATAAGTTGTTCGGAAAATAACTGTAACTGCCTGGCTCTTGAGCAGGTAAATGAAATAAAATATTTAGGGCTAAATGTAGATTTTCAATTGAATTGGAAAGTTCACGTTAATTCAGTCAAAAATAAGCTTTTAAAATACATAAGAGTGTTTTACATGTTAAAATCTCTATGTTATTCTTCAGTTCTTAGAACAGTTTACTTCGCTTTTATTAATTCTAAATTAGAATACGGTCTAACTGTTTGGGGAGGCTCATATTATACTACCATTAAACCCTTAATAACAATCCAGAAACATTTTATAAGATTACTATCAAATAAAACAAGACTGGAACACACTGAGCCATTATTTAAAAATCTAAAAATTTTACCTCTTAGGAACTTATATGTTTTTAAAGTACTAAGGGTGTTCTTCTGTAAAAGTGGGAACAGGCCTAACCATAACATGGTACCAAGAACCAATCTCAGAAATAAATTCAATGTTGACGTACCTAAACCAAATTTGACAATTTATAAAAAATTCTATTCTTATTTAGCACCTACATTTTTTAATCGTTTGCCAGACAATATTAAAAATATTAGTAATAGAAACAAATTTTGTAAATTAGTGAAGACATATATACTGAACCATGATAATATCCAAATGTTTTTTGATACAATATCATAGAATGTATGGTGTTTTATTTTTATGCTCTAGGTTAAGATATATACTTAATTAAGCTGTGTTATTTTTCTTAAATGTTCTTTTATTTAAATCACTTTAAAATCAATATTGTGTTAGTTATAATTTTGATTTGTTTTATTTTTTGTTTCTTGTTACTATATGGTCTAAGTTTATCTTGTTACCACTTGTAAATATTATTATTTTTTTATATTTTTAACTATAATAGGAAATCCTTGATCTTCATATGTTATCTACTGAAAGTGTATTTTTGTAGTTTAATAAGCCGTCTGACCACTTATACCTACCGCTCGAGCGGGAAGAATAAGTGCGTGTGTAGGTTCCCGTACAGGTAATAGACCTCGGGACCCAAATATTGGTCCTTTAATTGTAATTTTATATCTAATTATTATCAGAAATATTAATTTTAATTTATATTGTAAATATTCTTTTTTGTAAAATTATGAATGGTATATTAAGTTATGTATATTGTATCAATATTGTAAAAATGTTTTTAAAGGATCAATAAAGATTTCATTTCATTTCATTTCAATACTTTAGCATTTTTTAATAGAAAATTGATTTTTTACAGATTATGTTCTTGTGCGCTCTCTCTCTGTCCCCTCGGATATCCTAGCAGTTTTCGGGAGTTACATGTGTAACTAGCAGTTTTAGCACTTTTTTAGCACCATAAGGGATAAAGTAAACGTTACGTGTTCCATAAACTTGTGGAACACATCACACTTCCTTCTCTCAATTACACACCCTTTTGTGTTCCACAGGCTACTGGCTGTTCCACTGTCACTTCCTGTTCCACATCGTGATCGGAATGAACCTGGTGCTGCACGTCGGGACACAGGCGGATCTGCCGCCGATCCCGCCCAACTTCCCGCGGTGCGGAGACCACTTACCTCCCGTCACGCTACACTGACCACGCTCAACCACGGATAACTTATTGCCAACATAACACAAGGGACTTCTAAACTGAGGCCGTCACTCCACCGGGGTCTAGGAACACGGAGCAGAATAGTTCGGTCAGACTGCACAGTACAAAAACTATTGCGATAGAAGGAAAAGCCCCGGTGGATAATTTTTCACGATCGTAGTTATCATTTGTAATTTATTTATAAAATGAAACAATTAATCTGGAATTTATGATCAAACACAAAAATAATAACAAGTAAAGAGTGAAATACTTAAGAAAAAACTTTCTTAAGTTTTCATCTACTTAAACGCAAGCCAAAGAATATGAATAGACAAGACAGTATAGCTCTTTGTCGTCAGAGTAGTTTGATAGCGTGCACAGCAACACATGAAAAGTTTGAGTCTTAGCGTTCCTGGTGATTGAGTGCGTTTCGCCTGTATGTATTGTAAGTCTCTGACTGGTGGCCATATAAAGTAACCTCAGCTGTCGAAGCCCTTCATTATCGACGGGAGTGGACTGTTCAAAACTTAATTTTAGGGCTTAGGTTAATTTTTTGTACGAACTCATCATTTTGAATTTTCCACTGGCGTCGTAATTTGTAATTACTTTATAAATAAATTTTTCTATTTTGTACGTTAGCTTTCTTTCTTCCATTTCTATCTCATGTCATCAGTTTAAAGTCTAGCTTTCATTCTTGCATTTCATTACATAACGATTTCCAAAGCGTACTGAACCACTTTATAAGTGGTTTAGTTGCTGTACTAAAATTTAAATTGAAATACAAAACTTTACTTTCAAACCAGTTAAAATATTTTGCAACAGGTTTAATTTTGTATAAATGTATAGTTTATTGACTATCACCTATATTTCTTTGATAATGTATTTTACTCCATTCCAATGTTTAGTGTGCGTAGTAAAGTTTTAGGTTCACTTAACACTTGCCAATCTGACAATGTCGGTAATAAAATAGGTTTTTGTATTCGAATGTGTAACATCATAATAAAAAGTTTTGTACCGATTGTAAGGGTTTTAGACTGTATCTTGTATATATAATTGTTTTATATAATAATTATATAATAAATGTAAATAAATTCTTATTTACACCTTATTTTTTTCCTAGATAACTTATTTTTACTTCATATGAATTTCAAAACAAACAATGAGCAGTTAATATCCATTTTAATTGAAATTTCTTAAACCAGCAGATTTGAAGTGCCATAAAAATATAAATTTGGAAAGAGTGGAATTGAAAAAACACCAAAAATCAAAGGGAGATCGAATTTGTATTTTCAAATACAGATAGATCTATATAAATACAGAGGTGGAGGAAAAGCCTGGAAACCATATAATATCTTTAAAAGTATTTAAATAATAAAACTAAAACTTTGTAGATTGATTTTGAGTGTAAATTTCTACTTCCCAAAATTTTTATTGTCCTTAGACCACAAAGGGGTGACGGCCCATAAGAAGTCAAAAGACAAACTTAAATGTAAGCATAGGTCAAATGTACCTCAAATTAAAGGTCTCTAACGGTAGAGAACAGTGCTGCAAACCTGACCTCAAAAGGATGAATGAGTCAAAAATGGCAAGCGATCAAACTTTACATTAAAATTATATTGCTGAAAACAAACAATGCTATATCTCCTGGTACACTGGGCCTTTTGAGGGCGGGTTTATGGCAAATTGCTTAGAATGCAAAGCCCTTTCAAATGATGTATGATATGACGTAGGCCAATGAAGTTTTTCCCAAGACTTCCTTTAGGAACCTCCCTTGTGGAAGTCGTCAGAGAAACTTTGTTTGTTTTCAGCTATATGATTTTAATGCAAAGTTTATCGCTTACCATTTTTTACTCAGTCATCCTTTTGAGATTGGGTTTGCGGCATTGTTCTCTATTCTTTGAGACCTTTAATTTAAGTACATATTGACCCACGCTTACATTTAAAATTTTACCTCCTTGTGGGCCATCCCCTTTTCTCTGTCCAAGGAAAATAAGTACTTTAGGAATTAGAATTTGTCACCCAAAATCAATTTGCAAAGTTTTAGTTTTATTACTTAAATATTTTTAAAGATATTAGACTGTTTCCAGACTTTTTTTCTACCCTGTATATGCTACGCTCAACTGCCGAATCCAGACAAGGCCCGAAATTTTTACTCACTCCGCGATTTGGACAGTGCTGAATACCCACTTCGCGGAGTGAGTATTTTATTTGGACATTGGCCTAAGCGAAATATCCAGACCGCAGATTGTGTAATTGCAGAAATAAACACGTCGTTTGGCAGTTGAGTAAAACAACAATACCAACACCGCGGTATCGGGCGGTAACGACCCACCCGCACGCAGATTTAACGACGTGGATAAATTTGATTGCTCATTTGGTGAGGTTTCTCCCATTTACCTGGTTTTCTATTATTTTGTTTTAATATTATTTTATTGTTTTCACTGATTTATTGCAATTATATAAGAATTTTATATATTGTCAAAATATTTTCCATTTTTCAGCCCTAGTAGCCAAATTGTTTGTCCTTTAACAATCTGAGATATGATTCATTTCATAATTTATCATTTTTATTGGAGGGTGGAGCAGGAAATGTTACTACCCTGACGATTGCCACTGTTAAGCTGCTTATATAAGGTATACAAAATACGAATACCCTGATATAGTACCTACAAGCTACACACACATAACCTGCTCACTTTAATTAAAGTATCACACACAATCTACATTTTTAACCCTAAGAACTTTTACAAATTTGATAGAACCAACTAGGGGGCATGGGGGCGGAGCCCCTTTCGTGGCGAAGGCGAGTGTCTCGATATAAATAATTAAACCAAATTCCTTACCAAAATCTAACCATCTGAAATTACTTTAATAGATTATCTGTTAGTCAATATGTAATGAAATAAAATGGATGATTAAAAATAAAACTTGTTCATCAAGTTTTTCATGAAAACACTTTCTTAGAAAATATTTGGTTTATCCTACATTTGACTAGGTAAAAGAATATTAATAAGGGCATTTAATATTCCCAATGCAATAGATTGGAGTGGTGCTAACCTCCACAATAATATAAAGTTCTTTCAGCTTCCTGTTGTTAGATTGAATCCGTGCAGTTGAAAATGCAGCACTACAAACGAATGCTTGGGCTTTAAATAAAAATGACTGGTGATAATTTATCATTATTTAATAAGTAACATGGCATACACATTTACTTTTTACAAAGTGCAATGGTTTATAAAATATTTATAAAATACAATAAACAGAAAAAATAAAATACTATTTATTACAAATTAAATGGTACTTGAAAGAGAACAGCATGATAAAACTGTTTTCTTTAGTAAAAAGTTACATATTTTAATTGATTAACCAAATAAAGGTGATTTCTTTACATACTTTTAATGTTTGCTACATTATTACCATTTAATTCCAATTTGCTACAACTACGTCTGACTAGGCTTCTCACAAATAGTATAAAAACACTGGAATGTATGTTATTTATATTGATTTATTATTCTGAGCATCATACGAGAAGCAGTAATAAAACATTGCAAACACAAAAGCTAAAGGCTAACCAGCAACCTAAAATAGAAGTTCTCACACTTGTTTGCTGAAAAGATGTTCCGGAGTGTTAGCTAACGCCTGAGTACCCAGGAGTCTGTGGGGCGAAGTGCCAGAAACAAAAATGTTAATGGAGTCAACAAATTCAAGGATATTCAAGCTTCTAACTACTTGTGTATTCATTCTGCACTAGCTCTTCTCATTAGAAAATAATAACTAAATTTTACAGTAATTTCCTCAAATTTCTAATAATATTAAATTTTATCATTAATAAAATATCATTAATATTAACAAAAATCTTTAACAACAAATTAAATTAAATATTATTACAAATTTGAAGAATTTTTTTTTAATTTAGTTACTTGTGGGTTATTTGTACACACAAGTAACTACGAGATAGGTTCAACATGCTTCAAGTTCAAAAGAAAGCCTCAAAATCCAAAATAGATAATAAACTAAAATGTTAGTTAAATTAATAAAGCGCAAAATTGAAGTTTTGTAAATCACACACAATAACAAATTTCTTGTATTACATTCTACTAGAGAATATTCAAATATATAAAACAAATTATTTTTAAAAAAAAGCCACAAATAGAAGAATCAGTTAAAAATTTTAAAGTATCTATAGAAGAGCATAAATCAGTTAAAAAAGACAAAATCTTAACTCTAGAAACAGAAAAGTACATATACCGTACATTAAATACCATAAAAACACAGCCAACAACACAGTTTAAATTATTTACATTTTAATTTAATATATTGCAAAAATATAATGATTTTTTTAAACCCTGTATAATTGTGCTTCATTATAAAATTTAATGATATTCCTTAGCGGTGAACTTTATGTTTAATCAAACAATTTATCCCAATGCACAATTTTACAAGCACCAGGGGCTGTGCAACATCAAGATGAATAAGAATATGTTTACATTTATCATTCTCATAGATTGTACAATTTTGATTGTTCTTCACTTTTCATCTTAGCTGGATTTACCTTTCTAAAAGATGCCAAAAACCATTAAAAGTGCATGATTGTTTTAATGAATGGGATTTTGGTAATTTAAAATTCGTTCTATATTCATGAAAATATTAGTAACAAATCAAACAATTTACAGATATTACAAAATAAGCACTGGAGAGGAATTACGAATAGTACAATTTTTATATAAAAAAGCCAATAAAGTTATAAGAACAAATATAGGCTAATTAAGTTTACTGAAAGACCTTAAAATTTGCCACCAAAAAGTGCTAACTTTAATTTCTTCAAACAAGACTATCATAATCATGGCTAATCTATGGCAACAATTATAAATATAACTTAAAATAAATCAATAAAATGCATTCTAGGATCATTCAATAAATATTAAAGCGATAGGAAAATTAGGATAGTAAATGGAAAACACAGTTTAACTGTTAATCCAAGCTTAAGAGTACTTACTACATTGTTTAACACATACTATAATACCTAATCTTCTTTAGTATTGACATTAACTTATGCTATTGACATTCTCTGAAACATACATGGTTTCAACTAACAGTTTCGTTAAACTTACTTTCTATCGGTTAAAAAATCACAAGTAGGTATTTGTAAAAACCCTATTGCACATTTCATTTTCTTGGACCATACAAAACCAACCACAATTGCACACGAGCTCCTAAACATGCTAAGGGAGCTATAGTTTTAAAACTGTACAAGTCTGTAACGAACTTGAATTATTACCAAACATCATAGGGGAGCAGTATTTTCAAAACTGTACAAGTCGCGGAATTGTTACCTAGGACGGGAGTTTATATATCGTCGAATAGTCCCCTCGGTGGGTCCCCGACACGGGTGGGGATGAAGTCTTGGATGAAGGAGTCATCCGCATTGCTCTGGTATGTGTCGATCGGTTCTGCCGCCGCCAGCAAGTTGGAGTGCGAGTCTTCCCTCGCTCTCTGTTGAGAGGTGAAACCTACAACAATCACAACAGTCCTCTTTAGCATTAAGTATTAGCTGTATCGTGCTCTAATCTAGGCAGTTAGGTTAGTCTATATTAGTTATGTACCCTTTTTAACATTGAGCATATATCATTGACAGTCAAAGAAGAGACATATCACTCAGTCTTACAGTGCGACTAGGTAAGAAAGGATCAAAGTATACAGACCCTAGACATAAACTTATTATGTTGCAAATTCACAAATTGATGATTAACAAATTAAAAGGCAAAGAGAGTGTTTACCTCCAGTAGCAGTGCTGGTGGGCCTCTGGTAATTCTTCCGCCTGCCAGCATATTCCTCGTGTCTTTGTCGGCGTCTTTTCTCTGTAAAAATTCAATTTGACACAAAACACCAAGCAATCATAACAATAAATAACTCCAGTCAAAAATTTAGTATATCATCATTCTGATCTCACCTCAGAGTTACCTCAAATGATAAGCTCCTCAATTAGTTAAACTTACTTCAACTGATTATCTCTTCAACTGGTCAATAGCTCGTCGAACAGTTATCTCGACTGATAAGCACCTCAATTAATCAATATTTCCGCGGAGTTATCTCAACTGATAAGCTCATTGGCTGATCAATTGCTCCTCAAATAGATTCCTCGACTGATAAGCTCTTCAATATTGATATCTCCTTGAATGGTTACCTCGACTAACGTGCTCCAAGAAAATTTACCTCAAATGATAAGCTCCTTGAAATAGTTACTGCTGGATAATAATTCATATAATATGTAATAATGTGATAGTTAAGTTAGATAAATAAATAGACAAAATAAATTAATTTGTTTCATGAGAGATAATGGAATGCTTTGTTTATTGAAACTTATTTACATCTTTTTTAAATCATGTGTTGTATAAATACAACGAAATGCACAATATGTTGGCTGAGTTGTGATTTACTTCTTACTATTTCTTCTTTAGTACTGACCATACCGGCAACCTTTAAGTCCCCATGGATTGCTACAAACTGCACACATTGAATATACTGTTTTTGGCTGATGTTGATGTCAATTGCTGGGGGCATGGAAAGGAGCCCATGACAGTGCAACTGAGAGCGGTATAAATGATAAGTGGCATGTTGGCGCCTAAGGACGTCTGCTCCAGTGAAAATATACAGAAATACCCCAGTCGCAGCAAACCTGCGTACTCAGCGAATTTCCAAATTAGTAATACTAATTTTGATCAGATGGACCTGTAAACAAAATTTGGTAATTATTTAATTGAGCGTCGCCAGGCTCTACCTTTTTCCTACCTTGATTAAACGTTCTAAATGTTGTGTTTTAAAACAAATAAGTTAGAAACAGATCATGCAAACCAAATTTTATGAATGAAATTTGTTGGTTTTTTAGTGGGTAAACCCATTTTTTAGGGGAAGCCCCACACTACAGGCTAGCCACCTGTGTGCGTAATGCATTTTTCCCGCCTCTCCCTCCAAAAAAAAAAAAAAAAAAAAAAAAAAAAAAACCTTTGGACGACCAAAAATGTTGGGTAATAATTCATATAATATGTAATTATTAAAAAATAATACATTGTGTTAGGCCTAAATAAATAAATATACAAAATTAATGAATGTGTTTGATGAGATATAATGGATTGCTGTTTATTGAAAATTCTTTACATATGTTCTAAATCATGTGTTGTATAAATAAACCAAATGTACAATACGTTGGCTGAATCGTATTTACTTCTCATTGGTTTCTAAGGTTTTGTAAATTGTTGTTAAGTATTGTCTTTGAAGTATTTTGTATTTGTGTTGTATGTATTGCTTATTTTGGAAATAAACATTATTCTTATTCTTCATTAGTGCTGACCAGTTACCTCACCTGATCAGTATCCACCTCAAATAGTTATCTCAGCTAATAAGCTCTTTGATCAATAGCTCTTCAAATTGAGTTATCTCATTGACTGATAAATAGTTCCTCAAATAATTTAGCTTGACTGATAAGGTCTTCGACTTATCTACAGTTCCTCGAATAGTTACCTCGACTGATAAGCTCCTTGCCCTCCTCGACCAAGTCGGAGGTCAGTTCGTCGTCGTCCAGGAACTGTTGGAAGCCGACGAGCGACAGCAGCCGGGATCCGATGCTGAAGTAGGTGGCCAGACAGAAGGCCAGGATGCCCATCGGGAAGTAGATGTTGAACCCGTCTGATATGATGGACACAACGTCCATGTGTCCCATCACCTGGGCAACCGTTATTGCAGTCATTATATCCGTTACTTTGAAGGCAATGTAGCGAAGGAATTGAAATTTTGTTAATGATATCCAAACCAATATCCAGTATCTATGTAATCTTACTTATTGACAATAATTTTTTTCCAAACTGACTTTAAATAGTCTTCTCAAATCACTAGCTTACCAGTTAGAATCTTGGACACTAAGAATTATCAAATTTGATTCTTGGGATGACTAATTTTTTAATTAGAATGGATCACTTTCCCAAAAATCGTTAACAAAAGATTAACAAAAAAAATCTCTGACACAGCCATACTAGACATATAAAACCTCATGGTGTTTATCGGTGAGTTAACAGCTCTGGGAATTACAAAAATTTTGTTTACTGCTAGTCAACACGATTGCACTATATACCTGTGTGTAGTAGGTTTCCATGTTGTTGTTCTTGATGATGTGGCTGTCCATGTGTATGAGGCCCAGGAAGTTGAGGCAGAGTGGAGGCGTCAGACGACAAACCATCCTGTCGCACAAACCAACAATAATACATTACAACAAACCGCTTAAGGTTTATTCTTGTACATATGCTAATATGTACTATGCTATGTTGCTTATGCTAATAAGAATCTTGTTCCTATCAGTGTGAGACATTTATTTTGTTGAATCCAATTATAATTTCAAATCGCGGCGAGAAAGAGGGATAGGCCTATGTAAATAATACGAGGGTCGTCCACAAAGTAACCGTCGTTTGAGCGTGGCGCAATAAGTAGTGGGGTTAGCGCCGCCATTCTTACATTGGCGTGCGCAGCCGTTCAGTATGCTTCTAGCTGTGCAAGAGAGAGCATCGTACGATCGCGCGTTCTTTTGTTATAACGTAATAACATGAGCGCTGTAATAGAAAGTCCCGCCAAGTATGAAGTGCGTGGTGTAATAAGATCTCTGTGGTCAAAAAGTTAAAGAGCAGCTGAGATTCATTGTGAATTGAGTGCGGTGTATGGCTTAAACATTGTGAGCAAAGAAGGTTGTCCGTCAATGGGTTTGTTTTTTGTACACAAAAACGAGCATCATAGTTTTCTGACATCTGGCGTTGTGTTCGTCCATGACTGTGTAACAGCAGGCGTTGTCGTGAACAAAACACTACGCCAGAAAACCACGATGTATAAAACAAACAAATTCATTGACAGACAACATCTTCGCTTATAATGTTTAAGCGATACACCGCACTCAACTAACAATGAATTTCAGTGGCTGTTTAACTTTTTGACCACAGAAATCTTACTACACCATGCACTACGTACTTAGCGGGAATTTCTATCGTGGCGCTTAAGTTTTTACGTTATAACAAAAGAACGTGCGATCGTACGATGCTCTCTCTTGCACAGCTAGAAGCGTACTGAACGGCTGCGCACGCCGATGTAAGAATGGCGGCACTACCCCCACTACTTATCGCGCCACGCTCTAACGGCGGTTACTTTGTGGACGACCCTCGTACATTTTTATCCGTTGACTGGGAAGTCAGCCAAAACAGAATCCTATAGATTGGCTTCTGATTGGTCTAATTCAGTACATTTGCGTTTTTGTACAGAAGTTTAGCGAGCTCTTCCCTTCTCTCTACTGGCGCTATGTGAATTTGACAAGCTCCCTTCAGGCCATAATGTCATGTTACCAATCTTCGATCGATGACCAGCTTACTGGATAAATCTTGTCAATTTTTTTACTAAAACTATAAAAACTAATATTTACATATGTACATGAGTTGTTTTGTTTTGTTTGGCAGCCAGTTGTTACATGATGCCTACTGTGGTGCCATTAAAAAAATTCTTTGAAATTCTTTGTCTTCAACCAAAACATTAAGCGGGTCTTGAAGTGGGTTGTCTTCAGGTTTCTGACATCTTCGGGGAGTTCGTTAAATAGCCTATATCCTACATTGGGGTATTAAAGGTATTAAAGGGGTTGCTATCCCTTGTCAAGTTCAATCTGCATCTAGGTATATCAATGTCATTTTTGTTACGCAGATTAAATGAGTGCTGGTATAGTCTCGTCTTAGTGTTCCAGTTGGGGGCAGCTTTCACAAGAAGTAGGAGATTGAAGATAAATTCATCATAAATAGTGAGGATCCCTAATCTGCTGATGAGTGGTCTACAATGATCATAAAAGCTGTAGGATGATAAGATTCTGACGGCAGCCTTTTGCAAGAGGAAAATCTGATTAGTATTGCATATTGCACCTAATACTAATACTAATAGCACCAATTAGTATTGCACCTAACCCGGTTCAGTATTGCATAAATGATGTATATTTAATGTCACTTAGTTTAGATAACATGTGCTTAGCTTTCTTGCCAATTTCGTAGTTGCCAAAATTAGAGAGGCTGGAGGCAGGTAGTCCTCCCTAATCCTTGGTTTACAAAACATCCCCTATTGTTGCGCAGCCAAGGTTAGGCTCCGGAAGTTTGCCCGGGACTCAGGGAATTCTTAGAATTTTTACCACTGCCTATATTTTCTAATAATCGGACCTATGCACGTACAATACAAATTTACGGATTAGATTTTGCTTGTTGATTAGACATTTTAACCAAAATTTTAATCATAGTTTTCCGATGTTTAATAACCATTCTAAAAAGGGAAAAACCTCAGACAAAGAGGAGTTACATCTGGCCAATTTAATTTCCCACAACAAAGATGAAATTCTGATTGTGCGCTTTCATAATATATGAAGTACGTTCTTTTTTGAGTATTCATACATGGTCAACACTGATGCTTGTTGCCCTTTCATCCTAAAGTGAGGTCCGTTTCCGATATCAAAAAACTCTGTTATGACTAATGGGGAAAGCCTCAGAGAGCGTCCAGTTGTAACTCATTTTTTCTGAGGTTTATCCCTTTGTAACTTTGTAAAATGGTTATTAAAAATCGAAAAACTATGATTAAAATCTATCTTACTAATTCCGTAAGGAATTTCTTGTGAGCAGCAAAACTCTTTTATTTATGAACCGCTTTTGATGATTGAGGTGTCAAATTAAAGCGAATTCTCTGTTGACATCATGGAATAATTTTGGTCACCCTCAGTTCAATGTGCTTTGCCCCGTTGGACTTAAAATTTTCAATGTATTTTTAATATAAGACCAAATTTAGTAAGTTTACCTAACATGTGATTAATTTCATAAAAATAAAATGTAGTTAATATTATTAACTTGAAACAGCTAGTTTTGTTTTAATCGTCTAATCAACAAATAAAATTTGATGTTATTGTACACATGCATTGGTTGGATTATTGGATAATTTAGGCAGTGGTCAAAATTCTGAGAATTCTCCGAGACCCGGGCGGTCTTCCTGAGCCTAACCAGTCGGCCGCGCTACAATAGGGGATGTTTTGTAAACAAAGGATCAGGACGGGCCGGGACTACCTACCTCCAGTCTCTTTAATTCTAACAACTACTTTACTCTAATAAAAAAAATATATATATATATATATATACAAATGTCATATATTTCATCAAAAAAGCAATGTGATATCTGAAATTAACCATGGGGACATTTGCTAATGATGGCTCTCAGCTCAAGAATATCGTTTGACTTGTGAACAAGTGCAATAACGACTGGGATGGGATGGCATTGCCCTTCGATAGATGACTCCAGAGTACAGACAATGTTATATAAATAGAACCCTCACCTGCCATCCTTCCCCACATTCCAAATGTGAATCATTGGGTCATTGCACTTTGCATTGGGTCGATAATTCGTCGATAGAGAAACAATATATCTTCAAGTCGATTTATTTCACTTCATATTGCAAAACACTTGCATTTCAGTTCTTAAATTTGTTTTATAACTTAATTACTTTACTGGATTCCAAACAAGTATTAAGAGATAATCAAAGTGTAATAAATCTAAAGAATTGATTAGATAAAGACTAAAAGTACTGTGAGCAACCAATTTAATTTCCCAATTTGTTTTAATATCAATTTTGGTTTGGATGTTTAGTTTACAAGCCTATATTTTAAGCTTTTTCTTTTGTTTTCAATTCCATCTAACTAACATTTTTAACAATCTAATCCAATGTAATCCCATTAACTTCTTTGTGTTACACTAAATATTTTGTTCTTTACTAGAAAATACTTTTTCAATTTTTCCTGCTTGTCAGTTAAGGAAAAGAAGGTGATAGGTGTTCGGTTTGAGTGGATTTTCGGATTAGCGGGGTTCAGATTAGCGGGACCCTACTGTTAGACCCTAAACCAGTAAAGAAATTTGGAATATAAACCATCATTTTGAAGGGTTAAAGTTATCGATTTACGAGTGTCACTAGTGTTTACTCACATGCCAGAAAATATGAGGCTATGTTCGTCAGTTTGATGATGAGGAGCCAGGTAATAATAGTTGAGTACACGTATCCTCAAAATGGTGGAATATGCGCAGAAACACAAATAGGCAATAATCACAGTAGAGAGGAGCTGGAACAGAAATTCAATAATTCATTAAGAGAAACTTTTTTTAGTAAAACCATTTGCTACTAAAAATATTTCCCCGTGAGAACTATGCCTCACGCTATAAAGTTCCTTCACAAAATAACAAACTACACTACACTTTAGTAGTTATTTAAAAATCATAACTTTACTAGTAGCTGAAAACATCTCAAATATAACATATTAGTGTATTTAATGTAATTTAAACAAAACCCTTTAAACAAATTATAACAACCTTTAAAGATGCTATAGGCCTGGATATCATGGAATGAACGTTATGATTTCTGTTAAGCTAGGTTTACACGGGTCAAGTTACTTGAGTCAAGTAGGCGACTTGACCATGACTTGACCCGTGTAAACGTCCTTTCAAGTAAAATTTTTGTTATTCAAGTAACAGCTGTTTGTTGTTGTGACCAAAAGTGGTCGTTTACACGGTTCAAGTTACTTGAATCAAGTCAGAAAAAATGGACAGTCAAGTCGACTTGACTTGTGTAAAATTCAGTCAAGTGAAGATTTTGTTATTCAAGTAACAGCTGATTTCAAGTAGACAGAAACTGAACATGTTTGATTTCACTTGAATCCTTCATTCAAGTAAAAATGTATTATTATTACACGTGCAGCTATCTGCAGTAAATTTGTCCAATTACTAAAATCCGTAGTTTGCCAAAGAATATTTTATTAGCCTACAGCTGATTTCTTAGACTTTGTTATGATTTTGCAAAGTTAAATTAATCATGATAAATATAAAATTGGTTTTTGGTTTGTATTATTTTGTTGGTACAGTATATTATACACTGTACTAAATTACATTTTTTATCAAATGAAACATAGTTCTTGCTTTTTTATAGCATTTCATTCAACTGTGAAGTTTTAGAGGAATTTGAGACGGATAGTTTTCTGTCAAACAAACTTGAACTTATACACACAAGTCTCTAAGTCTGCTTTGTGAAGATCAAAGCCACGACGGAACTTTACAAAATTCTGTTGTGTGTGGTAGTATAGGTTAATATAATAAAGGTGGTGGTTGTTGCAATATCTTGACAAAGAGTTCGAAATTGGGCGTTTCTAGTAGAAAATGAAAAAATGATTCATTTTTTATTTATGAATCAGCTGGTTCATGAAATGAAAAGTAATGTTTTCTTTTTTCTAGCAATTTTTATGATATTTTAGAAAATATTGAAGCTTATATTTGCTAGAATCAGTGTTTTAAAGTAAGTACCAGGTTAACCGAGCCTTGCTCATTGGTTTTGATTCAATTTTAATATTTCCACCAACAACCAACTATACCTCTTCACAGTTAACAGCTGTTTCAAAAAGTCTGCTTAACATTAATGTTTTTTTTTACTTTTGTTTACATTTAGTTGTTATTTCGTTACCAAAATAGCAACCCATAAGAGCAATGTTAAAAATTACAATTTTTAAACTTAAATTTAGATAAAATTTGATTTTTCCTGGGATTGAGACTGTTTCTAAACTTATTTTTGGGCCGAAACACTCTTAAATGCAAAGTTTAAGCAAAATCTAACAGCTAGATTTCGAGATCGTGGAACACACATCCCTTCAGACATTCCTCGTATTATAGTATAGGATTTAAGGTATGTTTTAGTTATACAAAGTTACATTAAAATGAAGAGTTTTAAATTTGAAGAGAAAACTTACATTACATAGTTACCCCAATTATTGAGGTTAGTTATTGAGACACAAGTTAAAATGTCAAAACATTCCGTTATTTATTTCTTTTTACAAACATTGATATTTGCTAAAATTGTTTGCGTGTCAGTAGAGTCTAAAAATGAACAGCTTAGCACAGAATATAATGCTTATCATTGTCAAGAAATTGAACTACATTGGGTTTATTTTGAAATAGCCAATGATAAATTTAAAATTGACAGAGCTTTAGAAAATACAAACTACAGGTTTAAAAAGAATCGCTGGAGAGTGTTATGGAAATTGTCAACTAACAGAATTAAGTACTCATATATAATTTTAGTGACATTCATACTTTTGAGCGGAGATATAGAGCAAAATCCAGGGCCAGTTGCAGGAAATTTGTTACAAGAATGCCCTATGTGTCACAAATATTTTAGAAGAGTGGAGTCTCATATCAAAGCATCACACAAATATGATGTACCAAATGAAAGTGTTTGTTCTCGTGATTCGAATAAGAAACCACGAAAAAGCATTTTGAATAGTGTCAAAAATAAGGTTGAGAACGAAAATTACGAAAAATGGTACAGACTAGGAGATGAAGAGTTACAATTATGGGTAGACAGTTATTTAGATCTAGCAGAAAATATCAACTTCATGAATGCGACAGTGGGTAATTTAATTCTAAATGAAAACGACATGGAAACAATAAAAGATATGACTAAGCAGCTTAACATTTTAGAGTTTACATTTATTCCAATGAATAACAGAAAAAATACATGTAAGGATCCTCTCTCCCCAAATTTTCATTGGTCTCTATTGATCTTCAGTAGAAATGAATCAGTTTTTTATCACTTAGACTCGCTTTCTCCATTTAATCATTCATGTGTTTCCAACTTTGTATGTAATATAAATAAAACCTTGTCTAACGAGAATGAATATGAAATTATTGAGGTTAACTGCAAAGCACAAAAAAATTATGTGGAATGTGGGGCACACGTATTGCATAATACTCATGTTGCTTCAAATTGCATTCAAGACAATCAAAAAATCAACAATAACAAAAAGTTTTTGGATTATTTTTCTGTGACCAAGATATACAACCAAATTGAGTTAGTGAGAAGGGAGAATATCTCTCGCAATGTCAGAAATGTAAAGCCCAGAATCCAAAATGAGAATAAAGAAGACGTTGTAAATGTGGAAATTGAACAACAATCTTTTACAGTTTCCACAACAATTTCGCAAAGCGATGATGCGTTAGAATCAATCAATGACACTCAGGTAGTAGATCTTGTAACATTAAAAAAAGCCAATTTAGAACGTTGTAAAATTTGTGGAAAAAGTTTTAAAAGTAGAAAAGGTATTAGTACACATATTGCAAAGTCTCATCAAGAAATTCAAAGGGGAAAGTTAGTTAAAAAATATGAAACAGAAAACAATGTAGGTCTGAGTACTATATGCACGGATAATATAGATGACAGTAATGAGTTAGATTTTTCTGAAGGGAATAATAAAAATCCAAGCATTCTTGAAAAACAGTAACATCTTTAAAGAAAGTCTGGATCCTAAGATTTTTGACTCTAAACTATCTGAGTTCCTTGAATTTTTAGTTAAATCAATTGACATTTTACCAGGCCCTAAACACCCTGCAAAAAAGTTTTACGAAATAAGAAAAAAGAAAAAAGATGTAAAAATGTCAAGAAATTGTAAAGAATCAAGTAACCCGATTAGAAAAACTATAAATGACCGAAAAAAACGAAAAGAAAAATATAACTATCAAATTATTCAATATGAATACTATAACACAAGACGAAAAGCAATAAGAAAAGTTATGGAGGATAGTTGCAAAGGATGTCAAATTGACCTCACTGAAATTTATGATCATTTTCATGAGCGTTTTTCTCATGAAAATACACATATGTTACAAGAGTATAAAGAACCAAACAAGGACGTTTTATTTGAAAATAATATGAATTACACTGATAAAATAACAGTAAAAGACATATTGAATGCGATGAATAAAATAAAGATTGACACAGCATGTGGCCCTGATCGTGTCATAATGAGGTCAATAAAAAACGAGAAAGTTCCTGAAATACTATCTTATATTTTCACTTTCATGCATCAAAAGAATATTGTTCCATCAATATTGAAGAAAGGAAGAACTATTCTTTTGCATAAAGGGGGTGACAATAGAAACATAAATAACTGGAGGCCCGTTTCTATTTGCTCAGTTATAAGAAGAATTTACGAAAAGATAATAGACAAAAGATTGAAGGGTTATATAGAGTTCAATCCATTTCAACAAGGTTTTATTTCAACACCTGGTACATACGTGAATGCTAACATTCTTAACTCTGTATTAATATCCGCCAAAAAAAATAAAAAAGATTGTAGCATACTATTTTTAGACGTGACAAAAGCATATGATAACATTAGCCATAGTCATCTTGAATCTTCTCTGCGAAGTTTACCAATTCCAGACAAACTTAGGGATACAATATGTGAGTTACAAAAAGAGAATGTTACACAGGTGGAAACAGTCAAGGGAAAAACCAAAATTATACCCCTGAAACGTGGTGTATTTCAGGGAGCACCCTTATCACCAACCTTGTATAACATTAGTGTTGACCATATACTTGATACTATGAGCGAAGAAGGAATAAAATCAGAATACGGATATAAAGTTGATGAAAATTTGCCAGCAATAACAATTCTTGGTTTTGCGGATGACACGGTCATTATTGGTAAAAATAAAGAAGCTGTTATAAATCTATACAACATGATTCTGCCATTATTCGAGGAAATTGGTCTACAAATTAACAACTCTAAAACAAACATAATACATATTGAAAAAGGAAAATTGAAACCAACTGAATTTACTTTGGGTGGAGTCCTGCTGCAGTCTCTAAATTATGGAGAAAAAGTTAAATATTTAGGCATTAATTTTGAAAATGAAATTGTGGCTGACAAAAGTAAAATAATTAAAACCATGAATGAAAAAATTGAAAAAGTTACATCAACCCCATATTTAAAAACAGACCAAAAATTTTACGTTTTAAATAAATGTGTTTGGCCAACACTGGTGTATCCTTTGCAGACAGCCCCTTTAACTAAACTTACTAAAGATTTTCTCGATGATGTGGACAAAATTATCAGGTCAGCAAGTAAGGAAATTTTTGAGTTACCAGGCAATATACCCAATGCAATGATATATGCACCAAAAAATAAAAAAGGGCTGGGCATGTTCAGGGCATCATGGGAGGCCCCATTGCAACATATAAATTGCTGTAAAATTCTTTGTGACGTAAACAATCCTTATATTACAACATTTCGGAATTTTCAACAAGAAATAATAAATTGCCTGAGAAGATTGGGATTGAATGACTGTTTAATCGATTTGGAAAATTTCAATACAACAAAACTAAGGGAAACCCTTCAGGAAGATCAATACAAACAATGGTGCTCTCTTAGACAAAAAGGTCGAGGGGTAGTTTTGTTTCAAGAATATCCACCAGCAAATTTAAATTTAAACAAAATGAAAGGTCTAACATGCTCTGAATATAAAGATTATTTGAAAATGGTGGGAGACGTTGCCCCTGTAAGAGCTACCCACGGCAGATCCAAGGACGGTAACCGGTGTAGGCATTGCCCTACCACCGAGAACTACATTTTTGAATCAATGCCTCATGTCCTTGGAGTCTGCCCATTTGGGGAGCTCTTACGAAACAAAAGGCACCATACTATTAGAAGCATCCTTGCAAGAGCTCTAGAAGAAAACAACTTTGAGGTTTACGAAGAAGTAAAGGGTATAGCGGAAAATGGCTCCTTGAGAAGAGTAGACATTTTAGCTATTGACAGGAACAACCAGAAAGCATTCATAATTGACCCGACCATCAGGTATGAAACAGGTGAAGAACAACCGGAAAAAGTTGATAAAGAGAAAAAAGACATATACATTCCAACCATTAAATACTTTAAAGAAAAATACCAGTGCAAATCAATTGAAGTTATAGGTTTATTCATCGGTTGTCGTGGAACATTATCAAAATTTTTCTGTGAATTTGCACATAAATTTAAAGTAAAAAAGAAAACTCTATTGGAAATATCAACAACCACAGTAAAATTGTCTATTGCTATACTAAGGAACCATTTATATACAAGAAGTTTCGAAGAAAATTGAAAATATGTGCAAATTTAAGAGATGTTTTAGTAATTTATTTATTTATTTTAGTATTTTTAACAATATTTGTATTAGCAACCTTTGTGTAAGCAACTTCGATGGAAGAAGGTGTTAATTTATTTTAATAAATTATCTTTATATATAAGGAATTTGTCACCAAGTGGAATTATGTCTCTTAAACAGTGATATACATAATTAATTCCAACAATGCCATATTTTTTAAATACCGGTAGTATAAATTATTTACACAGTACATTTCAGTCCGCATGAAACATAGATTTTTCTGGTGAATAAATAAAAATATTAAGGCCACCCCGTGTGTGTAACTATTGGTCAGACGGATTCATCTGTCAGTCCCGACCTGGAATTAGTCCTTCCACTGATCGTTCCGTGTATGGGTCGCCGAACGACGAAGGAGAAGGCCGCGTGAGCCCGCGTTCTTTGTAATTGTAGCTCATTTATATAGGCATTATGAGTTTGATCATGGTTTTATACATAACCAACTTTATTTTGATGGTTAAATTTCAAACTTTTTGTGATAAATTTGGACAAAATTTTCGCAAAAGACTCACAATAAATTTGGAATTTTGGGGACCAGTGTAGTTGAATACCCCATAGGCCTACTACAGGTAGACTTAAGCGGATTATCACTTAGAAAGACGTATATGAGCCTACTCCTAGGGTAGTAGGCAATGCATCATGTATCATTTATATTACTAAATGTTGTTCATAATATTGACGGTGCAACCTAGACTTGGAACATAAATAACCTTTCGTTTTGAATTAAAAAGACTTCAAAACATAGTTAACATTCCCAAAAATGTGTATATGTGTTTCATAAAATAATCCTTCAGCACACAAAACGTCTGTCTTGAGGAACATTCGTTTTACATTGTGGCAACCAAATTTTGTTAGCAAACTCGTGTTTACTTTTTATATTGTGACTTAGTGGTCAATGCATGGTAAGCAGTTAATATTATGTGCTTATGGCCCAAATCTAACATTTATGTAAAAAATTAATATCTGGTCTAATTATTCCTAATTAACATTTAACCACACAAATAATAATAAAAGCTAAGTAAATAATTATTCATAATATTATATGCATAATTTATACTGTACCTAATTTACAGTTTAAAAGTCTTTGCATTTGCATTTAAACTTGGTTAGATAGATTTTTCACGGAGGTTTTTTATATTCAGCTGATCATACCGGCAAATCATAACACAAATTATTAGCCTACTTGATTCAAGTCCACATGAAAAATCAAACAGCCAATTTTACTTGAATGTTTACATAACATTCAAGTCAACTTGAATCAAGTAACTTGACCAGTGTAAACCCGGCTTTAGAAAACACTAATTTTTATTTATTTATTTATTTATATTTTTTTGTGTGTGTATCTGCGCCTGAGGCATTTTATAACTTTTTGAAGGGTAACAATCCAGACCCCGGTCTTGGTTGACCTCAACCTTCTTTTTTAATAACAATGTTCTAAACCTAGGCAGGAGGTTAGAATCAAGTCTGAAATCATGGTGAAGTAATATAATAGTGGCCATGATTATTTACCTTAATTTACATCATCAGATATACTTTTACTTTAGATAAGTTAATTCTATAATTTTATTTTTTTTATATTCTGACTAAAATATTGCTTACGTTATGAAAATTCTTTATTAGAATTTTTTATTCTTACCTCTATTAATCTAATCAGTAATCACTGACAAGTGGAAATCTCTAAACCTATACAATATTTGGAATAAAAATGTGCTACTTTAGTGGTCTATCATCCTGGCATCTATCTTTTCAGTAGACAATTTTTAAAACAAATGTTTTCAGTCAACATGTTAACAATTTTTTGTTCCAACCTACTTTCTAAGTGTACCTAATACTAACCTCAATTGTGAGATAATCATAACTGGAACGAGCAATGTTGAGGAAATTGGCAAAAATTGACAGGACCGGTTTCTTGTTGAAGAAAGTCACTTCAGACCAAACAACAGTGGCTGATAAAATCACAGATACCACCGCGGCAGTTTTCAACAAATACCCTTGAATCACACAGCGCCAATACCATTCTGAAACAAGGAATAACTCAATTAGAACCATTATCAATGTTTTATTGATCATAGACAATTGACGGTTTTTAAATATTACGAGTTGGCCCGTGCGCAAATTGCGCATTTTATGATTCTGTGTAGGAGTGAAACTCACCTACAGTACGTGAATGTTGATTATGAAGTGACAGAGATCTATTTTTGTTTACTATCTGGCTTTTAAAATTCATCTGAAGGTAATCAGCTGTTAATTACAATTCACCTTAAAGAACTTGCAACAAAAGTGGGTCAACATTTTAAAGCGCACTCTAGAAATAAATCAAAGGCAAGGGGGGCGAAGCCCGACACAATATAACCTTTTAATTACGATTCGTCACTGCGGCATATCCTAAGCTTTAAAATGACACCTCAATCTTAAAAATTGGTTCAGTAGGTCGAGAGAAAAAGGGACGTAACAGACGAAACCCTTATAAAAATAAGAAGATAGATATTTAATGTATATTAAATTATTTAATATAAATAAATACTACTTATATTATAAGTTAATTATTTAATTTACTATTAATTCTTATTACTTAAGAAAATAGTATATTATGTATAATATTTTATTAACTATATATTACACATTAAATTATTAAATATTATATATATATATATATATATATATATATATATATATATATAATGTTTTATATATATAAAACATACATAACAACATACGTATGTTGCCTATGGACTCCAAAACCACTCGACAGATTCTAATGAAACTTTCAGGCATATTTCTATTCAAGCCTGAATTTCAATAGCTCAAGCTATTTCAAGCTTTTTTTTATTAAGCATATTTCAAGGATGGTTTGTGTGAAGTTTGGAGCTCTTTAGGGCTCCGCCCCACTGGACTTCAAAATTACTTTAGGGTCACTGGGATTGAAATTTGATGGACAATTCTCTCTCTTTGCTCATAGGTGCTCACTAAGAAACAGTTTTGCAAATATAGTTTTTTAAGCACTTTAGGGTTCCGCCCCACTGGACTTAAAAATTAATTTAGGGAATCCAGGGTTGAAATTTGACATGGACTCTTTGCTCATAGGTACTCACTTGCAAATATAGGTTTTGAAGCTCTATAGTTTTCCGCCCCACTGGACTTCAAGTTTACTTTAGGACTACTGGGATTGAAATTTTACATGGTCTTGCCTCATTTGCTCATAGGTATTCACCAAGAAACAGTTTTGCAAATATAGTTTATAAGCACTTTAGGGCTCTGCCCCACTGGACTTAAAAATTAATTTAGGGCCTCCGGGGATGAAATTTGATATGGACATGCCTCTATACTCATAGGTACTCACAAAAAAACTTTTTTGCAAATTTAGTTTTCGAAGCTCTTTAGGGCTTCGCCCAAAAGGTCTTGAAAATTACTCTATGGCCCACGGGGTTGAAGTTTTAAATGGACGTTCCTCTTTGCTCATAGGTGCTCTTGCATTTGCAATTACGATCAATAAGGCACAAGGGCAATCTATGACTATTGCGGATTTACATTTGATAAAATGCCCGTTTTTCGCATGGCCAGTTATACGTGGTGTGCTCACAAGTTGGTACACCAGAAAATTTGAACATTTATACACCAAATCAAAAAACAAAAACCATTGTTTATAATTTGACCTTACAATAAAATTGGGGTAACTTACTTTCTATTCCATTGACTTTTTTTGTTATATTAAAAAACTATTAAAACAGCTTTATTTCTGTAAACAACGTAATTTGGGCGCAGCAACGTGCATATTATTTTTAACTGCTAATTTAAATTAATTGTGCATAATGTAAATTGATAGTGGGTTAAAATAGAAGTTCACATACAATGCAAATTCACATTAAAAAGTTAAAATTCATAAATAAGTAAAAATATCCACATTCAGCCCTTTTTTTGGTGTTCAAAAAGAAATGAGATCTGACCGGCTCAAGTAAACTAAATTGACCTTATTACCTAAAATAAGGGCTGACACAAAAGTTCAACTTGTATGAACTTCAAATCACACCAAACAAGTGTCACTTTCATTATTTAATTATTCACAACTTTAAACCGTGAATATCCCCTTCCCTTGTATGTCACATTCAACAATACGACCATGAGTTTTTTACTAGATAAAGTAAGTACAGTACACTCTCATTCATCGGACTCGGCGACATCAGAACTCCGCTTCATCGGAACTGAAAATCTGGATATTATTAATTTTTTTTCTTACGAAATAAATAATTTTTCCGTTTTAACACCTTCAATTTCTATTCGTTCTATCCGCACAACAGTGAAGTATCACATTTTGCATCAAACGTCATCAGGCGTTTTCCATAATCTGTACCCATCAATGTGATTTATGAGGCCGTGGAGTATTCGCACAAAAATAGAAAGAGGAAGGGGGCAGGAAGTGAACATCCGCTTCGACCGCTTCCCAAACTGTCATTCAGTCTGTCTCGCGTCGCGACTGCACCTGTATTATGTGGAAACCAGTTGACTGTTGGAATATGAGTGGAATATGAATATGGAATATGAGAATAAAGATTTTGGATCTTTATTTCCTGTGTTGATTTTATTCCTGTAGGTTCATTGTTACCATGTTCTGTTGGAGTGTTTTCCTAAAAACACTCAATTTTCATAAAATCTCTTGTGTTATCTTAAAAACAAGAGTGAATACAATCGCGATAGGTCACCGTACGGGCGGAAATGATGACTCACGACGGACTCCACTCATCGGAATTTTTGACATCCAAACCAGCCATCCGCCACATTAGTTCCGATGAACGAGAGTGTACTGTACTACTAATCGTGAAACAATGTTTCAAGTTGAACTGACCAACAGTGGGGTTGAACACCGCCGCCAGGTACGGGGGCTGGGTTTTGGGGAAGGTCGGCTTGAACCGGTGATCCCGGGACATCTGGTTCCGAGCGATGTCTTCCTGCAAGATGATCCTGTCGACCAGGAGCTCCCACTGGGTCTCGCAGCGGCGGTACGTCTGCAGCGCTTTGATCAGCTGTTGACAGTACATTCACCCTTACATGACACTCCAGCAGGAAACTAGATAAAGAGGACTTTTTCTGGTAGAACACACTGTCATGAATCTGAACTTGACCTAGTGTTGTATAGTTTTAATGTGATTTGTTTTATGATTTTAATATAAATATATATATATATATATATATATTCTTTTTTTTATTCAGAGGGGTTGTGCGAGATTTTGGAACCATGGCAGCTATGTCGTGGGTTTAAATCCACTTTCTGCCAAAAAATTTTGTACCTTTCATCTATGCTGTAGCAGTTCACTCCCTTACTTTGTCTAATATGATCCATCAAGATCAAGTCTATTTCTATGGGGCTATGTGTAAGCCAAAGAAAGGGTGCTATTCTCTTAAATAAACAAATGTAACAGTCAGTGTTTTTTTTTTTTTTTTTTTTTTTTTTCAAAAACACAAATGCAACGAGTACTTCAAATCCGAAAAACTCAACTGATGAAACAACAAACTTTCTCTGCAGCAACATCGACAAAAACTTAAACTTTCAAAATCATACGTAGAAACTGCACAGGAAGCTTTCATCATTTTTCTATGCATTAAGAAGAATCAGACTTATCGACAAAGGTGTAGCAGTTATGACATATTATGCACACTTCTCATAACACCTACTATTCGGTATCATTGCCTGGAGATCCGCAGGCAAAACACATCTTGAGAAAATTTTATCCATGTTATTCTAATTGAAAATTAAAAAAAACCTCTTATCTCACTTATTTATTGACATAACTTGATAAAACTTGGTATGTACCATCAGTAGGTAAGGTTTATCTTATATTTGCTTATATCACTCTCATCCTCATGGGAGCAAACCTATAAACTGACCCCATGATGTTTATGGGTACAATTTAAAATGCCAAATTTGATACAATTCGATATTGAGCTCTCCTACTTAGGGATTGACCTAGATGTTCATAGGTGCAAACCTACATACTCATTCCTATGGTGTTTATGGGGAAAATACAAAGTTTAAAGTTCCATTGGAAATTCACTGAGTACGGTACGCAATTTGGAACGAGGAGTATTTTAGTAATGTCCCTGATTTTATATAGGCCTAAGGTGGACACCCTGTAAGAGAAAAGCCCCCTGCAGACGGGGACAGTGGTAGCAGACAGTACTGGCATCCAAAAGTGGCGGCCACGGCATTGTCATGACAGTAGCCCTACACACGGGGACAGTAGTGGCTGCCACCGAAACTGTTCTAGTGGCGGCCAGTGCGGCATCGTGGTGTATTGTCTTGTGTATAAAATGGATGAATCAGGTACTTGTAGTCCCAAAGAAACCAAATTATTCTGCAATTTTAACATTGCACTCTCTCTCTTAATCTTTTTGGCATAGTCTGGGTGACGGATATCCCACAGCAGTTAGTAACTTTCGTAACACTCCAAAAACACTGTTATATTGTCTGCACTCCACTTAACACTCGGTTTCTTCTGCTCACCACTTTTTTCAACTGAACTCATTGCTGTTAATTGACTAATCACGGTCGACAACATTTTCCTACATCGTCCAGTGCTTTACTGGCGGCCAGAACCTTTTAAGACTAGGACAATAATGGCCACCACTAGGTCAAGTGACCACGCTACTGTCCTTTGAGCGGCCAGTAAACTCAAACTATCTCGTCTTTACTGGCGGCCAGTAGCTACTGGCCGTTGAAGCGTCCAGTACCACATCACACATGGACAGTAGGCGGACAACTGCTGGCCGCCATTAATGGCTAGGTCCACTGGACGCCACTACTGTCCCCGTCTGCAGGGGCCTTATTTCGTCTTTACTGGCGGCTAGTAGCTACTGGCCGTTGAAGCGTCCAGTACCACATCACACATGGACAGTAGGCGGACAACTGCTGGCCGCCATTAATGGCTAGGTCCACTGGACGCCACTACTGTCCCCGTCTGCAGGGGCCTTTACAGCTGTGCTTGTAGCTGACCTGCTTGTGCAGCCGCACTAGAGCCTTGAGGCTGGGTGTGTCGCCGTGCTCCTCGTGGGTCCGCTGCCGCCGCTTCATGCTCTGCCGCATCTCCGCCGGGATCTTGTGCAGGATGGAAACCAGGTGGGTGTACAGTGTGTCGCCTGGTCGGATGTAGTTCGAGATGTGCTGCACCGACTGTGACCAAACATCATAATCGTAAGATTGAAAATATCTTGCAACAGCATCAATCTATAGAGACAGTTTGTATAGTTTGAAGTTAAATACTTATCAGAGTTAACAATTCATTATTTGCAACTTGCAAATATATGGTAAGTTCCAAAGCATAACGTTGGGCGAGGCAAGGGCGCGACATTCAATTAAATTCAAACTTTCTTTATATACAACTTATTTGACTTTGTATGCAAAAAATACAATATTTGTGTAGAATGGTAAATTGTCCTAATTCCTAACAAAAACATGATGAGATGTTGCAAGCTGGTGTTACTCATTTCATTAGAGCTCGTACAGTGAAAATAAAACCTTGTGGATGAGAAACATTTAGGTTTTTCTCTAAATGCAGATACCACAGGACTTTAAATCTCTTGGGAGTTTATTAAAAAACTTTTAACCTACATGTTGGTTTTTTTTATAAAATTCTCATCTATTGGAATTTAGGGTTATTTACCCCAGGTCTTTGTGTTGAAGTTGTAATAACCACCATAAATTTCAAAAGAAAGAATTTTTGTGCAATGATAAAATAGTTTCAAAAATATATAACCCATATACAGTCTTCAGGCCATCAGCCTTCAGGTATTCAGTGATGAAGGGGTCAGTGTTAAAGTGAACCACGTCCACGAAAGCAAGTTTTGAGATAATGTCGTCTAAAGTTATACAGCTGTAATTAATTATCTGTTTCAATAACATACAATTTTACAACTCAATAATCTGTGCACTGTAGTACAAAAAGATAATGAAACAGGAAGGACTTGGTTCACTTTGCTCCTGAAAGATTTTTTAATGTGGGGTAAAATGAAGCTGTTATTGACATTACGAGTTATTTATGTTAGACATTTTAACACATAAAGCTTTTACATGGTTACAAATTGTTACATATATTTAATTTAGTCATTTTCTTCGCCTGAAGAACCCTCAGCAGAGGCTGCAAAGCGAATAGGGGCCTTAATCCCTGAATCCTGGGATCCCGAGCAATTTTGGATACTGAACCTAAAAAATCCGGGATTTTTATCTTTAATCCAAGGATTTTCGGGATTGTCAAAATCCTGATTTGACATAAACATAAATAGGTAACTAGCCAAGCACGAAGCAGCAAGAGTAAACAATAGATGTGACTTGGTCCACTTCTACAGCAGATGGTTTCTTTGCACCAAGAAACTGCTGCTACCTAGCATAAAATAAGTGTACTTTGGACTCTAAATGGACAAAAATTGGACTTGGCCCACTTTAACACTGACCCCTCCATATAGGCTATATTGTATAAGTTTTAATAATAAGAATGTAAGTTCTGCGGTGCAGAGCACCTGAGTCAGTATATGTAAAAACTAATCTCTAAAATGTTCTTCCATTGATGAAAAATTTTCTTTTGCTGAGGTTTTTGGCTTTAGAATTACTCTTATTGCTTTCTTTTTTTTTTAATTTTAGAACTGTATCCAGATTATTAATAGACGAGGCCCCCATACAGAGATATATAAAAAAAATAATAGAATGAATTTATGCAAAATAGACTGTCTTTAAAGAGTCAATATAAAAAAAAAATTATCCTTAAAAGGCAAAAATGCCAGATAATATTTTAGAGATCACTTTTTCTGAACACAGATTCCAGGAGAGATTTTTCTCCATCTCTAATAACAAAAATTTGCTATGATCTACTTCAGTCATATTTTGTTTGTTGATTTTGATTGTTGGGACAATGGTGTTTTTTGAATGGCAAGTCTTAAAATTAAGGAATTTTTCTTTTTTCGATTGAGTTCATTGAAATATTTTGTTAATAAATCTAAGTCAGATTGAGATTTTAACTCCAATTCATGTTCAGAAGATCCAAATATTTTAAGATTGACGTCATCTGCATATAGGAATAATTGGCTACTGGTGGATAGTTTTGGAAAAGTTTCCAGTGTGACAAATGTACAGTAAGTGTCCAAGGATGGAGCCCTACAGCACTCCATGTTTTACTGTCCTAATTTTAAGATAGGTTAGATATTTAAATTTATTTTCATTAAAATAAACAACTTCTAAAAATTTTTTCTATCAAATAAGTAAGTTTTTAACCAATTCAATGCATTTTTGTAAATACCAAGATCAAATCAGATTGATATAAGCATTTAGTGATTCAATGAGTCAAATATTTTAGTAATGTCCAAAACAACACTAATTACTTTTTGTTTAATGTCCAAGGAGTCAATAATTGATTCAGTGATTCATTATCAGAGAAAGACCATGATTGCCATTTCTCAAAGATCAGCCATTTCTGAAAGATTGGCGCAGCAGAGAGGTCGATCACACAAGGAAGCTGGGCGCAGAAGAAAGCTCAGCCGCAATAGAAAGATTGGTCATGTAAGAAAGAACAGACACGGTATGAACTTGTACAAGGCAGAAATAACAGCTGCGTTAGGAACATCACCAAGACAGAAAGATCAGCTGCGTCAGAGAGGTAATTTGCTGTAGGACGCTCGGCTACAGTAGAAAGTTCTGCATTAGAGCAACCACATAAAAAAAGTATTCTGCTTTTGAGAGTTCCAAAAGTAAATAATGGATTAAATTCCTTAACTACAATTGTCAAAACTAAGGCAAGATTAAATTTTGCTTCAAGCTTTAAACCTAGTACACAAATAATGTTGCTACTGAAGATAATTCAAGGCGATAATTACAAGATAATTTTAAATAGGTAAATCATTCTTGATCTAAACAAGCGAGGTTGAAATTAGAAGACTAATTTATTTCTTAAGGGAGGAGTGTTTATTTTCATTTTGAATGAAGTTTTATCGCTCAAGCTTTTTTTTTTTAACCATAAATTTGACATTGATTATTGCACCAAAAATTTGTCATAAAAATCTCTATACCGGTAATTGCCTTAGAGGTGAGTAGTCGTCCCCTACGTCAAATGAACTCATCTCACTACAACATAGTGAAAAAGGTATGAGAAATCTCTTTTACAATAAACAAAAAAATGCAACTCGAGCTACACTGGACAGTGATACCAACCTCAAGGGTGTCATCGAGGGTGTCCTCAGCCTCGCATTTATCGGCCGACAGTTTGGCAGCCTTGAAGTAGGCATGGTGCAGTGTGTACTGGCACGACGACGAGTGCCACAAGTTGCGGGGGATCTCCACCAGAGCGTAGCCTAGCAGCAGCACTAGCAGGAACAGTCCCCAGGTGTTGCTAGCAGACGACGCGATGGCCTTCAGTTTGGGGCTGGAAAAGATATAGTTAAAGCTGTATCGCTACTGTTGTTATCTTTCGTGAATTAGATGATTTTTTCACTTTTAGATCGTCCTTATCAACCAGAGGATGGCCAGGTGAGTTATCCAACAAAAGCAGTGCTTGCAGTGACATTTTTCTTTCTTTCAAAACCTTTTTCACCTCTGGTACAAAATAATTTTGGTACCATAACTTGAAAACCTCTTGTGATACCCATGCTTTGATTAAATTATGTAAACAAAGGGTAGAGTATAATTTTTGAAAGCACAAGGCGGGTTTTATGTTTTTCCAACAACTAACAATTTTAACTTATGAGTTCTTTAAGCATTTGCACAAGGCATAAAAATTAAAAGTTCTTTTCCCATTTTTTGTCCTGGCTTCATATTGGGTTACAGATGTGCTGGTTTACAGATGTGCTGGTTGACAATTTAAATCTGTCTTGTCTGCAATGTAAACCTGGTCAGGGGTCAAACCTTTATTTTTAATTTTATTTTCTAAATCTTGAATAAAATCTGCAATTTTGGATTCAAGGACCAATAACTTTTCACCACATATTAAAAAAAGAAACCTTATTTTCAAATTATCTAGCCACCCATCACTAGCTCAAAAATCTTTCTTTTTTTAATCTTTTCATAGAAACATTTTGTTTTTTCTTTTAAAATTTCACCAGATATAGGTGCGGTTCTCTCTTTGTTGATGAAACCACGCATAAAGTTCCTCTTCTACCTCAGGATATTCACCGAATTTTATGGTTTTCCGATTCCCTAGTTCATTAGCAGATTTCATAAACCTTACAATACCTTCCTAGCTTTTTATATCATTCATGGTTGGTCGCCCAATCCTGTAATTGAACTTAGCGTAGCCGGCGATTCAACTATCGCCTTTGAACTATCGCCCACTTTTCAGACAATTTCAAATTTTTATGTTTACAGGGCTTGTAACAGTTCTTGAGGCCAATAAAAATAAAAAATAACCAAAATTATCAAAAAAATAACCTTGAATAAAGCCAAAATGTTACAGTACTAAAAATTCCAAAACAGGCTATTAAATCGGGATATTAAATATACATAGGCAATAAAAATGTTGTGGGATAATTTTTAACTAAATAAGTAATCATCTACTAAAGCAAGGATAATATTTAAAAAAAAAATTAAAATAGAAAAAAATCCTCTCCAATCCATTTTTGACTTTTTCCATTTTTAAACTTTTATTTAGTTTTTACAACCTTCATTCTAATTGATCAATAAAAACCTAACAGCTCAAAAAAAGTAAAAAAAAATAACCAAAATCCCCCAAAAAAATAACAAAAATAACCAAATTCCAGAAAAAATAACAAAAAATAACCAAGAGCAAAAAAATAACAAAAAAATTTTTAAAAAATAACCTGTTACAAGCCTTGTGTTTACGTCTTTTTGCTGTTTGGTGTTCCACAGTTTCAGAAACTCACCACACTTTCACTGCACAACAGAAGTAACATTCAAATCTCTTGGTTATAGTAGTGGTGTTACTAAACAGTATACAATGCACGGACAACAAGCGGAAATATTTCACGTTTTGACAGGATTCCCCCACTCTTCAGCAACAGTAGTGCTCGCATCATGGGAGATATGGCAGATGCGGTGCTGTAGGATTACTAAACTAACAAATTACAGCCTATCAAGATTGCACTGTACAGTACACTCTTGTTCATCGGAACTAATGTGGCGGACGGCCGGTTCGGATGTCAAAAAATTCCGATGAAGCGGAGTCTGTGTGAGTCATCATTTCCGCCCGTACGGTGACCTATCGTGATTGTATTCACTCTTGTTTTTAAGATAACACAAGAGGTTTTATGAAAACTAGAGATCGCCTCCTGATCGGAATACGATCAAAATTTCGATTGATCTGGACCCAAGAAGCTTAAAACTTTTAGAACTAAAACATCTGTTCTTCCTAATTTTCTAGCACTTGTTTTTACAACAGCTGTCTAATGATTCATTCAATTCTCCTATCTCCATAAGATTAACATTGAAACTTTGAAAGCCTGTGGGGCGCAGCCCTGGAGTCCGATGTGAATTAGAATGTGATTCTGCTCATCTACTGGACTATACCTTTCTAACGGTATGCGCGGATTTATCCTACGATGCGCACGAACTGAGAAAAAAGGAGGAAATGAAACATGCTTGCGTATTAATATATAGATAAGGCACTCAAACTTTGAATATGGTAACAATGAACCTACAGGAATAAAATCAACGCAGGAAATAAATATCCAAAATCGTTATTCTCATATCCCACTCATATTCCAGCAGTCAACTGACTTCCACGTAACACAGGTGCAGGCGCAACGCGAGACAGACTGAATGACAGTTTGGGAAGCGGTCGAAACGGATGTTCTCTTCCTGCCCGCTTCCTCTTTCTATTTTTGTGCGAATACTCCACGGCCTCGTAAATCAAATCAATGGGTACAGATTATGGAAAACGCCTGATGACGTTTGATGCAAAATGTGATACTTCACTGTTGTGCGGATAGAACGAATGGAAATTGAAGGCGCTATAACGGAAAAATTATTTATTTCGTAAGAAAAAAAGTTAATGATATCCAGATTTTTAGTTCCGATGAAGCGGAGTTCTGATGTCGCCGAGTCCGATGAACAAGAGTGTACTGTACTACGATTTGTCATTGTATCCTAAATGACCGTGTTTCAAGATAATGATCATGCGCTTAATCACAACTTACCCATCAAGATGTAATCCTGGCTTCATAGCAATGTAGATGAGCAGCACTCCGCATATGAAGAGGTAGGAGCCGTAATATATGGCATTATCCACCAGGGCGGACTTGAGTTTGCCTTGGAATGTAAACTCCCCCGCCTTGGCGTAAGACTGCATCAGAGGCAGTATAAGCCTGAGGGAGAGAACACTTGTATCACCACTAAATCTGTTACTCACTAGTGAGTTTAAATACTTAAAGGATGTATTCAAGCTATGTCATAATAAAGCAGCAAAAGTGTGCTTTTGAAAAAAAACTCCACCATTAATTTTGGTTTTAAGCAATTGAAAGTCAATAGTCAATACGTTCTTTATTTTAAAAAGTACATTATTTGTACAGGAATGGCGTCAAGTCAACTAAAGTTTAAGAAACAAAATTATAAACATAATAAAATTAGCATACAGAGATTTTTAATACAGTTTTTTTCATTATTTTAACTAAGTAAGTTGCTTAAAGAATAGATTGGTCTAAGCAGTATGTAACAATTTAAGTTCTTTTTAAATTTTTTCAAAATTTTTAATAGATACTGGTGATTTTTAATAGATTCTCTGGCAAATGACTGTAATACCTAATCCCAGCGTATGAGAGTTTCTTGTCAAAAATTTTTAATTGAGCATAGTAAGTTCAATTATATTCAATTAAGCAAAATTAATTTGAATATAAATTGACCAGACTGGTATATTTGTTAGATATTCGCTGAGTACGCAGGTCTGGTATGACAGGGGTATTATAACATTTTTTGCACCTGGCAATCCAAACTGTTTAGTGTACTAAGGGATGAATAGAATAAAAAATAAATGTTTTAAATAAAAAAAAAATTCCTCATAAATTTTTTTTTCTATATTCAAGTACATTTTCAATGGATTTTGCTATTCCCAGATTACCAAATGCATTTCGCAACTTATTCAAAGGCCTAATATGATTCTAATTATATTAGGACTTAAAACCATAAGAAATATTCTGAAAACAAATAATAAAACTAATATTAAAAATTGATAGTTTACATGGCCGCTACACACAGACATTGGCAGTTGCACCATACCATGTAAGGAACTGAGAAGTCCAGTATACGACCCTCCACAGGTTGGGCAGGATGTCTTCAGGGACGTAACTCCAAGGTTCCTCACACATCACCAGATGGTCTGAATGGATTGTCGGTGTAGTTACATTGGTCGTGTTCTGGGCCACATTTTCATTCACACACTGCCGAAACACAGTCTAAAACATATAATAAATTCATTCCATTATCTTTCCAATACAGGAGCGGCAGCTCAGTGGTAGAGCTCTGGCCTCACAAGTCAGGGGTCCCCGGTTCCATTCTGGGTGATGAAATTTCAAACAAACACAAACACGAGCGGTCACCTATGGATAGCCAATGTGACGATTAAAAAAAAAGAATTCAAAAGCCAATCCCATGTGTGGAGAAGTTATTAAAATTAAAGAAAAAAGAAACACTTAACGAGGACCTTTGATAAAAATCCAGACGGTACAAAATTTAAGTGCTAGTGATGAGCCTTATGTCCAGGTATTTGGACAGTAATAAATAAGACCAAATCAGGCCATTGATAACAGCCTCCTCCCACTCTGTAGTCATTGTTATTATTTGCTGAACAATTACGAAGAGCCTACTTGTGTTATCTTCACTGCAAATGACCCTTGAAAGTATTTCTGAAACATGGAGCAATAAAATATCTAACCTACCGCCACAATGTGTTATGAACTGACTGAGTGCAAGTGGCAAATCAATGTCATGGCCATGCAAGAAATTGCATTCACTGAAATCCTCCCAAAGAAAGGTGCATTTGGAAATCAGAACTTAAAAACTGAAAAACTTTAAAGATTCCAGTTAAAAATAACATACCAATTGTATAATAATGAGTACTTGAAATTATTATACAGAACCTCAACTAAGTTTCCCAACTAATTTTTAGAATTAACAAATAATAATAAATTGATATAATGTACATTTCAGATAGCTGTAATTTTTTATTCATAGCCTAAATTATATAATAAATATTTACTATTTACTGTAATATTAAAATTATAAAACATAGTATTAACTCACCGTAGAAACATCGAGAGGAAGCACAAAGATAATAAGCAGAGAGAAGTACCAGGCAATGAGAACAGCCAGTGTAACAAGAACATTATGTTGTTGCCAGTTCCCATACCGATATAAGAGCCCCGCTGCTAAACAAAATGTCAACACTATATCGGTGACAAACGGCCCCAATGTCATCTTGATCGAGAATGTTCTTTAAAATCAATATGGCCTTTACTAAATAAGAGTTTGTTTGACTATTTCCAAAGTATTCTTTTCACTCGGTATTGGTGCCCTCCTTTTCTTGCTGTTCCTTAAGTTTTTTTTCTGCCTCACCCTGCATCTTTTCTAGTTTCTCCAACGTAACAGACTTGAGAGGCATTAGTTTAGGCTTGCAAAGAATCAAAGACTGAGTTTCTTGGCAATGCAAAAGACCTGTTGTTGGCACATATTGTGTTGAACTAGATGTTTTCTTATCATCCATCGGTCACTGGAATATTTCAAAAGAATAGTTAAACAACCTTTGCTTAAAGCAAGTGGCAGGAAACACATAATGCACTAATAAGCAGTTTATTTTACAGAATGCTAAAACAGTATTGTATTTTAGTGCCCTTATGTTACTCTGAAAGTCCAATAATTAACATATCTTACTGTAAGCTGAAGGAACACCAAACAAGACTTTTTTCCTGGAAACAAAATTGGAATAGTTGAAGTAGCTATGTAAAGCGGTGCGCTGAGACCATCCTGCGCTAGAATGGATTAGACAGAATTTTCCCATTTCCGGATTTTACCCACATACTTCATTCATGCTCAACGTCCGTTTCCAGAACGCCAAACCCCCACCATCACAAACACTATTTAGTAAAAATTGCAATTTATCATTTATTACAAGTGCTTTCAGTCAGAGTAGATATGTAAAGTTAATACAACTTGAAAAATAAAGTAGGCATAAATGTAAATACTATTCTTATTCTATGGCTTATTCTTTTGTAAAATTGCTCTTTGTTAAAAAGCAATAACTACAATAATGTATTATTATTAGGGATAGTTTGTACTGCTGGTCTAAAACTATGGAAATATTTTTATATTTTTAACTTTGATCACATTAGAGCATTGATAGAAAACAATTGAGTTTAAGCCTACTTTATATTTTATCGTTAAGATTATTAAGTTATAATAAACTTAACGATCCGCAAGGTGATATTAGTGTCTATGTAATGTACTGTTAGTTTAAGTGTGTTTGTAAAGTCTGATGATGCCATAATCGGCGAAACGCCCAAATACAAAAGATTACTTCAGGCCGTAAGTACCAATTATCTGATATTACAAAGCAAACTAGGACCAGATTTGAGATAAAAGGGAGTAAGTTACAAAAGGGTGAAGGTAAAGGAAATGAGCTAAGATTAAACTATAAATAAAAGACTCATGAAGAAATACTAAGAACTATAGATCGCCTGCTGGTTGGAATTCAAGCAACATTTTTTCAGTTCATCTAGACTATCTGGACCAAATTAGTTAAGATAATATGTTATAACTACAAGATATGTTCTTCCTGATTTGCAACCATTTGTTATTTACAACAGCTGTCTAATTTTTCAATCAATTATCTTCTCCCATAAGATTAACAATGAAACTTTGAGAGCCTGTAGGGCGTAGCTCTTGGGGCCGGTGTGAATTAAAACGTGATTCTGCTCATCTACAGCATAATACTTTTCTAACAGTATGCACGGATTTCTTCTACGATGCACACAAGCTGAGAAAAAAGGAGGAAATGTAACATGCTTGACTATTAATATATAGTTAAGGAAGCAGTAAATAAAGTGCAATCAAGCACCCAAGAAAAACAAACATTTTCAATTGTGATTATTGAAGGTATAAAAATAATAACAATAGGTAAGTTAATAGGTAAGATAACGGGAATGGAATGAATTTAAACATTGTTTTAAAAATCTGTTATTATTTGTTATTATCTGAATTTGTTACCAATTCACAATCACCCCATGGTTTTTAAATTGTGGGTTTCAATTTTTCTATCCATGTTTCTTCTATCCATGTTTCTTTTTATTATTTACTATACAAAAATTCCTCTCTTTAATTTTTGAGTGAAAATCGACTAATTTTTTACACTTTAATTTTTTTAAAGTTGTTTTGAAGGCAAAATATTGTTTTTATGTTGTATCAAACTAATTAATTATACAGTTTTGGTTAATGTTATTTAATCTTGAGTTTGTTCACGATTTTAAGAAATGGCGAACCTACATTTAACAAGGGAGCACTGTGAATGCTATTGTGAGACTATAATTTTCAATGTGGGTTAAATGCCAAGAGAATTAGTTGGGCTTTATTATGATTTGCCTCATTTTGCTTTTGGAGCATTTTAAGAATATTTCTATGGCATTCACATTTCCCCCAGAATTCATAATATTATTTGCAATACACTGCCGTGGAGTTGTGAATGGCTAATAACTTTTTTTATAATGGGAATTCCCTCAAAATTTTTATGGAGTATCCTAAATAATATACAGTAGACTTCCTCTTAACCGGCCACCTTTTAACCGGTCTCCACTTTAACCGGCCTACCCTGGCACAAAAAATAACATCTTTTTAACTGGCCATGTTTTATCTCAACATCGCTTTAACTGGCCGTGTTTCCCAGAAACACGGCTAGTTTTCTTATCTACTGTATCAGTCAATTTAACGTTGTTTAATATTGACGTAGTTAATAATTTAATATTGGTTCTCAAACCAATTAAAATTTAACTGTTCTGGACGGAAGTGAATGCCACCCGAAGTCAATGCATTTGGACCTACTATCCAATAGACCTCAATATATAAACGATTTATTATATTAGTTTAGGTTGGTTGTGGATTTCATGGGTGACAGATGTTAGCTATAAATCATATATAATAATGTATTTAAAGTTGTTTTTCAAGTGATAATTATATTTATAGGCTATATAAAATTGTAGGTTGGCATTCTTAAATGAACATCGGTTTAACCGGCCAGTTCATTATCTGGGCGCGGCCTGGTCCCAAGATGGCCGGTTAAGAGGGAGTCTCGGTAAAATGAAATACCCCCGTCACAGCACACCTGCGTACTTAGCGAATTTCCAACAGGTATTATTTTTTAACCAACAAAATACATAGGCCTATTTGGTTAACATGTGCTTGATTTATGTGTTACATATGATAAATTGGGAAAAAAATATAAGGCTTGGTACGGTACACAATAGGCAGGCCCGCAGTTTGTATGTGATGCGTTATGGGCCCAAAAGATATCAGCACCTCTTCCCTCAATATGGATCATCAAATAAAAATTGGCTAGTGACCCCAACAAAAATAAAACCTCGTGCGCCCCTGGGCCCATGGGGCGTAATTACAAAATCAGCCCAGACAATAGGTTGAGCAAATAAAAACAGGCCAAATTACACATCAAACATATGAAATTTACCAGTCATTTTCGCCAGTTTGATGACCTGATACCTATTTATTGATACCTTGTTATTTGTTGTCTTGTGTGTAGCTCATTGTTGATTACTAGTATAGTTAAGAGTTTTGTCAATTACCAGTAGTCGACAATAACATCATCTTGAGAGTTGTATAGTGTTACCTGAATATATAAATGGTGTAAACCATATAAATAAATCCATCGTGATCTAGTAACACACCCTGAATGAAAAACGCCTATCGCCACATGAGTAACATTGACGGTATACTACAAACTTTGTAATTTAGGCTATTTTATGCAAAATTGGTACTGCACCATTTAACTTAATGTGAATACACAAATGTTGCTAATATAACTTAAATGGAACCTATCTGATCAGTAGTCAAAATGAGCACCCGTAATAAAAACCAGCAACATTCTATAATGGTGTAGTCGATTGGGTTCAAAAGAGTCAAGGATAAATACGACTGAGCCATTAACACAAACTTAGCAGAAGTCTTACCGTCAGCAATGTTAATCTTTTTCAGGTTTACAAGCACCTACCGAAATCAGCATTACGTTTTTTTTTTTTTTTTAACCATCACGACCATAAATCCATTAAATCCTGGTGATGTGATTTGGCAGGCATTTACAAATCCACCGGGATTTTACCTTCACACACGTCTGTTACTAATAAAAAAATCTTAATGCCGTTCCTCTACCAAGGATTGTTAATTTGACCATTGATGCAACATGATAGCAAGTCCTCTGTAAAATGGAAAATAAAATAGGCCTAAGCCTAAGGTAAGCATAGGCTACGCATATAGGACAAGGTAGGCAGGCCAGACTAGCCTAAAAACTTCTCACCCAGCAAAATTCTGTCAGAAGAGAAGAATAAATTACTTAAAAATTTATCTGGGTAAATTAAACTTTGATTCCATTGGAGGAATGTGCAACCTAATACAAAATTAAACTTCCGCTACAGAATTTTCCAAAAACCATATGTTTAATATGTAAAGTAGGTCATGACAAAAACTTGTAACCTAAAAT
Organism: Neoaliturus tenellus; assembly: GCA_030545055.2. Taxonomy (NCBI): domain Eukaryota; kingdom Metazoa; phylum Arthropoda; class Insecta; order Hemiptera; family Cicadellidae; genus Neoaliturus; species Neoaliturus tenellus. The sequence continues at coordinate 185,249,308 of CM061531.1, read as the reverse complement.
GCAATGTTTTATGCATTCAACATAGAGTGATCTGGTACTCTTAACTGCATAAACACAAGTTTTGACGGGCCCCTTTAAAGAGGTTTTTAACTGAGTGTGTAAATGCCTCTTAATTCATAACCTAGGTAAATGCTTATTTCAGAATGAAAAGTAAAGAAAATATACAGTGATAGACTTACCAAATGCAACTAAGAGAAGATAACATTAAACATTATAATTCTAAAAATATAAAATTTATTTCTAATCCAATTACGTAAGAAGAAAAGTCAATAATTGTACCAAAATTTCAGACAATAAGACGCCACGACCAGAAGCAGACGACAGACGACATATTTTTTTGACAGCTCCCAGCTCAGCTCCCGATATTCCAATAGTAAAGTGGAAACACTGGTAGTGTTCCGGGCGCTTCACCAGAGTTACCAAAACGGTCTGCTAACAAGGCATTTTGCATTGTTTAGCAGACGACAGTTACCGTTTTGGTAACTCTGGTAGGGCGCCCGGAACACTCTCATGAGTAGCACGTTTTTCCTGCTGAGTAGCTGATTGGCAACGGCATAACGGCAACGCTGTACACGCTGATAAGAGTAGCCGTGTTGTGTCATCGGACTCATCGGTAACTTACAACTATCGGACAAAGTTATAACTTATAACTAATTACTTTTAACACCGGCTGTCGCAGGAAACAAGGTTGATCTAAGTTATCATTTGTTTGCTTTTTAATTAACTCATTTCTTTGTATGTAGGCTAGTTTATTGAGCTCTCTCAGTACTAACAAGACTTAGGCCTAGCATTGTTTGTTTTTAAATAAGTTAGTTTAATAATAATCTAAATAGACTGAGCTGAGGACAATCATCCTACACTCATCTCCCATTCATACTTGGCTTTAAACTACCTATTGAGTAGGTCGCCATTTCAATAAAGGTATTAAAAGGTATTAGCCTACAATGAGGTTAAAGGCTGAGGGTAATTCACAGCCTAGGACTTGGCCAAATCAGAGACATTCTGCCAGACCAGTGGTAAAGGCCTAGCCTCATACGCTCTTAATTTTTAGTTTAATATTATAATAGCCTAACCAAAATAAAACCCCCAATAGTCGAAAATAGGGCCAAACCTCAGACAAATTGTACTCTCAAAAATTTTGTCGTGATGGGTCATGTGACAAGGAGTTATTTTAACATGGGTAAAAATGTTTACCAAAATCGGACCATGGAAAATCAATAAAAAACCACCATTCTTAACATTCTATATATCTACTATGTTAATGGGTTGGGTGGCTTATGAAGCACCTTACCCTTCTTAGCTTTATGTGTGGAATTGTAGACAAGTGAAATTTTAAATATCAGTTGGGTCACCAATGTTACATTTTGAGACGTTTCATAAAATTTTATTCCTAATGGGGGATGGCCTACTAGGAGTCGGAAGAAAATCCTCCAATGTGAGCCCAGGTTAATATGTACATCAAATCAAAGGTCTTGTTTAGTAGAATATGATGCCGCAAACCCAACCTAAAAAAGACAACCGAGACCGAAATGGCAGGCGATCAAATTTTGCAGTTAAATCATAACAAAAATATTGAAATGTAATAACAACCTAGGCCTAGGCCTATATGTAACATATAGCCTATATGCATGTGTCCGGATGGTACCGGTACTGATAACTTTTGAAAGGGATTTCTGATTGTAATGAAATACTCTAAGAAGATGTAGGACATAATGTATTTTTATGAGTTTCCGACCCAGTAGGCCTACTTACTAATCGAATAATCGTATTACAGTACACTCTCGTTCATCGGACTCGGTGACATCGGAACTCCGCTTCATCGGAACTGAAAATCTGGACATTATTAATTTTTTTCTTACGAAATAAATCATTTTTCCGTTTTAGCGCCTTCAATTTCCATTCGTTCTATCCGCACAACAGTGAAGTAGGCCTATCACATTTTGCATCAAAAGTCATCAGGCGTTTTCCATAATCTGTACCCATCGATGTGATTTACGAGGCCGTGGAGTATTCGCACAAAAATAGAAAGAGGAAGGGGGCAGGAAGTGAACAATACGTCCGCTTCGACCGCTTCCCAAACTGTCATTCAGTCTGTCTCGCGTCGCGACTGCAGCTGTGTTACGTGGAAGTCAGTTGACTGCTGGAATAAGAATATGGAATATGAGAATAAAAATTTTGGATCTTTATTTCCTGTGTTGTTTTTATTTCTATAGGTTCATTGTTACCATGTTCAAAGTTTGAGTTTCTTATTTTCATAAAATCTCTTGCGTTATATTAAAAACAAGAGTGAATACAATCACGATAGGTCACCGTACGGGCGGAAATGATGACTCACGACGGACTCCGCTTCATCGGAATTTTTTGACATCCGAACCGGCCGTCCGCCACATTAGTTCCGATGAACGAGAGTGTACTGTACCGTATTCAAACGGGGGTAACAATTTTTCAAAAGGGTTAAAAACCAATTTTTGGCAAATTCTTACGTAAATTTAAAATTTTAACTGAAACCATTTAAAAGAAAACCATTTAAATTGAAAAAAAAACAAATAATTGTAAAGGCGAAACTCATTATCCGTCTCCATTGTTATTATCGATGTGGAAATTTCGATATTGCGATTGAAATTGAGCGATGAAAACAATCGAATCAACAACGATAAACTGGGAAAAGATATGTAGGCTATCATAATAATAATCTAACCTAACAGTGTAACTGTAAACCTCCGTCACTTTAATTGACAGCGATGTTTATAGCAACAAAATCAAATCAACAAAAAAAAAATACCTTTCTGATTTGTATTTGGCAGCATTTGTGTGACGCCATTTTAGATCTAACGAAGTCTGCTTCTTCTCACGATTTGAATTTAGATACAGCTACACAACAAACTTGGTTAGTTTATTTTGTGTTGTTCTTTGTTACAGGTTACATTAGCTACAATTTTTACTTTTTTCAGTTACTTGTTTGAACATATAGGCTATGGTATTTGTTTTATTGTCAAAAGGTTTATTTCATTATATTAGAACGAGAAACTAAATCAGGTGATAAAATTGTAATCGTATCGTGTAATTGTATCATCGATATAATAGCAATATTATCTCAATATCAAAATTTCCACATCAATAATAACGGTGGAGACGGATAACGAAGTTTCGCCATTGTAAATCTATCTTCTTATTTCTATAAGGGTTTTGTCTGTTACGTCCCTTTTTCTCTCGACCTACCGAACCGATTTTTAAGATTGAGGTGTCATTTTAAAGCTCAGGATATACCGCAGTGACGAATCGTAATTAAAAACGTCATATTGTTTCGGGCTTCGCCCCCCTCGCCTTTGATTTATTTCTAGATGGCGCTTTAAAATGTTGACCAACTTTTATTGCATTTTCTTTAATGTGAATTGTAATTTAACAGCTGATTACCTTCACATGAATTTTAAAGCCAGATAGTAAACAAACATAGATTTCTGTCACTTAATAACCAACATACATGTACTTAAGGTTAGCTTCTCTCATACAGAATCATAAAATGCGCAATTTGCGCACGGGCCCCCTAGTATTAAATAAATTCTAAAACTAGTAAATTTAATTTGTTACTTGGCTTTTTAACTGATAATGAAGAAAAGACATTATTATGTTTCCCACTTTATTGTTTATTTTTTCCCATCTTGTTAGCAAGGATTGAAAAAGGTAATACCCCCCTTTGTATTTAGAATTGCAGAAGCAAACTGTGTACTTACAGTTGCAAGCACAATTTGCAAACTTCTATCTGCAACCAGCGTCTGCAATCGAGATTGCCGATAAAAGTCTGCAACTCCGGTGTAAACGTGGCTTTAGACACGTTAACTAGAGTAGTCCAGGAACTCAGGGAAAACTCTGTACCGGGATATTTTTTGGCGAATGCCAACATTTTAAGTGATAATAAGTTTGGTTTTACGAAAAGTAAAAACACAACGGATGCGTTGTTCATGTACAGTAAAAATATTTATAAAGTCAATGGAATCTAATAAGCAATTAATTGTTTTTATTGATCCAGCCAAAGCCTTTGACTCAATTGAAAGAAGTAAATTAATAGAAAAACTTGAATATTATGGATTAAAAGGCATAGCTTTAAACTGGTTTAAAAGCTATCTATCTCAAAGACTCCAGTTTGTGGAAAAAGCAGGGGTAAAAAGTTACACAAAATCAACAGACTTTGGTGCCATTTAGAGTACTACCTTGGGCCCTGTTCTCTTTCTAATGTATGTAAATAATTTAAAATGCAAATTGACAATTGATGGGAAATTGATTCTATGCGCAGCTGCTATAGCAATAATGTTTTAGGGGCCCAGCTGGGAGGAAGTGTATACTACTCGTGACCTTGGTATTATTTATAATTGGTTTTGTTATAATTTATTGTCTGTCAATGTGACAAAAACGAAATGCATGGCGATCACATTGAGAGATGGAGTGGAGCCTCATCAGTTCGTATTAAAATTGCATACTTGTGGGGGGTGTTGGGGTTCTGCTTGCGGCTGTGTGGAGATCAAGCGTATGAATAGTTATAAATATCTCGGTGTAGTTGTTGACAGTAAACTACAATGGCAAGACCATGTACTATGTAAGAATCAGGTTACGTAAGCTTATGTAGTCATAGTAAAAGTGTTGTACAAACAGACACAAAAAACTTTCTACAAACACAATCACTAAACAACACTTAATAGTAAAAAGAAGTAGCTTAAATCAAAACATCCCCTCACATATACAATCAGAAAAAATAAACTATAATAAAAATAATTTGTTAACAACCTATAGCAATCAAAACAGTATAGTAATTTACCACCAAAATATTCAACATTTGCCCTCTAGATTAGACTTGTTAAAAATAAATATTAACGATATCAGCCCTGATATTTTAGCTATCTCTGAGCATAAACTTAAAGACAATGAAATTGACTTTGTTAAGATACAAAACTTCAAAAAAAGTTCATATTTTTGTAGATCTACGCACAGTGGTGGTGGTGTTTTAATTATGGTCCACAATAATATAAAAAGTAAAAGAATCTCTATTCCAGCTATTAACAGTTTATTAACAGAAAAACAGTTTGAGTGCTGTGTATCTAAAATTACTGTAAGGGATTTTTCCTTCATACTAGTTTGCCTTTATAGATCTCCCAAAAGAATTTTATTAGAGTCTTTTTTTCTTAAGTTTGAAGTTTTGTGCAATATTCTTACCCAGAAGTATGAAAATGTCATTTTTACAGGTGATATAAATATTAATGTGCTCGAAAAAGATTCTTCGTATTTTAAATTTAGAAGAATTTTAAAAATGTTTAACTTAAAATATCTGATTAATTTTCCTACCAGGGTCACTGATACATCACAGTCTGCAATAGATAACTTCATAACAAATATTAGTAGCAAAGAGTTAAAAGTTACAGGTTTAATTACCATGATTTCTGACCATGATGGACAAACATTAGAAATAGTTAATGCTGGTAATGATTGTGAAGTCAAATTTAAAAAGTATTGTAGAAAGTTCAATAATGCAAATGTTAAATTATTTTTAGATGATTTAAGTAAAGAGTCTTGGTTTGAACTGTATAGAACTAGAGTAGAAGACAAATATGATGTATTTATATCAATTTTTTTGTATTTTTTTAATTTACATTTTCCTAAAAAGTATGTTTTTTGTAACAAAAGTCATAGTAGCTATTGGATTAATAATGACATATATCTAATGAAAGAAGAACTATTAGATATTGAGAAATCTTGCAGAGAACTAAAAAGTGATGAGTTAAAATTAAAAAGAAAAAGAATGAAAAATAGACTTAAAAACTCCATTTTAGAAAGTAAAAAAAAGTTCTTTGATAAGAAAATTCAGTCTTCTTCTAATAAGTCCAAAACTACTTGGAATGTCATTAATTCTGAGGTGAAAAAACAACCTAAATTAGTAAACAATATTATTATCAAAAAAGATGGTGAATATATTAAAAAACCTGAATATGTTAGTAATATCTTAAATAACTTTTTTGTAACAGCTGTAGATCAGTTAATTTTACCTAACATCCCAAAAAACTCATCCAAAGTAGAGCATACACCATTTCATATTAATTCAGTTTTTCGATTTGATCAAATTTCTAAATTGGAAATGAAAAAAATCATTACTTCAATGAAAAATAAATTTTCAAGTGGCTATGACGATATTCCTATCAGCTTAATAAAACAATCACTTCCTTTCATTTTAGAACCTCTAACGCACATTGTGAACTCTTCTCTAATTTCTGGAATTTTCCCGGATAAATTGAAAATTGCCAAAGTAATGCCAATCTTTAAAAAAGGTGACCGTTCTGACCCCTCATGTTATCGACCCATTTCGCTACTCCCAGTTTTTTCAAAAATATTTGAACGTGTGGTATATAACCAATTTCTTAATTATCTGGAGATGAACAGTTTATTGGAGAATCAGCAGCATGGGTTTAGAACTGACAGATCTACAATAACAGCAGGTGTAGAGTTTATTGAATCAATTATTAATACTATTGATAAAAAACAGAAAATTGTTGGTATCTTCCTTGACTTTTCACGTGCATTTGATAGTGTGTCGCATGATGAATTATTGAAATCTTTAAGAGATCTAGGAGTAAAGGGTAAAGAAATCACTTGGTTTAAATCTTACTTAACTAATAGACAGCAGTATATTGAAATAGAACATGTCACAGATAATTTTGAATCAAAACCCAAAATTAAATATATAAACAAAACTTGTTCAAAACGACATGTACTAAAATATGGGGTCCCCCAGGGATCTATTTTGGGTCCCCTGCTTTTCCTCTGTTATATAAAAGGTCTTCCTGGAGTGCTCAGTTCCTGTCATGAGGGAAACAGCAGTATGTGCATGTATGCTGACGATTCAAATATTCTCTTTTCAGGGAAATCACAGGACGAAATTGAAATTTCATCATTTATTGGCCTATCGATGATAAAAAATTTCTTTGACGATAAAAACCTTCTTCTAAATTCAAACAAGTCAAATTTTATCTCTTTTTCCACAAAAAATACAAAAAATAAAATGTTGCCAAATATTTTTGTTGATGAAGATTCTCTAGAGCAGTTACAGCATACAAAATTCCTAGGCTTGATAATAGATGAAAATTTAAGTTGGGATAGTCATATTTCTCATATTTGTAACAAAATCTCTTCCAGTATTTTTGCTTTGAAACAGATGTCTCACTTTAGTAGTATTGAAACCTTAAAAACAATATATTTTTCCCTTATACATTCTCATTTATCTTATGGAATTTGTATTTATGGAGCTACTACCAAAAGGAACTTAGATAGATTACTTTTACTGCAAAAAAGATCAATTAGAATAGTTTTAAAATTGAAAAATACTGAATCTGTAAAACATCTTTTTACTGAATTGGGCATCCTAACTGTGTATAACTTAGTTATTCTTGAAACCGTCTACTATGTCAAACAGTTTCCCAATTCAGTTGCACAAAGTAGTCTCCACACATACAACACACGGCAAAATCGTCACGTTGATCCCCACAATTTAGAATTTTTTAAGAAAAAAACTACTTATTTAGGCACTAAATTCCTCTATCATTTACCTAAAAAATTTATAGACGAAACTAATATGAATTCTTATAAAAAACAGTTGAGAGGCTATTTGTTAAATTTTCCATTTTACTCCTTTGAGGAGTTTTTTCAAACTGATCACAACTGAACTGATCCACCTGTAAAAATGTTGTTCATTCCCTCAGAATTATATAAGTATTTATGTTTATTATTGTTATTTTTTTCAAAGTTACTGTACTTCAATTTTCATATTAATGTAAAACGACTCATGTACTTGTGTAGGATATATTATTAGTTAATCAAATGACGCTATTATTGTACAGTGTACATATATTAATAAAGATGATTTGATTGATTGATTGATTGATTGATGTATGCGTTCTCTCAGCTGGGAACCATTTGAAATATGAAACTACTAAAGTTAGCTTATTATGCTTAGGCATATGAACTATGGTCCGTGCTCCAGTATGGCGTGATGGTGTGGTGGGCTGCTTTTCAGACGGTTATCAATCCACAATCAGTCGCACAAAATCTATAAAAAAAGTTGCTTTACGTAAACCTAGACGTTTTCCAACTGATTGTTAAAAAAAAATAAATCATCAATTTTTTCTTTAACAGGTCATTATTATAGCACTAGACATTGTGAAAACGTCGGTATACAAATTTAAAAACCAAAGAATAAGGCTAGTATGTCCAACGTTTTTAATGTGGTTCAATGTGCCTTCAGAAATGTTCCTCGGGAAATTAGGGAATCAGGTGACTGCAGCGAGGCCGTGGACCGGGGTAGGATGGTCAGGTGGCTGGCGGATGTAGGCCGGGACGGCGCGGCCACTCTTTTCTTCCCTCCTTTTCATTAAAATTCCTAGATAGATTATTTTTGTATTCCACGTTTTCGTTATTATACCGTTAAAAAACATTCTCAGTAAAGATTAACTATCTTGTTTTGATATTTTCTAAAAGAAATTTACAATGACATCACAGCTTGTATTAGAAAAATTTAGATGATGGATAGTTTAATTTTACTTCTATTGGTATTGTATTGAGTTATGTTCCAACATTCCTGTGACGGATGTTTTATCCTGTATTTTCTTTAGATATTTATTTAGATAAAAATCTGGTAATGGTTTTTTGTTTATTACAGTTTTTCTATTTTTAAGATATGTTAAAATTATGATGTTTATAAGCAGCTAGATTTTCTTAGTTATTGTTTACAAAGAATTGTTAGTTTAGTTACTACAATTCATTATAATAAATTCCCCTCGCAAGATTAGATTTAAAACTTTTTTCTTTTACTGTAATTAGTTATTTAGTTACTGACCAATGGCTCATCCCCACACACAGGATCTCCTTTGTGGGGACTAATTTTTGTGTATTTATGTAATATAGCTGTGTATTATATATATAATGGAAATAAATAATTTGAATAATCAATTACCGTACTAAAGAACTAATGAACAAACATAAAATTGGTCTTAAAAATTAAATTTAAAATAACATAATTTTGGATAATGTAAAATAAGTAAGCTTTCAGATGAGAGCTCGTCAAGGGACTGAGAATATGCCACCCTAACCCTTTCCGGGTTACATTAAATCACCGGCTGCTGTACTTAATTATTCTAAGCAAAAGTCCAAACATAATGTTGTATTTTTTTGTTATTTATTTGTTCCAAATAATTCATACGTTATAAAAAACTGTTTTCAGTGCTGAAATAATTTTTTTGCTCATGTTACAAAGAAAATCAAGCTTGAGATTTAAATCATCAATATTAAATCATCAATCATTTAATCAAGACGGTTATATCTGTCTTTGGCCCGCAAGAAAACTTGGGTGAACGTATACAGGGTGAATCTCGTAAGGTGTCCTAAATGGATTACAGACAAACGCTTTGCCCTACATCCTTCAAACAAAATTATTTCCTACTAAATTGACCCCAAGGAATAATTTAAAAATATTTTTAACGTTGTATAAATACAGGGTGTACCAAAAACTGGGGGTCACAGGTTCGAATCTTGGAAATTTCAAATACAAACATATGTCATATTATACATCATTAGAAAGGTCTATTTAATTGAAACATTTTGGTGAAAACAGAATTTAGTTATCTTTATTCATTTCAAAATGGTGGCCATTTTTGTAGCCAAAATCAAAATTTACGGAATACCCTGTAATTCTTTTATTTTTAGTCATAATTGACTTCTGATTCAAAATACTTATTTGAAATAAGCTAAGCTTTACAATGATATGCCACAAGATCACATTTATTTAAAAACTAAAATTTCCAAAATTAAATATTTTTGAAAATGTTTACATAAACAAAACTCAAAAATTTCAAATGCTAACCCATGTCATTTTGTATATCACCTTGAAGCTCTCGTTGAACTGAGCAACTTTGTAATTTACATTAATGCCGTATCTCTTTTTGTTTTGTAGCAATAGCGTAAAAATGTCATTTTCCCATATGATTTGCATGTTAATTAATCAGGACATGATAGTATGGCAGTCCTGCTTCCATTGTTGCCATACCATTACATTAACATGCAAGTTATATGGGGAAATAACGTTTTTCTGTTATTACTACAAAACCAAAAGAGATACGTCATCAGTGTAAGTTACAAAGTTGCTCAGTTCAACGAGAGCTTTAAGATGATATACAAAATGACATGAGTTAGCATTTGAAATTTTTGAGTTTTGTTTATGTAAACATTTTCAAAAATATTTAATTTTGGAAATTTTAGTTTTTAAATAAATGTGATCTTGTGGCATATCATTGTAAAGCTTAGCTTATTTCGAATAAGTATTTTGAATTAGAAGTCGATTATGATTAATAATAAAAGAATTATAGGGTATTCTGTAAATTTTGATTTTGTCTACAAAAATTGACGCCATTTTGAAATGAATAAAGATAACTAAATTCTGTTTTCACTAAAATGTTTCTATTAAATAGACCTTTCTAATGATGCATAATATGACATATGTTTGTATTTGAAATTTCCAAGATTCGAACCTGTGACCCCCAGTTTTTGGTACACCCTGTATTTATACAACGTTAAAAATATTTTTAAATTATTCCTTGGGGTCAATTTAGTAGGAAATAATTTTGTTTGAAGGATGTAGGGCAAAGCGTTGTCTGTAATCCATTTAGGACACCTTACGAGATTCACCCTGTATATCCGTTTGCCGCCCGGAACAACAATCGAAAATGATGAAAACTGCTGATGATGTTGTGTATTTTAGTAGGCGGAGGACGGATATATCCGTGTATGTTATTTTATTGTTTTATTTACTTCCTACCATAATAACAGTAAAAATAGTTTAAAAAAAGCTAAAATGCAAGAATTACAATAGGTCGGTTCATCGCTTTCTTCGCCAGAATCATTTTTCATATTATAGCGATTTTTACTGTCAAATATGAAATCCCCTTTAGAAGCACTTCTTATTTAGCATTTTTATAACATCTTGAGCAAAATTTGGGTCATTAGGAATAATCATTTTGAAATAAAACTCATAGTATTTCATTACAAAAATGTAAACAAACTTTCACTGTAAGGTCCCCAGCGTAAACTGACAGTTTTGCGCTACACATGTGTAGTTTTGGAATGAAACAGCTGAAAAAGTCACGGGAAACTATCTTGCCAACTGTAAAACTGAATTACCTGTCTAAAAGTCAATATGATGTTCATTATCGTGATATAGGCCTATACAACATATGTTTTTCGTATTTTTGGATTTATCCGTCTTTATCCCAGAAAAGAAAATCGCTAAGGAGGATATATCCATTTTCATCCTGGACCAGCAATTATGATCGACAATTATATATCTGTCAATAGCCCGGGAAGGTCTTATGTAAGTATTCATTGTTGCCTCTTACTTCCAAACAATAATAAATTTGGATGAACCTATTTTGAAAAATCCCTTCTGTCTTTTGGTCTGGTTTTAATTTGAGTCAGAAATATAGTTAATAAAAGTAACAAAGTATGTTTTATTTTTATGCTAAACAAATGATAATGGGCAAAAATATTTAAAATTATTATTGAATCTTACCATCATTTATCAGACTTACTTGTGTTAATTTCCTTAGGGCTGGTTATCACATACCAGGTAAAATTTCCCTTCTTCTGAATAATAATTACTACTTTAATTAAACTCTTTTTTAATGTTTAATCTTCTATATATTAATAGTCAAGCATGTTTCATTTCCTCCTTTTTTTCTCAGCTCGTGTGCATCGTAGGAGAAATCCGCGCATACCGTTAGGAAGGTATAGTCCCGTAGATGAGCAGAATCCTATTCTATTTCACATCAGACTTAAGGACTACACCCTACAGGCTTTCAAGTTCCAATGTTAATCTTATGGAGGAAGGAGAATTGATTGAATCATTAGTCAGCTGTTGTAAAACAACTGCTAGAAAAACAGGAAGAACAGATGTGTCAGTTATAAAATGTTTTTAAACTTCTTGGGTCCTGATCAACTAAAATTTTGGTCGAATTTCGATGAGTAGGCGATAAATTCATAAACAAAGAAATTCGGTGGCGTCATCCTGTATTGGAGGTCACGAATTGTGGATAGTTATAACTGATGGCTTGTGGATGCGATATTCCCTCGTGCAGATTTACGTCTGCACTAGTGAATACTAGTTCATCCATAAAGACCATCCTCATAATTAGACCAATTCGTATATATGAGGTTAAAATTGTGGTTCGGATCCCACGTTAAACTGTAGGTCCCTAGATACCATAGGCTGTTGGGCTATTAATTAACAGTCCTGTCTAAGTCGAATGTCAGCCTTAGTCAGTAACAAGACAACAAGTTCACGCCACAATCATCCTACACTCATTTCTCATTCATATTCAGGTTAAAATACCCACTATGTGAGGTCACTGTCTCAAAATAGAGATATTGTGATATAAACACTTGGAACCTGGGTTTCTAGCACTAAAGTACCAAGTACCAAAAAACCAAGCTAGTGAGGACCATATGAAATTTTTATAAACACATTTTATCATCATTTTAGCATCCCTACAATATAATAATTGCCAAAAGGCAACTCAATATTTTTTAAATTTAATAAAAATTATAAATACCTAGTTTAGGGCTATTTATTTGGGCCTCGGGTAAATACCCAATTTATATTTACCTACCCACTGAGTATTTTTACCTGGCCCACACCATTAGCTGCAAGAAGGGTATTTTATACAGGGTGATTCAGACCTCCCGTCCACTATTTATAGCAGGAGAACGGTTTGAGATAAAATCATGAAATACAGTTTTTCCGACTAAATCACATATGGGCTTTCCAATAAAAATATTTTCATCAATGCCAGTATACAGGGTGTTCCAAAACTGGAGGTCACGAGTTCGAATCTCAAAATTTTCTCAAATAAACATGCAGATTTTTTTACATAATTTTAAACGTATTAGTCAAAGGAGCATTTGCGTGAAAACAGAATGAATTTATCTTTATCCGTTTCAAAATGGCGGCAATTTTTGTAAGAAAAATCAACATTAACGGAATATTCTGTAATTCTTTTATTATCTGTCATAAATGACTCCTGATTCAATATCCTTATTTGAAATGAGCTAAGCTTTAAAATGATATGTCACAAGACCACATTTATTAAAAAACCAAAAATTCAAAAATTTTATCATTTTGAAAATTTTAACTTAAACAAAACTCAAAAATTCTAAATGTAAACATATGTTATATTGTATATCATCTTAGAGCTCTCATTGAATTGAGCAACTTTGTAATTTACACTATTATCGTATCTCTTGAGGTTTTGTAGTAATAACGTGAAAATGCATTTTTTCCATATAACCTGCATGTTAATTCAATGTTTTGGCAACAATCAAAGGAGGACTTCCATACTATAAAGCCCTGAACAATTAACATGCAAATCATATGGAAAAATGACATTTTTATGTTATTATTACAAAACCACAAGAGATAGGGTAATAGTGTAAATTACAAAGTTGCTCAGTTCAATGAGAGCTTTAAGATAATATGACATATGTTAACATTTAGAATTTTTTAGTTTTGTCTAAGTTAAAATTTTCAAAATTATAACATTTTTGAATTTTTAGTTTTTTAATAAATGTGGTCTTGTGGCATATCATTTTAAAGCTTAGCTCATTTCAAATAAGGATATTGAATCATGAGTCATTTATGACAAATAATAAAATAATTACAGGGTATTCCATAAATGTTAATTTTTCTTACAAAAATGGCCGCCATTTTGAAACGGATAAAGATAAATTCATTCTGTTTTCACGAAAATGCTCCTTTGACTAATACGTTTAAAATTATGTAAAAAAATCTGCATGTTTATTTGAGAAAATTTTGAGATTCGAACCCGTGACCTCCAGTTTTGGAACACCCTGTATACTGGCATTGATGAAAATATTTTTATTGGAAAGCCCATATGCGATTTAGTCGGAAAAAACTGTATTTCATGATTTTATCTCAAACCGTTCTCCTGCTATAAATAGTGGACGGGTGGTCTGAATCACCCTGTATACTGGGTGTCTGTAAAGTCCATCACCAAACTTCATAATATGACTAATTGGGTCAAAATAAGCAAAAAAGTTCCTGTGAAGGTATGTCCTAAAATGCATATTTACCCAGATATCCGCCATTTTGTTTTTTCCACTTAATAATTTTTATTTCGGTGACGGATTGATCTAGGAACTTCATATTTGGCATGGACCTTTATAGTACTAATGTTCATTTCCACAATAAAAATTATTTTTTTCCGATGCATATTTTCAAAATGGCGGCTATTTAAAATTTTAAAACTCAAATATCTCAAAAACGGTAAAATTTATAAAAATTTTGCAAGACACAAAAAAGTTGACAAATGAAATTAGGCCTATCTAAACAGTGATACCAAGTTTGTAAGGAACCGACAACAAATAATGGAGTTATTGTGATTTTTCTGCAGAAAAACACTGATTTTGCACCATGATTAATGCCAATTTAGGTTATTTTAAGAGAAAAATCTCAATAACTCCGTTATTTGTTGGCGGATCCTTACAAACTTGGTTTTGTTGTTTAGATAATTTAATTTGTCAACTTTTTTGTCTCTTGTAATATTTTTATAAAATTTACCGTTTTTGAGATATTTGACTTTAAAAATTTAAAATGGCCGCCATTTTGAAAATATACATCGGAAAAAAGTAATCTTTATTGTGGAAATGAACATTAGTATTATAAAGGTCCATGGCAAATATGAAATTCCTAGATCAATCCGTCACCAAAATATAAATTATTAAGTGGAAAAAACAAAATGGCGGATATCTGGGTAAATATGCATTTTAGGACATACCTTCAAAGGAACTTTTTTGCTTATTTTGACCCAATTAGTCATATTATGAAGTTTGGTGATGGACTTTAAAGACACCCTGTATACTAGGGGGCCCGTGCAGCGCAACGTGCTGCATTTGTTAGACAAATGACAAATGACAAATATTTATTGTACAAACATCTGGTTATTTTATATAATGTAATACAGACAGGTACATTGTCAGGAACTAAAAAAGGTACTTACAAAACTAAAAAGAAAAAAATACATAAAATATATAGATACATTAAATACTTAGATACATAAAATATTATAGAAAAACCTGGGTCATTTAGACTTGACTACCAGCAGTCATTTAAAAACTCTTCAATTGTATAATATGCTTTAATTTCAGTTAAGATAATTTTAACTTTATTTGAAAACTGTGTCGGGCTTAGTTCACGGAGATGATTTGGTACCTTATTATATAGTTTCAACCCAATATAAAGAGGAGATGTTTCATACTTTTTTAGATTGTGTATTGGGTATTGAAATATTTCTTGCCTTCTAGTGTTGTATGAATGATTTGATAAAAATCTATTATACATATTATTGTGTACCATTTTTAAAATTTCTAGAATAAATATTGATGTAAGGGTTAGAATGTTGAGATTTTTAAACAATTGTCTGCAAGGTGTATTTGATTTAGTCTGTGTAAGAGTTCGAATTATTGATTTTTGAACTTTAAAGACCTTTTCTACTTCTACAGCTGTTCCCCAGAGAGTTATTCCATAACTTATAATTGAGTAAACGTAAGCATAGTACACATTTTTACATACTTCTAATGATGTAACCTTTATCAGAACACTTAGAGCATATCTAGTGGAAGAAGAGTTTTTTACTTAAATAAGCTATATGATCTGACCATCGTAGCCTATTATCCAAGCGAACACCTAAAAACTTAACTACTTCTGTGGATGGAGTTGGATTTGAGGTATTTGAGGGTGTGTTTCTTAATTTGAAGTATAAAACATTTGTCTTTTCTTCATTCAAAAGTAGCCCATTGTTTAAAAACCAAGTACCAATCTCGTCAATTGTTTTTTTTTACATCTTGTTCTAGTGTTTAAAAAGTTTTGCGTTCGATTATAGCCGTTGTGTCATCAGCCTAAAGAGTAAAATTGCAAATTTGGTGTGGGAAATTTGAAGGCAGATCATTTATATATGTGAGAAATAAAAGTGGGCCTAAAATGGATCCTTGGGGTACTCCATAGTTATTGTCTGACCATGAAGAGTATTTTTTCCCTTTCGCTGTTTTAATGACTGTTCTCTGTTTACGACTGCTTAGATATGACTCTAGAAGTATTATTGTGTTATTGTAAAAACCGAGTCCGTTAAGTTTATTTAACAAAATTTTGAGATCTACACAGTCAAAGGCCTTGGACAGGTCACAGAACACTCCAGCAGTGCACTGTGACCTATCCAAAGCCTCCAGAATGTGGTTAATGCAGTCAATTAAAGCTGATTGTGTATTTAATTTTTACTTTCTCTCCCTATACCATAGTATATGGATAAAGTATTGTTTTCGTCAAAATTTTCGAATTTGAGTTGTTTGTGGATTTATACATTTTGGTGTCCCCTGAGTCCAAAAAAGTGGTTTTCAGAGTGATGTCTGTGTGTATGTGTGTGTGTGTGTCCGTGTGTCCGTGTGTCTGGATGTAAACAGAGCTAGAGAATGCCCCAATGGTCCGATTTTGGTGAAATTTGGTATGTAGGTCCAAACTCACGATAATTCCAGGCGTTTTTTTTTTCATTTTTTTTAAATTTTAATTTTTAAGGGTTTTTTACCCCCAAAAACCCTCAAAAATCATGAAAAATTAGAATTTCTCAAAAACGGCTCTAACGATTTTGATTAAAGTTTTGTGGTTTATTAAGCTTGAAATGGTGAATAAAATGACACCACCCGCATCTCCGAGAAAATGCGCGTTCAAAAGTTATGGAGTAAAAAGTGATTCAAAAATCAATTTTTTGAATTTTCAAAATAGCTGTTGCCTTGAAATAAATTTTACTTATCACCATTAAATCAAGCTCAAAAAAAACAAAATAATCCAGTATTTTGAATTATTGCTCTACGTCAAGTGGTTGCGGAGAAAATTCAATTTTTCGTTTAGCGGTAAACGCAGTACGTTGTTAAAAGTCACAGACCAGGGTGTCTACTGGTCACCGAAGTCACCAAAAGTCACCGAAAGTCACTGATTTTAGTTAATGGTCACTGAAGTCACCAAAAAGTCACTGATTTTTCTTTAAAATGGAAGAAAAGTCACACATTTTTATTATAAATTGCTAAAATAATGCGATTGCGAGCAAAAGTTTTGCGACTTTAACAATTTTCCCCCAACATTTTCTCTCTTAGAGACGGAAAAGTCACTGATTTTTAACAATTTTCACCCCCAAAAGTCACCAAAAAGTCACTGATTTTTATATCTCTTTGGCAGTAGACACCCTGCAGACGCGCGTGGGGTCAAACGAGCGCTGCTCAGCTGGTAGCTATCCGACTGAGTCATCAAGACATTAATGTTTGGAGCTTTTAACACCTTTTTTTATATTGTTGGGAGAATGTATGTGTCAGTTAACTGATACCGTTTATTTTCTAAAACCAAACTGTTCTTTGCAAAACTTATGGTTAGATTCTATGTAGTTTGTTAATCTCGCATGAATTATTTTTTCATATACTTTAGATATGTTACTTAATAAGGAAATGGGTCTGTAGTTTAGAATTTCATTGGCGCATCCTTTCTTGTAAATTGGTATGATTTCTGCTAATTTTAGTTTTTGAGGGAAAACACATTCTTTAAAAGATTGATTAATTAATTTTGCTAATGTGTCAGATTTATAGTTTACTGTCCATTTTAGTAATTTTATTGGTATCCCGTCCCAACCACATGCGTTACTGTTGCTTAGGCTTAAAATTGTTTTTTTTAACTTCAGTTTCATTAGTTGGAGAAAACTCACCAAATGTTGTAGGCTGATTGTTCATGTCAATTAAAATCCCAGAATTAGTTTGCTTAGGTAGTTTGAGAATATCTACAATGTTGCTATATTGGTGATTGAAGAGTTCAGCTACTGCTAAAGGATCGTCTACGATTACATCATTCATCTTAAGTTTAATTTCCTGGCCTACAGATTCACTCTTATTACTAACCCCTAATTCTTTTTTTACAATATTCCACATTGCCTTGGATTTATTTTTAGCTTGCACAATGTATCTATTATTAGCGTTTCGCTTTGCTTGTGCAACTACTTTTCTAAAAACTTTTTTGTATTGTTTTACATAATTTAAAAAAACAGGGTCATTACTATATTTTGCTAGATTATGTAATTTTCTTTTGTTCATTGATGAAATTATTATCCCCCGAGTAATCCAGTTTTTATTTCCGCCCTTACTTTTTGTTTTAAGCTCCCTAACTGGGAAATGTTCCTCCATACTTAGTGTAAGTATAAAGAGAAATTTGTTATAATTGTCCTCTACTGTGCCATCTAAAACTAGACCTTCTAAATTTGATCCTAAGCTGTTAATAAAAGGATCTATGGATTTTTCAGAAAAGAGTCTTTTTTGAGATTTTGTTAGATTTTTATGTTTTATTTGTGGATTATTTTCTGGAGGAAATTGCAAAAAGAGTGCATTATGATCAGAAAGAGCCAGATCTACATTGTTACAAGGGACTTTACCATAATTAATAGAAGTTATAAAATTATCAATGCATGTTTTAGACAGTTTAGTTATTCTAGTGGGTTCGTTTATATTAATAAAAAAGCCATATAGTTCCGGGTAATACTTTTGAATTCTTTAACTAAATTGTTGTTTTTTTCCAGAAGATTAATGTTAAAGTCGGCGGCAATTACAACTCGTTTCTTTTTTGTCTCTTTCTGTAGTGCATTTAATAATTGTTTGAATTTTATAAGAAATAATTTTGTGGTTTCATTTCCTGGTATTCTATAAATTGAGACAACTATTAAATTAAGACTCTTGATTTCAATCGATGAACTCTCAAAAACACAATCGTCATTGAAAGCTTTTAAATCTGGTCGTAATGTAGAGGATAATGATTTATTTACTAAAATACATGATCCTCCCCTAGAATTATTCCTGAAAAAACCATCTCTTAAGCTAAAATCAGGTATTTTATTTAATAGAGATTTGTTTGATTCACTGACGTTGTGTTCATTCAAGCATATTATTTTGACATTTTTTTTTATCTAACAAAATATTAAATTCCTCAAATTTTTCCTTAATACCTTGAATATTGTAATGTATTATGCATTCTTTCAAGTTTTTAGATGGCTCAGTTACATTTAAGTTCCTAACACTGTTTCTTGTGCTAACAAATTTTTTGAATTATTACTAGGGTTAGGGGTAGTACTACTGTTAATAGTTGAGCTATAGCTAATGTCTGTTTGTGCTTCACATTGGGAAGTGTCGTTGTTGAGATAGGTCCGTGGTGTAGGTGTAGGGATGTCTGTAGATTGAGGTGTTTCTCTGGTTCCTGTCATCAAGGTGATGGTTTTGTTTAGCCGTTTGACAAAATTTTGATGTGAGATGCCTCTTCTTAGTCTTCCGTTTGACTCTTCATTATATGTGACGATTTGGACTTCAGCTCCTGTGTGCTGCTGGAATTGGACCAATTTCATGACAAAGTGTTGGGTCAGAACTCCATCCCTGGTACATCCTAAGGGAGAGCAGATTAGCTTCTTCAGACCTCTTTTTTCAAAGTCCATTGCCATATCTTCAAAAGCAGCATCATAGTTTTGCATCCTTGGTTTGTGGTAGTCCTTGGGTTTTGTTACCAGTCCATATATCACTGCAGCATCGGTTTTCTGACAGGTGAGGTGGGGAGTGGTGCAGTCTGAAGCTATAGGTTTTCCTATGAGCTCTGCAAAAACTGTAGCCACCCCTTCACTCATATGTTTACTTTCTCCAAAATCTGCAGAGATGCAATGAGCAAAAGCTGTTGTCTCTTCGTTTCTTCTCTCCTGGATGATATTTTCCATGTTTTCTTCAACAACTAGTATAGGCTTAGTTTTTGTCATAGCATCTTCTATCTGAGATGTCCTTATGCTTTGGGAATTTGGTGGTCTTCTTATGCACTCAAGAATTCTGCTAACAATTGCTTCCTTGCCTTTTTTGTTAAAGTGCAGGCCGTGGTTAGTATAATGGTGTCGTGGTAGATCGTGTAGTGTTAAGATTTTAGTTTTGCTGGATGACTGCTTTATAATCTTCTCAATTTCCTCATTTATTATAGTAATTTTTTTATCTAAATATGGACAATCGTGGCGCATTGGCAGGGTTGCAATAGTTAAGTTTGTATGATGTGTTAAGAGGAGAAGCGTACGAACATCATTCAATATCTGTTTTACTTTAGTGTGTTCCACATCATTTGTTCCAGCCATCACTATCAAGTTATCCTTGTTAGACAGATCCCAAACCAGGTCTGCTATGTCCTCAGTAACGCCATTAAATTTGGCCCCTGGTCGTACATAGGCAGTTACGTTTGCAGAGGTTTTTGCCTGCAGTAGATTAGAGATATCCCGCCCATGACTGTCTGCCACAATCATCAGTTTTGGGCTGCTACTGGAAGTCTTCTTTCCCGTCAATTGCTTTTTGTTTGCAATAATTTTTTTATTTTGCAGTTTTGATGGCGTATTTTTTCTTGGTTGAAGAGTCTGTAAAGTTGGTGGTTCAGCATTATAGATTTCTTCAGCTCCTGGCTCAGAGAGAACATCATATTGATTATGGGAGAGAACACAGAAGTCTTGTATGAGTGCCTTGTTCCTGGATGTATGTGAAGGTGTTTGCCATTTTGTGTTCATTGTGACAGGTCAATCCAATGTCGGGAAACAGCCTAGACATCTTTGATCTAGATTTCTATCTTGTTTAAGTTTGTTTTCTAAGTATTCATTGTCCTTCCTTAATACACTTATTACTGTGTTTAAGTTTTCAATTTCTAATTTAGCTGATTTTAGTTCTTGTAAGAGGATTTGTGTTTGGAAGTTCATTTTACCATAATCACTCGTTGAAGCCCGATTTGTATTTGGAGTCAATAATTGGTTTTCTGTTATATTTTCATTTATGTTTTGTTCTTCAATTAAGCTTTTTTCAAATTCCGTACATCTGTTTGTCACTACTGCTAGTTGGTAGTTTAGATCCATGTCAATAGAAGTGTTCACTGCCTTGTCACAGTTAGAAGTGTTAGTAATATTGGTACTGCTGTCAATATTTAGCTGTACATCTGTCTGTGATTTATTTGTGTTAGGAGTTGAGCATTTGATGTTTAGTGAAGTTGTACCACTACGTTTATTTGCCATTTTATTCACAGATGAAGGTGTTCGCGGAGTAGTGTTTCTATTTTGTTTAAGTTTCATTGCTCTTTCAATTTCTTGAAGTGCCAAATTGAACTGAGGATTCCTTTCCTTAGGGATTCCTAATTTGCCTTTATTTTCAGCATAGAGGCACACCTCTGTTTGCTTACACTTGGATATTTCCTTAGTACCAAAAAAGTGACATAATAAGAGTACCTAACGTTAGAGTACCTAACGATCAAACCTTGCTTCATGGTAATGAACAGAGTTACTTTGAAAAATAAAAATTAAACTATAGTGGAAATCAGATAAGTGGTGTTTCATCAATCGATCTTCATCACTAATTAATTCTCCAACTTCCCAACATGACAGTGTTAAGATTACGTGGTTGTTCTTAAAAATGCCGATATCTCCTAAGGCCTCTAACTAAACACTCTTAATTTTTTTGAATAAATTCACTGATATTTTGGAAAAAAGCTTTATAATAAGTTACCAAATAGAATTAAGGATATTAAAAATTTTAATACATTTAAGAAAGAAGTTCATTCTCTGTTGCTAAACAAAGTATATTATTGTGTTAACGATTTCTTAACTGATTCTTTTTAACTGTGATATTTTGTGTGTACTTTTAAGTTTTTTGACAAAGACTGTATATCAACTTTTCTTTAGTTTTAGTTATTATATCACTGACTTGTCACCTGTTTTACCAGCTGTGCTGGAATTAGAAAATGTTATGTGACCAATAAAGAATCTGAATCTGAATCTGAATCTGATTTTGGATCTAGATAGTTCGGCACACGTAAAACTAAATGATAACAGAATACAAATCAACACTATTTTTCTAATTTTTTTTTCTAACACTAAATTTTTCACTACAACTCATCCCCGTTGAGTCATGCAGCACTCACTGCGGCTGTTTTTTGTAGTAGGCCTACCGTTTGAAGTAGTCAAAGACGTAGTGAATGAGTCCACATCATTATTTATAATGAACTAAATACTTTTTAACTCAATTTTCCATTGCATTACCAACTTTAAATAAAGAAATCACATAAATTAATAAAATCTAAATATTTGTGAGTGTAATTCATTTTGGTTTTATGAGGCATTTATAATTTGGTTAGAATTTATCTTTACACAAACCATTTCCGTAATAAGATACTGGAGGTAAAGACTTTTAAATGTTCTCACTTTTAAACAGTCGTTTTAATATTTGTAGCATTCTACATTAAATTTTTTTATAGTACCATAGTAAACAAACAGGTTATTACACGTACAAATTATTCCGTTTCCTATAGTTCACAACAGTTTGGAAATCCATGCACACAAATTTAGTGTTTTATTTTAATAATTGTTAAGTTTCGTTATTGTATCATCAGTACCGAACGGACAACCCATATATGACCCATGTCAACAAATCTCAATTTACAAACTTGTTTTCGTACAGAGAAATGAATGTGTCTAACTTATTTTTGAGCCCAAATACACGTAAAAATAAAAAGTTGAACTAAAATCTACCGGCTACATTTTGAGAAAAGGTTAAAACATTACAATAGACACTCCTTGTATTAAAGTATAAAATTGTGTTGATATTACAGTACCACTCTTGTCTTGTAGGGGCAAAGGCCTCTACAAATCAAAATGCTGATGTTGTCTCCATAAATAAATTAAAAATTTATCTCCTCCTTGCAGTATTGTTGTATTTTTCTCAGGCTGTAGTTTCAATTTACACGTTTGAATTCTCTAATAAAATATTTCCTAATATTGACGAAACTTTGTGGCGGTATCAAATCAGTAATTTAGCAATAATTTCCCCTGGATTAAAATACAGTAGTCTATTTTGTAGAAACAAAGAAAAATTATTGCACTATTATACTACCGGACGCGGTAAAAATAGTTTTAATCTTAACTATGTCATAATGAGTTTTTAACTCAAGTAAATAAAATAGTTCAATACAACATAAGCCCATTAATACTGTAAACTTCTTCACCCTGGACCCCTGTGCCCCAAATTCCCCCAAACTCGCTGTGACCCCATGGCTCTCTGTGAACCGGTTCACCTCTCCTGACCCGTGTATCCTGTACCCCCTATGCCCCGCGGCCAAATACCCCCCATGCCAACGTACCCCTTTGCCGGTGGGGTACAGTCAACGGTAATGTTTGACCGGCGCCCCTTAGTGCCCATTGTGTCTCCCCACCCCCGCGCTGTCATGTGCCCCCATGCCCAACGTTCCTCCCCCTGGCCACCGTGCCCCCATGCTTCCGTGCCCATATACCCATCTACCCCTCTTGCCACCGACCCCCCTAGTACCTCCGGTGCCCCTGTACCCCCGTACCCTCAATGCTCCCGTGACTTCATGCTCGCCATTCCTCCCTGTGCCCCTATGTGCCCCATGCCTCCAGCGTGCCCCTCATGCCCCCCTTTATCCAGTGCCACCAAAACTCCTCGTACCCTTCATGCACATTCCTGATGTGAAGTAAAATATCCCCGAAACCCCTGTGCTCCCCATGGTCCTGTGCCGCCATCTTCCCCATCCCTCCCCGTACCTCCATGCCCTCCTGTCCCCAAGACCCTTATTTCCCCCATGTCCCTTTACCCTCCATGTCACCGACGTCCTTCGTGCTTTGATTGTAGTCAATTTTGTCTGTTCATCAAAATATTGTTAGTTTTCATTTTTTTGCTTATTTACATGAAAACTCCCCATCTTTATGGATTAAAGGGTGGTTATTGTTTCCCTAAGACCTCCGTAAAGAAAGAAACAGTGAATGGATACAACAAAAAACATATTTCTCATACGTAGGTTATCCAATGTTAGTAGTTTACAGATAATGATTCAGTCGAAAATAAACAAAAAAATCAATAAAACTATTTAATTCTTCAACTCTAACAGCGTATTTAGTATGTACATTTGTATATAATTGTGAATAAAGAAATTTTGACTTTGACTATATGATAAGCGTGTGCTTGACAATAATTGTGTGAATGGAATGCCAAGTATCTGCCTTTTATAGGTCAGCATGAACATTTTCAAATATATTATAGTTTAGTCGATCTTTGTGTGTGCATGCATCTTGTAGTTATAAAATATGGTTTTATTAATTTTTTTTAAGTATCAATTTTGTTAAATAACATTTAACAAAATTAACAAATCTATTACAATCTGTCGTCTTTGTATAAAAAAAATCATTCAACCTGTTTTTATGAATTCTTTAATCTAAATTAATCTGTTTTTATTTACCATATCAATTTACAATTTAGTAATTGGCCATGGAAACAAGGATCAGACAACAACTCATAGGCCTACGCACAAGCTCCTGCCCATGTAGGCCTTTTCCACAACTGCCATATTTTAATGCACGAGCAAAGCATGCCAATAAGTTATTTACTATTTTTTATTAAGGATAGTGAATTTTTCTTTCTATTATTGCTTTATCTCTTAGTTATAAGGCTATATTCATAAGTCACGTATAGTTTAGTTTCGTCACATATGAATAGTTTCAACTTTGTTATCATCTAAGGCATCTGTGATGTAATTTATGCTATTGGAAAAAAAAAGAATTTTCATTTCATTGTTACGAATAATGATAAGAAGTTAAGTAGCTTTAGTTTTTGTTGTCTTAAGCCGCGTCCGCACTGGCCGACCATGTTCGCCGAACAAAGTTCTTCCGAACTTTTGTTTGTTCGTTGCTAACCTTTTAGAATGTAAATCACATGGCTGGTGATTGTTCGTTAGAAATGTTTGTTGATTTTTTGTGTTCGCCGAACAAGTTCTCAACGAATGTTCGGCCAGTGCGGACGCGGCTTTAGAGACTCAAATTTTTTAAATAAATGAATCTAGTTAATTATTTATTTGTGTTTCTTTTTAACGGGCTGTATTGGACTTGTTCCCCACCCACAGGCTTTTGCCCATGTGGGGATCAATTTCAGTTGTAACCAATGTATTTATGTAGAGTATGTTTCTGTCTGAAATAAAGATTCTTTAATTCTTTCATTTCTTTAAATATATTTTTTTTAACTCTTTTGAAAATTCTGGTGTGCCATGAACTTCATATTAAGCAATGACTAACAGGCTGGCCATCCTCAATATTTGTTAAATTAATTTTACAGTTAGGACTACTACCGTATACAGCTTATGCCCCCTCAATTTTCTCTAATAGTTAATTTTTTTTAGCCTGGAAAATGGATCAACCGCCTCAAGAACATCCAATTATGAAAAAATACTGGAAGTTGAGTGACAGAAACAAAAAAGCCACAGTCTCGAGTCACCATAAAGTGAAAGATCTTCACAACTGGGGTAAAAATAACAATTTAGTTGAAGAATCGCCTACCTTAAAAGCGTTTGTTGTAAGTATTTTACTTAGTTTTATAGATCTAGGCTTTCAAAAAATAAATTAGCCCTACCTTTCATCGCCTTATATTAAAACACAATTTAGTCTTTCTATTTCATAAACCATTGTATAAAACGAAAAATAGTGATTTATTATTATACAGGGTGATTCACGACGAAGTGCAGAAATTTCGTGAGCTGATTCTACACATGAAAATAAACAAAAAAGATCATATAAACATATGTCCTAACATCTTTCGTTTACCCGCTAGCCGCCATTTTGTTTTTTACACATAATAATTTTTATCTCCGCAATGAATTGATGGATTTACTTCATATTTGGCAAGGACCTTTATCACACTAATGGTAATTTTCAGAAAATAATTATTATTTTCCGATGTCTATTTTCAAAATGGCGGCCATTTTGAAATTTTAAACTCAAATTTCTCATGAATGAATGTTTGCACACAAATCTCAAAAACGGCTTGAATGTTTTTTGTTTTTTTTCAAACTTTGCAAACAACTTACTTCTGGGATGAAAATAATATAAATATAAATACGGGTCTAAAAGTCGGGAAAAATTTTATTTCTTAATAATCATTAATTGAAATTTTAAAATTTTTAACTATAGTCTTATGAAGTTAAAAATCAAAACAAAGAAATAATGAAAACAGCCGACTCAACTGTCAAAGTGCAGACCACTGTACAGTTTAACCTAGTATAAACATTTAGTGTAAACATGTGGATTTACATGGCAGCCAGTAAGTAAATTATTAAATAGTACTACTGTATGATAAAAATAATTTATATATTTTTTAAATCGTACTTCATACTGCTGATTATAAATATTTAGATCAATAAAAGTCATGTAAAATATAAAACAACTAATCAATTTGTAGAATTGCATTTGAATTTAAAACCAAAAGCATACCGTAAGTAAAAATTATGCAAACGGCTGTTAACTAAATAATTCGTCTATTCTGCTAAGCCGTTTACTATCTTTATACAATATTTCCAAATTATTTTCAATATTACTGTAGTCGTGGTTGGAATAAAATAAAGGCTCGGAAAACTTTAATTTGATTTTTGTGTTAAAAGTGCTATTATTTTTTTTATTTATCCACTACTGATATGTGTTCTTTGAACCTGATTGAAAGTGATCTGCCTGTCTGCCCTATAAGTAAAAAAAAAAAAATAGATAGCAGGCTAATAAATAATTCAAATCCACTCATTACAGATTCAACATGTGTTTCAACAAATATACACAAGAGTGCAGAAACCGCGAGCCTACATTGAATCAGTTTGAATGGCGAATGAGCGAAGCGAACGAGCTGCTCATGAAAGCGAGTGAGCGGAGCAAACGAGCTCGTTTTGAACAAAAATTAAGCTTTTTTGCACTGGACACTTTAGCGCGCTCGTCTTGAACAAGAATTAAGCTTTTTTGCATTGGACATTTTAGCGCACCGTCTGTGACTGATTATAAAGAATATTACTGTTTGAGTTTCCCGAGCAAATGCTCGGCGCCCAGGTACTATACTCTAAAACAAGCAATGTTTGTACGGGCAACATTTTTCTTCTCTCCAAGGATTTTTTTATTTTTTGGTTGAATATGGGGGCCATAAGAAATTAATTGGAACTGGTCCCATGGCTGTGGAAAATCCGGTTTTCGTCTGTGTCAAAGTTGCCATGTTCTCCTTATGGAGATTTTTGTATCTACTAAGTTGAACAGAAAAATCAGCTGATAGTTGTAGATATAAACATATGTGTTACGTAATATTTAACTCGTGAACCAACAAAGTTATACCAAAGTGCACCTATTGGCCTGGCGAGTGAGCAAAGCGAACGTGCTCTTGGCCCCCCTGGTACGTTTATTTAATGTACAAAATAACTTTAAATAACCGATTTATAACTGAATTGCCAGTAAAGGGGCTTATAGATGGGGAGAGTAGCACAGTGAGTGCAAACGGTGAGTGAAGGACTGTTCATATCGCTTCTTGTTGGTATTTTCCCTTTAAAACTTAGGAGAATGGCCTTTAATGACAGTAGCGTAAAACACATGTCACTGTCTAAAAATAGGTATTCTACTCTCCTTTAAACTTAACACACGGGAATGGACAGTTCTTTTCCTGGACAGTAAATCAAAACACATTTGATTTTACTCACTAGGAGTTAAAGAGTGCTTGATTATTTTGTGATCACATTTTAAAATTTTTTAACGCTTTTTGTTTGTTATTGTTTTATATGACATTAAGTTTCATTTTATAAACAACTAATAGTTTACCACAGGCTACTCCTTTCTTCTGAAATAGATACAAAAACCATTACTAAAACTAGTTAAAAAAAGAGGTATGGAGAGGTGGAGTACGAATGTTGTTCTACGTTTGTTCGACAGCTATCAAAACTATGATATTCTGTAAAATATCAGAGCGCTGATAATTGCAAAAAAAAATAAAAGAAACAGTGCACTAGTTTTGCTCAAAGATGAAGCGATAGCTCTCAAAATCAAAGAACCGAACATTGAGTTTTTAAGAAACAAAATTAAAAATCGACATTCAATGTGCAGACAAGAGCTTATAAAAATTTAACAAGAACGATTACTTAAAATTAACCACAGTTTTAAAGATATTAACCTGATTAGGTACTTCTAAAACTATAAACTAATTGAATTTTTCAGCTTGGCTCATATCATTTACTACAATTTGTCTTGGAAACTCAGAAATCTTGTGCAGTGCAGAACATTAGTTTATAAGAAGAAAATTGTCTATTGGCTTGTTAGGTTGGGAAAGGAGACTCCCTCAAATTTGATTGATTCTATTAATGTTGGATAGAATTTCAAGCTTTTGCGTATGTTCCTTGTTTCGTTAATTCGTTGCTCTCTTAATAATAAAAAAATACCCCCGTCGCAGCAGACCTGCGTACTCAGCGAATTTCCAATGAAATTTCGGATTATTTACTTTCCCCATAAAAACACCATAGGATCGAATATGTAGGTTTGCTGCCATGGGGTGTTGTTAGAAAATCTAAGTTAATCAATAATTGGTGAATGTAAACACAAAAGTGTATCAAGCTCTGGCAATTTTGTGTTTTCCCCATAAACCCCATGGGGGTGAGTATGTAGGTTTGCCGCCATATGGGTTTTGTAAGCAATTATAAGTAAAGCCCTATCTAGATAATTTACATACCAAATTTGATTATGTCGATAAATAAGCAAGATATAGGGTTTTCTTGATTTCCCATAAGAATAACATGGAAAACACATTTTTGGATTTTCCCCGTATTCAGTTATGCTATGATAAAAATTCAAAATACCAAATTGTTTGTTTTTTTAAGCTCTTTTACATGGTTTCATTTAAAATTGATGAATTTTGAAAATTGAGGTCAAAAAATGCCAAAAACCCATTTTTGACCCCTTTGAAACCCCATAAAACCCCGTTCCCATAACCCGACAATGCTGGTTTGCGAACTCATGAAAATAGACCTGGTCTTACACCTTCATACCAAATTTCATCAAAATCGGAGGTTCCCTTCAAAAGTTATCGGTACCACGGACACACATATATATATATATATATATACATATATATGAAAATGAACGAATGGTGTTTTTGGCTTCTGGGGACCTCAAAATGAAAAAGTAAAGTGGTCCCGGGCTTAGGTCTTACCATGGCTACTACCGTAATAGCGTATTCCCTATAGGGAAATTCGCTAAAATCTAAAAATGTATTTTTTCCAATGGAGCAAACTTGTTTTTCACTAGTGATATACGATAAGCTGTTGTTTAATTAAATGTGTTACAGTGGTAATATATTTAATATTAGTAAACTATTCCTATTGTGAACTGGTTTTTCTTCTTTTAGCGAATTTCCCTATAGGGAATACGCTATTACGGTAGTAGTCACGGTAAGACCTAAGCCCGGGACCATGATACTTTTTCGTTTTAAGGTCCCTAGAAGCCAAAAACACCGTTCGTTCAAATTGATATATATGTATATATATATATATATATATATATATATATATATATATATATATGTATGTGTCCGTGAACACGATAACTTTTGAACGGAACCTCCGATTTTGATGAAATTTGGTACAGGGGTGTAAGCCAGCGTCTACTAGGTTGAGTTCGCGAACCAGAATGATCGGACCATGGGAACGGGGTTTTATGGGGTTTCAAAAGGGTAAAAAACGGGTTTTTGGCTTTTTTTACTTTTATTTATAAAACTCAACAATTTTAACTTAAACCATTAAAAAGAGCTTAAAAAAACAAACAATCTAGTATTTTGAATTTTTTACCTAGCTTAAATGGTTATGGAGAAAATCCAAAAACTACGTTTTCCATGTTATTCTTATGGGAAATTAACAAAACCTTCTATCTTGCTTATTTATTGACATATCTTGATAAAATTTGGTAAGTACATTCATTCTGAAGCATTCAACTTATATTTGCTTAGAAAACCCATATGGCGGCAAACCTAAGTACTCACCCCTATGAGGTTTTATGGGGAAAATAAAAAGAACACCATAACCGGATAAAATTTGGTATGTACATTCACTAGGTAGGGTTTAACTTATATTTACCAACAAAACCCATATGGCGGCAAACCTACATACTCTCATCCCCATGGATTTTATGGGGAAATAGAAAACATACCAAGATTCCATTGGAAATTCGCTGAGTACGCAGCAGGTCTGCTGCGACGGGGGTATTTTTTTTTTTATTGTGAAGAGAGACATTATTGTAATCGGCCCTTGTGCACAGTCTCTGCATGGAGACCTTTCTCACGAATTATAGTTTTTTTTAATATGCACTATATTTATGAAGAATAAATGTGATTTGATTTGATTTTAAAAATACCCCTTGTTTTCTTTTTTATAGTTAAATGAGTTTCTAGGTGTAAGCATAATGGAGGCTCGTTCAATGACGGCAACCGTCAATGAGCAACCGTCGTCAACCGGCGTCGTTGTGGTCGTCGTCGGCATTACCACAGTTACGGAAATAATGAAATAATATCCAATTCATCAAAGGAATTTACTGTAAATTTTAAGTATTGATTATTGATTTGAATTATTCACAGGCTGCAATAATAGACTTAAAAATCAATAAACACGAAAATTTGTCACTGATCAAGCATGATCAATTATTTGAACGTTTCCAAATAGCACACATTCATTTCTTTGTTATTTGGATCACGCAATCATATCAAAATATGATTCTGAAATATTAAAAATAAATTCAACTTAGAAATTTGTCAGCTGTAGTATACATAAATGGATTTTTACTACCTCAAAGTTTTATATCAAATGAGATCATCATTTAGATCACGTAGTGAAAGGTAAGATGGCAGCACCTAATGCTTATAATAACCGACACCAGGAGCTTTGTGAACAGGTCTTCACTCACTGTCTGCACTCACCGTGCTATTTTCCCCCTCTTTAAGCCCCTTAAGTGGGATAAATTCTATGAGGAGTGGACTGACACATCTACCCCGTTCACTGAATTAGGACGTGCTTGGACATCTTGTCCCAGACCAGATATTTTAAGGATATAAAAGCACAAGTTATGAAAAGACTGTTTGTGGGACTGCTGGTTTGTGGGACCGGAGTTAAATTACCACTGAGCTACAATATCGTGTCTGGAAGTTAACAAGTTGGAAGCAATGTAAAATGTTAATTTTTTTTAGAGGCTAACCTTAATTGTATTTATGTTTTAAGGAGTCTCTTTAACCTCAATATTTTTAATAAAGAAAAAATTCCTGAATCAGTATTTTCTTAGCTCTGTTGAAAATAGTTTTTTTTTTTTTTTCAGAATATAAGGACACTCATGAATTAAGGCCTTTATGCTAATACTCTACAACTTTGTGGAAATAATTCAATTGTGATTTGTCACCAGGATGCTGGACTAAATAAGTTACCAGATGGAAACGATTACACCAAAGTATTTGAGAAAATAATGCTTGAACTAGATTTGGAACACACTGTAGTTGAGATGGCTCGTAATGAGAAGTCCAAGAAGGAGAATCCGGGATCAAGTAAGATAATTGCATAATTATTAATCATTAGGGCTTTGTTATGTTTTATCTTTGAGTGTGGCGATTCATGTGCAGATAAAATATTGTATTTTACTGCTTACTGTCAATTTCACAATCAAGAATCAAGCTCTTTATTCGCCATTAGGTAATAAAAATTATAATAGTCTTCATCAATATACAATAAACTTACTCTTGTGGACAAAATCGTAACACTCTATAAAAATAAAGGTATCAAACTATAACTCTGGAAGTTAGTATCAACAATTAACACATACGCTGCGGGTGGGTCACCGGTGACGCACGGCGCGCCGTAGCGAGAGGCGCGTGAGTCACCGGGGACGCAGCGCGCCATGTTTCATTTACAGAGCCAGCGTGGTTCAGCCACTCGTCGAGGACGGTCGAGACGCTCTAGCATTGCGTCTCGGATGCCACTCTGCCGTGCAGTGTGTTTCGTTCGTTTGCCCGGGGTGCTGCGTGCGTCTCCTGTGACGCACAACTTTTTTGTTGTGAATCGTGTTTCCTGCTGTATATATTAGCGTTTATATGAATTATTTTAGTGTTTAGTTATTGTTTTTATTACAATGGATCATACAAAAGCCGGTAAATCGAACTTGACTGCTCTGGAGAACCTGCCTTACGGCGGCCTTGCAGGCGGTGAACTGCGTCCGCCTGCGTCCTTGCAGGCGACTTTCGTCGCGCAATGCTGCTGCGTCACCGGTGACCCATGACTTTCGGAGGTCCAGGAACCAGGATGCTGTCGTCCAAATATGGTTTCCAAGCCATTTTATGGTCTTTCAATTACTAAAGGAAAGATTCCATGCAATAACTATTTTTAGCTTCTTAGGTAGTTATCGACATTTTTGGCAGCAGCGAATGTGTTAAGTACAATAAATAAAACTTAAATATACACATAGAGGACCCTACATTTAATTACTTATTACTAAGTTATTTCATATTCTAAAAATTCACTCGAGTAAAATGACTGATTTGTAAGCAAACTATAAATCTGACTTTTAAAAGTTTTAAAATTGAGTGCCCTCCATGTTTCAGGAAGTTTATTGAAAAACTTTATTTGCAAGTATTTGTGACTCTTGGCTAATTTTTCCATTTCTTGTTTAGTAATATTATGGACATCATCAAAACAACAGAATTTTGTAATGTTATCCTTAACATAAATTAAATTTTGAAAAATGAAAATACATGGAACAGTCATTATATTATACATAGAAAAATATAACCTACAACTATCCCTAAAACCTAAACTAAACACGATTCTTACTGCCCTTTTCTGCCTCAAGAAAACTCTCTCTGCTGCTGTACTACCTCCCAACAGCATATTTGAGTACAACAAATGTGAATGAAAGAAACTATAGTATGACATTTTCATTAATTCTTGGCTTACACAGGTCTTTAGTTTTCTCAATAAATAGCAAACACGAGCCAATCTAGAAATTAAGTTGTTGGTATGCTCCTACCACAAAAGCTTATGGTCAAGAGTAACACCCAGGAGCTTTACAGACTTTGTCATATTTTCAAGTTCAGTGTGTCTCAAAGTAAATATTATCTTTTCAGTTTTACTCTCATTTATTTTTAAATAGTTAGCATCAAACCAAACATTAGCTGAATGAATTACTCTATTAATAAGGTTCATTACACTGTTGGAACAGTTTCCATTTACAATTACAGATGTGTCATCTGCTTATAATCCAAAATGTCCTTAAATGGCGACTTTTTCGAGACTATACCATCGGTGGGGCACTTATCACAGCAAATCATAAGTTAAAATGTTCTTTCACTGTGTAAGGTTGAATTAAAAAGTGGAGTTAGCAGGTTTGCTGTGACTGAGTTATTTAGACTAGAGTAGCGAGACGACGCACCCCCTGATTTTCAATTGTACCCTGCTGTCGTCTCTCAGAATTCACAACTGAACGGGCAAGTTCAGTTAAAATACCATGTTTTTAAAATACCATGTTAAAAAAATTTTATGCGGTGTTTAACATTTTTCTCAAAATCTAGCAGGTGAATTTTGCTTGAACTTAATATTTATGTGTATCTGGACATTAAAATTAATTTAGTAACAGCCTCAATCACAGGAAAATTCCCTTTTCTCTCGAAAAACAATTTTTTAAATTGCAATTTTATTACAGGTCTTATGAGTTGCCATGTTAGTATCAAATTAACAACGAAAAGTAAACAAAAATCAAAGCAGAACTCTACATTTACGTAAAGGTTTTTTAACAGCTGTGAACTAGGGAAAGGGGTAATTGGTTCTTGGTTTAAATTTAATAATCTGTTTACTATGGTACTATAACAAAAGTGAATAAAATTTAAATGCACAACTCTACACATTTTAAAACACCTATTTAAAAGAGACAATATTTACAAGCTTTCAGATAATAAGCTTATTACAAAAATTATTTATGAAGATAAATTTTAATCTAAATATAAATCAAATTGGCCACAACAACAAAGATGTTGTTGCCATACTTCTCATTTTTGTAATTTATTAATTTAAATTCTGCTTTTGTTTAGAGCAACTTTTGTTCAAAGTTATGTTTAAGAGGTTAATTAGCCAATTTATCACTCAAGACTCACTCTTGGTTGCAATAGAAACCCGTGCAGTTGAATAAATTATTGTTTTTCTCTGATCTATATTAATAAAATTAGAGTTTTGTCTGTACGTTGCTTAGAATTTTGAAATTTTTGGTTATTTTTACTTCTTATACATCGCAGAATCCAAAATCGGTGTCATCTAAATTTCTTTCCCTCTGTCTGTCTGTCTCTCTCTCTGTCATTCTGTCTGTAACGCTCATGGGTCCTATTTTGTCCTCTTTTCACTTGATAACGACTTAACCTAATTGTCTAGATTTTTTTCATGTCATAGACTAGAGTGATGTGAAGGTTCATTACAACTTTAATTGACTAAGCGACCTTAGGGCTTTGCCCCATAGTATGTCAAAGTAGCCAAGTTGTGCTAAAATACCAATCTTTAATCTCTTTTCACACGACAAGGGCTTTAGTAAATGATATGAAAATTTTTATTATTGTTAAATGTTGCAATTAGAACGATTTTAGCTGCTCTAAAGCATCGTTCGTCAAAAAGGCTCTGCCTTGTAGTAAAAGAAATATTCAATGTTAATCTTATGGGAATATTTAATTTTACCTTTTTATCTATGCTCTTTAATCAGCTGGATTAGACAGTTTGTCATTTTCACCACAGATGGCAACACTTAAAATTTTAAATACAGACTCTTTCATACCAAACCCTTTAACTTTTCATTGGCCTAAATACAGTGAATAAAGTAAACTAATTCTTTGTTCTAAATATGAACATTAAAATAATTTATGGAAATTATTACAAAACGAGTTTTGACCCTTAAATCTTAAAATGTTTCTTATTATCATTACAAACTAATTTTAGTTCCCAATTTAGCTTTCATTGCACGTTCTGACAAAAAGAGGTGTATTTCATCAAACACAATATGTAGTTAAAACCAATGAGGTTTATAAATTGCTCAATCTTTCAAGTAGTTCGGGAATAGACGGGGCAATATTAATGTGTAAGAACTTAATGAGTAGGGTTCTTATGAAGAAGTGAGAAAGTCGCTCAAAAACCACTCATAGTACCACTGTAATTTTCATTCAAGGATCATGCTGATTAGTTGAATGGAATCAGATGGTTTAAGAACATATTTGCAGAAGTTTGTTATTGTTTTTTATTTTGTGTAAACAAACAAATA
Source organism: Neoaliturus tenellus (assembly GCA_030545055.2). Classification (NCBI taxonomy): domain Eukaryota; kingdom Metazoa; phylum Arthropoda; class Insecta; order Hemiptera; family Cicadellidae; genus Neoaliturus; species Neoaliturus tenellus. The sequence continues at coordinate 185,214,026 of CM061531.1, read as the reverse complement.
TACTTATTTTGACATTTAGAAGGTAAAAAGAGCACTTCCCGTGGCAATAAGGAAAAGTAATCCCACCATCAATGCTTAATTTTTATGCGTTTTTCGACATAACTTTTTAACATGGGATGTCACTATTTATTTGGTTTTGTATACATTGGCAACACATGAGGTTTTAGGTAAAGTCTAAAGACAAAAAAATTGAATTAAGTAAACCTAATATCTACACTGCGGTGCGGTGCCTATACGTTACTGACAGATGTTGCGTTGTTTTACTTGGTTTGGGAATTAAAATTATAACTAATTATGAATTTAGATTTAATATTGTACATGTCTGTACATATCTTTCATGGGTAGAACAAGATGCAGGGGTGGAATACATTGGATTTGGCATATAGCTATCGTCATACCCATTCAAGTATTCAATATTAGATTTCATAAGAATATATAATATTTTTTACAAGTCTGAGTTTTCTTAAATCGTCTATGAGTTTATACTCATAGAACTATAAAGTAAATCACCATACGAATATAAATGTTTAATCAAACTGCAACAAAATCATTAATAGAAATAACTTCTAGACTAAATGAGAAAAGGATTTAACAAGATTTTGACAAATGTACCTGGTAGCTATTAAGCATAAAACTTGATGTTTAGATACGTTAGAATGGACCAACTGAAGGTTATATATTGAATTTGTGAGATCACTAATATCATTCGTTTAATAAACTGTACACACGCCCCGTGCGAAGAACGGGTACACAGCTAGTAGTTTCTAAAGAATTTCAGTCTAAAATGAACTTGAGCACATGACTGTGTAGCATTTATATAGACTAATTAATTTGTCTATTTAATTTTAAAATTAATCTGGCAAATAAGATTGCAAATAGACTGTTGCAGCACAATTACAACCAAGATAAGCACTCGGGTATTGGTTTGAAATTTGTTCAGTGTGTCTATGTTTAGAGTTCCTGCAAAAAATTACGTGTAGTGTAAAAAATGCTAAGCATTCAATTTTGATATATTTTTAATGTACCTGGATAAGGGATCAAAAAATCTTCAAATTAAACCTGCTCTGGTGGCAACACACAAGTGTACTGTCAATCAATCAATCAATCAATCACTTTGTTCATAATTTGTACAAGCATTTTTACAAAGTTAACACGTTCGCGGCGGCGAGGTTTTTGCTCGAACCTCATCACCATCCTGAATGTAAAAATTGTAAAACCCACCGTAGCAGCAGCACTGCCCAGTAAAAACCCACGTTGTCCCGAAATACATTGTACTATTGAGCAGTGCTGTGCAAAGCTTCAGATTTCTAGCTCAGATACTGGCTTAAAAATAAATCATATTGTAAAGCAGTGCAGCTTGGAAGCGATCGCACCCATCAGGATGGCATTAGGGTTCCGTGTGGGAGCGATCGCTCCCATGCCGCCGCGAACGTGTTAATACTGGCACAAATGTAGAATGGCGTTAATTTTAATTTCATTGCTTACTAACTTAGAGACTAAAAAATTAAGTTACATTTCCCATTTCAGTGTGTCACACACCTGTTGATGTGTGATCAGCTTGGATATTTCAGATAGTTGTTGAAAAATGGTTTACTTTCAATTGTTGAGTGTTTTTATCTCCCGACTTAGTGTAGTCTTAAACACTAACACCGATGGGTAAAGTCCATTATCTTTCCACTATAATTAACTTCAAAGACATACCTGAAGTTTATATTATTGCCTTTTTTCAGGATTTGTTGTCATCAAAGTGAGCTCAGTGCCGGTATGGGCATTCCAAGGCATCGGTCCAAACCTTGATGCAGCTATTGAAGAGGCGTCAAAGAAAGGGGTCAAGTTTTTTATTACTGTTAGTGGTGATAATGTCATCTTTTAACATGTTTGTTCCACATGATGATATATTTTTGTATTTTTATATGTAAAAAGACATTTAAAACAACCATGTTAACTTTTGTTGGGGAGCACATATTTTGTTATTATTTTATTTTGTGTAACATAGTCGAGTAAACAGCATTTGCCAATTATCACGTTTATTTGACTTATGTATAGGTTTTTGACATCTACAGAGAGGACAGTAGACTGAACATACAAGTTTAACCCTTCCCAAACAAATTTGCGCCAAACAATTATTATCGAGTTCAAATTTTCTACTTCAAGAGAGAGAGAGAAGAATAGATGTAATCAAAGTATATCCTCTGAAACATTAGTTTTTTTTTTTTTAAGTAAATGTTTGACCTTCTCCCATTATTAAGAAAACATTGGCGCTTAACAGTTAATGTTTTAGAAAACTAATAAATAGGTAAAGACTGACTATAGAAGAATAAATTTTTTGTAATGCAAATGTTTCAAATATATGAGCCAATTCTGTGACATAACTTAAATAAAAAAATTTGGCCAGTGTGGGTTAGATTTCTTAAGTTCTAATAGGCAGGAGGAAAATCAATTAGCTGATCTTACAAAACAAGAGAAACCCTCAAATTTATTTATTTGTTCTTGAAAAAAAAAGAGTCAGCAGAATAGCTACAAATGCATTGCTTGCAAATGCATATCTGCAAATGCAAATGCAGATATGCTTGGCTGTAGCAGTTAATGTGTTGCAAAGTATTACCTAAGTATTAGGCTACAGTAGAGTAAATGGGACCAGGGGTAGAACGGATAATACAAACACAAAAATTATTTATAATTTATAACCACCAAACACTTTATTTACTATCTTTTATTCATGAAGAGCTTCACTATTGGTAAAATTATTGTAATTTATTGACTGATTAAAAAAAATAATAATAAAAAAATTGCTTTCAAACTATCTATTTTGATAAAAAGAAATAAAAAATAGTACGCATTTCTTTGTACTTGTAGACACCTCTATGTTTGCCATTTCGAAATGCTTTTTTATTACCGTACTGTATTCTAAATAAGCAAGCCATTTATGGGTTCGAATAATTTAGTCTGATATTTGACTCTCTACTGTAGCCTACTCTTGACTCTCTACTGTAGCCTACTCTTCTTTTCATTATGTAATGGGCTGAGTAATTATGATTTTTGTTATGTTTTTTTTTCAGTTTATTTATAAAATTATAATGTTATTTAGATAGTTTTCATTAAGAATATGTTGTTTCCATGATTCTTGTAACACCATGTCCTACTTACTGTGATATGAGACATGTTTTACTTACTTTAAATAAAAAAAAGTTAAGTAAATAACAATATTATAGTAATTTTTATTATAATCCTTTACAATTCCTTTCTCTGTTAAATATTTTTATCCTATAAGCGGGGGCACAGGTAGTGCCACCAGTGCCTAGGCACTAGCCAATTAGATGAGTTTGATGTACCGTACACAGAGTACCGAGTCTTGTAGGAAAAACAGGTACCGTGTTAAATATTCAGTCAGTTGGCAGGCATAGTATTGGCGAGGTCCGTTGGTGCCTAGCCGCATGGTAGCGTCTATGGTTCGTCACCCGTGATCACAGATCGCAAGGCCTCGTGGCCAAACCCAAACTATACTAATGGCAGACTTAAAGCACCGATAACCTATCTGCATTCAAATCCACGAGACTTGTTCATAAGACTTTTTATTCATTGGTTTATAGGATAGGAGTCAAGACATGCAACACCCTCCATGCACCAGGTGGTCTTTTGCACCTATGCTGTCACCATTACGTAATGTTAATGATGATGTCATAGGTGCAAAAGAACATTTGGTGCATAGAGGGCATTGCATATTTTGACCCCTATCTTGTCTTTATTTTATTTAAGATTCCTTGGTTGAAACATAATACATGCCAAAATCTTAATTTATGTACATACTATTAGGTTTAATCTATGAATGGTACTATTACAGTAAATTTCATAAGTGAGCAAAGAACTAAGGTAAGACTTGTGAGATCCGAACAATTTATAAATTTCATATATGAGCGAAGGACTGAGGTCAGAGTAGTGAGATACAAACAAATTAGGAGAATTGTAACTTAAAAGTTCTTAGTCAACATCTATTTCAGCAAACCAAATTATCTATTGTTTCTCATAAGAATAAAGTTATCACAAAATTTGCTTCAAAATTCACCTTAAATGTAAGAATGCAGTTTTTTTCAGTTTTAGACGGACAACTATACCAGGTAACCCTATTTAATGACCTATTTCACTAAGTTATGAATGAAACACATTTATAAATTGTTCATCGTTTAATTTTCAACAATACTTAAATATGTACATACAAATAAATAAGACTTACTTATAGACTCATCCAAACATCGCCATGGATTTTATTACTGTACACTTACAACTGACAGTCACAAGTCGAATTTGATTGGTAAAAAAGTGACATGAGAGTTGAGTACACATATTTAGAATACAGATGCATAATCTTCCCTTGTAGAACTCCCTGGGCCTGTTATAGAGGTATGCCATGAGATATGGTTTAAATAAATCATAAGCACAAAAAGCAGCTATTTGTCTAATATGAAATATCCTTAAAATTGATAACAAACCATTCATGTAATCTAGCTGTTACAGTTGGACCATTAATTAGGGAATTAATTGTTAAATTAGGGAAACTTTTTTGCTAGATTGTAGGCAAACTCTTCTGACGGGAAAACTAAAAGAAATTGACTTTAAATTAACCAACGTACCACCATACTAAATTATAAACGTGTACAATATAATGCTTTACCGAGAGGTTTAAATTAAAAACAAATTAAATTTGGATAAAGTTGTACATTTTATCCGTGGTAATGTACTTTTATTTTGACAATGGATTATATCTTTGTATTGTTTTCCCTAACTTGATTACAAAAAATGCATACGTTTGATAAATGCTTAAGAATAAAAAGGACATAAGTGTTTTGGCTTGGGAAAAGGCTAGAAACAATCATGGCAATCCTGAAAATAATATCAACAGCAACAAATCAGGTACGGTAACTGCACACATAACAATGACACTTTGGAATGTGAGGAATAGTCCGTGACCGATTTCCACAAATTTTAGGCGGTGCAGAAATGGAATTTATAAATCTATTTACATGGCATATTGCACTGGATCAAAATTAAACACATTTTTGAGGAAATCGGAACACGGAGCACAACAACTGGAATGCCAGAGACATACGTCTAGACAGTCTCAAACAACAGTCAGTTAACGGTCAAGAATTCACATAACAAATTAAAATCAGAGAAAAACAATCACACTATAAATATGACAAACCAATTTTGCTCGTTAAATTTTTAAGGCTATGTCTTAAAATGTAGAATAATCCATAGTGATTAGACTAGACATTTTCGCATAGTAAACAAACACATCATTTGTATTTAACTTGTGACCAAAATTAATGTCCAAAATAACAGTCAATTTAAAAAATAAAATGATGACATTACAACTGTCATAATACAATTAAATAACATGAGATATCAGTGGAAAATCCCTCCTGCGCCTTGTCCAACAATAAATGGCTACAAGAAGTTGAACAGATTTATCAGAAGGCAACCATATATATTATTTATATATTTATACTTATTTACAGGCATAAAACTAATTATATATAAAAATTAAAGCTTAAAGTTTGACCACCAAGTGGTTACAATGTGGTAACAATAGGGAGGAGATCATTCTTTGTACGTCTAGACTAAACTTACGTTACTCTACGTACGAACACAAGTTGTAACGCACGTATGTGTAACTTACGTTGCATTGCACTTACTTTAATAGTACAGGATGGCCAGGCTCTTGTTTAAAACTTTATTACCAAAACATAATGTAGGATAAATAAAATGGTAAGAAAATTTATTTCACTAAGAAAATTTTTATTCCCAGGTTTTTCTTGCTCTCCATTCTGTTAATGACAGCAACATTTCCACTTCAAACAAAGAATTGAATTGGCCACCCTATACACACATCTCACATTACGGAATAGTTCTACAGAAAAACTGAAATGTTTCCTAAAAGATCTCATCTTTCCATGTGTAAAACGTTTTAAAAAGAAAGCAATAAAATTAAAAAAATGTCTTACCATAAAAGACAAAAATTGTGTTGCCATTTAAGATATTTGAAAACAGTATCTTAAATACTGCAGATAAAACAATTCTTAATCATGTAAGTAAAATTGGTCAGCACTGTCAATACTGATTAGATAAATTAAGATCCACAAGATAAAATTTAACTAAAGACGTAAGGGACAGTTAATTCATACAAAAACTAAAGGCAAAGAAAAACAATTATTGAATATAACTTTTTACGATATTGGTGAGCTGTTTATTCCGATATGACGTCTACTTTGTCAAAGCCAGTGGCATTTTTTAAGACACTTAAGGAAAGCCCCCATGAAATTTTGTAGGCTTCGTCGGTATTGAACTCATGACATCTTGAAGGAAAGAACATGCTAACTGAGAGGCTAGAGAGATGACCCACTTTCTTCGCACACCCTCACCACAACTTCACTAGGACGCAAACATTGACACAATTAGGTACTTTAATTCTCCGTATAAACTTAATATTATTTTTTATCCCTGTTTTCCCCTTGAGATAATTCATGACAAAACAGGCACCAGAACTGAACAGTCGGATCAATCTGTTTACATAACTTTCTTAAAATATTACCCTAGGGTTTTAACTGGTTCTGAAGGGACGTCATCAAAGAGTTGCCAGATAATTAAACATATTGTTCTTTGAAACAATAACCAAATAACTAGGCCTATGAACATGTTTCTTCATACAAAACAAAGGCCTTAGTCCCATTCTTAAAATGATGTTGTGCTAGGCCCCCAGTGGCCTTGAAAGTGTCTGTTCTTCTTATGGCTTGAAAATTAAAACGGAACGTATTGGCTCAGGGGCCTCGCAAGCCAGCGGCTCCCAGTTTAGTCCCAGAGTAAAAATACTTCAAAATAAATAATTGAGTAAAAAAAATGTTTTTTGTAAATATTTTCAATTTGTTCTTAACTGTTACGTTTTGATGAACCATTATTAAAACCCAAGGTATTTCATAGACTTTTTACAATTATTTAATTTGATGTAACAGGCATAAAAATGAGCAGTCATCTCTGGCTTGCCTTTGACAGAATCTTGCATTAATACTAATGTCCTTAGATCACTGTTACCGCCCCTATTTAACCTATCGTGTTTAAATATGGCGAGGTGGAAACTTCAGAAAAAGAAATGTTCAAACTTCAAAAAAGAGCTGGGAATAATATTTGGTCTGTCATTGACAATCCTGCAGATCAGTATTTAGGAACAACAATATTCTAACTTTTCCGTCTATTTTCATTCTACAATTGTTAACTGTTTTGAAGACAAATTCATACCTATTCAAAGCCAGAGATCTCCTCTCCCCAATTACAAACCTAACTGGAGAAGTAATAGTAACCTTCCACATCTCAAATCCAGGCCCATATTCCATTATAACCAAGAACCAAGCCAATTATTCCAGCCCTTTGTTTGTTCTGAGCCCTTCCTCCTTTGTTAAAAGCTGAAACCAGCAAACAAAAAATCTAGGCATGGTTTAGGACAGTTTTTTTTTATGCAAAAGGAGTTCTACAGTGTCTTGAACTATCTCAACAATGTTTCCAGGTAAACAATTGCAAATACAGTGGAACCTTGATTTATCAAACCATATATAAACTCCTTGATAAGTTTTCCCGATCACCTTGAACCTGACTATCAATCTAAGGTTATTTTATTTGTACCTCATTATATCGAAGGATTAGCCAGGATAACCTCAGTATTCCCAATTCCACAAACTAAGAATCTCTAAGTTTTACATAAAGTTTTTATTGCAAAACCTCAACATATCAAAGTTTTAAAAGAACAACTAACTAAAACATCAAACTCATGCATTTTCTATTGCATTGCAACCTGTCCCTCTACTGACATCGCCTAGTCCCGTGTCTATGCTCGTTTTATGTTTGCAGTGCTTTTTTTAATAACTTCCATCCAGCTTGTTACAATAAACTGTCATTCTTCTATTCAATGGGAAAATGTAAGGTATCAATTTACAGTAAACACGTATTTAATCCTCAAGTGCAAGCCCTATTGGAAATAGGTAATGGGTAGTCGTCTTGATACTCTGTATAAATCGACGACGTCCAAAAAACACCTTGATATGACAAACCTTAGTATATCGATGACCTAGATATTACAAAGTTTTCACATTCCCCTTGAGATTGGATATATCGAGGTTCCGCTATAATGTGATAATCTTAATATCATCTTAATTATGGTTGTTATTATTCACTAGTTATTGGAATATTTTTTTAAGTTTCTAGTGTTCGACCCTTGCCATATACTATCATTGTATCCTTCAGCAATAAAGAATTTCTGGTTTGTAAAAAAAGAAAGTTTTTGATTGTTTTTATGTTTTCTAACCTAAGAAAGCCAATACAAGTCTTAATTTCTGTCCGTCTGCCTATTAATGAGTTTGTCAGTGATGCACATGGACCCTACTTTGTCCACCTTTCCCAGGGTTATGGTTTTATTGGATTTTGTCAATTTTTTGTCATTGACAAAAAATCTTTGGTCACTCATGGATTACACAAAAAAAAATGTTGAAACAAACAAAACCTCAGTTCAATAAGGTTTTACATAGTCCAAAATAAAGTTTTGAAAACAATTTATCACAGTGTGGATCTTAATTTAAAACCGAGTGATGACAGTGCCATGTGACAACAAAAGACAATACTCAGAAGACGGACTCGGCCGAGCGGGAGAGGTGGATGGGGTGAGAAGGGCTGCGGGCGAGCCGCTTCTTGGGGAGCTTCTCTAGCGTCTTGAGCAGTCGGATGAAATCGGGTCGATCGCTGGGCTGGTATGACCAACACAGCATGAGGATATCCTGTCAACAGACAACGACAACCTCATCAACTCTGGATAAAATATTCGGCTTTAAGGCTCCGGTCTACCCCTGGCGCACACCCAAATTCAAGGGTTTTTTAGAATCAGGTTATCTTCTGCCAAATGAAGTCTAGAGCTATAAATAAGGTGTCATATTAAAAAAGAGTAACGGTACTAATTTTCCTCTGTTACACTTTTGTAATTAGTTCATTAAAACCAATAGAAAACCTCAGTTAAAAATCGAGAAAAACAGATGATTTTCAACAGTTATAGCTGAAATTAGAAATTTTATTTAAAGATTCTAAAAAGATAGCCGACGAAATCCTTTTTTCTACTTTTAGAAAAAGTTAAGAGCCAATCTCTATCTTAATTGGTTATTTTTAAAACACGATCCCCGTAAACCTCTGCATCTATAAAACTCAAAAACAGATCATTTTATACAATTATAACTGAAATCAGAAATTTTATTTAAAAATTCTAAAAAAGATAGCCGACAAGATCCTTTTTTCTACTTTAAGAAAAAGTTAAGAGTCAATCTCTATCTTAATTGGTTAATTCTGAAACACAATCCCCGTAAATCTCTGCAGCCATCAAACTCGCCTAGCGCTACGGCCGCGAGGAAGCATTAGGAATTGTTGTTTTTTTGGCTGGGGTAGACTGGAGCCTTAACTCAAAACTCAGTATCAAGTGGCTTTACTTCTTCAAAGATCTGTGATGTACTGGAGGAGGTGTAAATCAACAAACAAAAATAAACAAAATTTACTTACTGTTTTTAAATGAATTTGTAAGAAATAGAACTAAACCTAAACCTAAATTTAAACTGTTACTTAGGGGTCATCCTAAATCTCTGCCTCTGACATACCAAGCTGTTTAATGTATAAATGGATTTGGAAATTTTTTCTATAGGAAATAATGCAGGTAAATGTCTTAGCAATTCCTATAACATCAGTCAGTAAAGTACTACAATGTGCAGTTTTTTAAGTACTAGTTGAAATTGATTTTTGAATCTTCAATATATCCTATTAGCAAAACTTAGTCTTGAAACATTTCAAATTTCAAAGACAAATCGCAATGTTTTAGTATGAAAGAAAGAAGTAAGTGTATCAAAACTTCCCCAAATGGGCCGTCTCACTCACTCTACTAGAATGAATACTGTAAATAAAAATTAAGTAAAAACTCAATTTTATTTTGCGTATAAGATGCAAAGAGATGGTTTCAAGTGTGACTCACAAAACTTTGCATATTAATCTTGTGCATGAGGACAATCAAGTGGTGAATCTTATTCGGTAACAACAGATCATTAGTTTTTAAATGAAAGTACCGGGTTAACCAAACCTTGGTCATTGGTTTTAATTCATTTTCGTTTTAGTATCAAGGTAATCAGGATTTGCAGTTAACACCATTTATACCTTTTCACAGGGGACAGTTGGCTGTTTTAAATCCTATACAGTACACTCTCGTTCATCGGAACTAATGTGGTGGACGGCCGGTTCGGATGTCAAAAAATTCCGATGAAGCGGAGTCCATCGTGAGTCATCATTTCCGCCCGTACGGTGACCTATCGTGATTGTATTCAATCTTGTTTTTAAGATAACACAAGAGATTTTATGAAAATAAGGCACTCAAACTTGGAACATGGTAACAATGAACCTATAGGAATAAAACAACACAGGAAATAAAGATTTAAAATCTTTATTCTCATATTCCATATTCATATTCCAGCAATCAACTGACTTCCACGTAACACAAGGTGCAGTCGCGACGCGAGACAGACTGAATGACAGTTTGGGAAGCGGTCGAAGAGGATGTTCACTTCCTGCCCCCTTCCTCTTTCTATTTTTGTGCGAATACTCCACGTCCTCGTAAATCACATCGATGGGTACAGATTATGGAAAACGCCTGATGACGTTTGATGCAAAATGTGCTTCACTGTTGTGCAGATAGAACGAATAGAAATTGAAGGCGCTAAAACGGAAAAAATGATTTATTTTGTAAGAAAAAAAATTGATAATATCCGGATTTTCAGTTCTGATGAAGCGGAGTTCCGATGTCGCCGAGTCCGATGAACGAGAGTGTACTGTACTTAAAAGTGGCATTCTTTAACTTTGGTTTACCTTTCATCGTTACCTCGTTGCCTTGATGGCAACCCATAAGACCAGATGTAAGAAATTACAATTTATAAACTTAATTTTAGAAAAAAAAAAAAAACTAATTTTCCTGGAGTTGAGGCTATTTCTAAACTTATTTTTGGACCAAAAAACTGTCAAGTGCCAAGTTTAAACAAAATCAACCCACTAGATTTTGAGATAGATAAAGATACTCATTGCCACAGATACTCCTTTGCTTTAAATAGTACAGGATATATTCATTAATATTATTAATTACACAATCCATCCAAAATGCCTAAAAATTGTATTACTCACCTTGACCAACTCCTTTTTCATCATGCAAAAAAAAATTTAAAAATAATAAGTATACTTCAAGGAGGTAGCTATGTGTTATTGAATGTGGTTAAGCCAAAACTAAAAAGCTAACTAACATGTACATAAGTGGTTGGTGAATGAGGACATTGTGTTTGTGAAATTTAGGTATTACTTCTAATTCCAATCTTGGTGATGGCTACCAAATATGAGGAATAAAATGAATTGAAAACAGATTTAAAAGAAATGATGCTAGAGGATAGTGGTAAGAGAAATAAATGGCATAAAATAGTAGAAAAAGCTGAAAAAATTAAAAATGAGTGCAATTTTCAAAGTTGTCAAAATGCTTATTTGGAAAGAGTAATTCTTCTTGGTATGTGTGTAGAAGACATTTGTATTGTTACCACACATATGGTAATGTTCTAACGCAAACAGCATTTTAATTTAGAAAATTAATAAGGTAGGGTTAACAAATGTCTGGGTTTATACCGTACAACCCGGAGAGTAAAGGAAAAGAGGGTTAGTTAAGTTTCCAGTTTTGAGCATGTTATCTATCCAGAACTTTTGTTATATTGTAAATTTGGTCCCAAAAGTTTTGCTAAGCAGAGTTATTAAGAGTTTGTACGGTTTCAAGAAACTGTGGCGAACGTGACCTCAAGTTTTAAAATTTGGCTTAGTGAGCGATAAAAAATAGACAAGGTAAATTTAACAATGAAACAAAAAAATGGACAGACTTGCAGTTGGCAGGCAATTGCTTACCAGCTACACATGCACAATTAATGCTTCTAGTTCATTGTTGGAATTTGTAGGCTCCAAATAATGATATTAAAAAGAATAATTGAAGATCAACGGGGCATAAGGGTGTTTTGAGATAATTCTCTTCCTTCAATAGGGAATTATTGAGGTCGCTATGAATGATAAGTAATTTATGTATAAGGAGTAGGGTTGGGCGAGTACTCGACTAACGAGTAATTACTCAAGTAGTTAGCACAACTCGATATTGAGTCGATTAGTTTAAAATAATCGACCAAACGAGTCGAGTAGTTGACAACTCCACTTCTATTAGCAAAATTGGCAAATCGCTAATTTTGTTGGTGTTGCTGATATATGACAAATAAATTTTTAAAAAAGCAATGTTTTAATGAATTCATTTTTCTATCCCTTTTTAATTTGTTTAATTTTAAAACGTACTTAACTTATCGGTAACCTGAACATCGCTTGAATCATCCATTTTGGATTTTTACTCCAGCAGACGATAAGGAGAAAGAACGACCGGCAGACGAAAGACAAATTACATTAAATTAAAATATATTATTACTTAATTGTTTTTCATAAAAAATAATTAAGGTAAAAAAGTACAAAATACAAGTAGGTAGTAAGTAAAAAATACAAGGTAAAAATATTAAGGCTAGTTATTTGAAAGCAATTTTCAATATTTTTATGTTCACCTATTACTCGACTTGACTCGAAACTCGAGTATTCTACTTACTACTCAACTCGATTCGACTCGTTCCAAAAATATGATACTCACCCACCCCTAGTAAGGAGTACTTTCAGAGAATTCCTTTATTATGTTTAAGTCAAGCTTAAAATATGATTGTACTTAAACTGGCTCTGTCTGCTTATCTTCCACCTGATATATTATAAAGTTTAGATTTTACAACTTTAGAAACATATTTCTCTTATCATAATTTTCCTTGTGCATTGAGAGAGGACAGAAGAGTACTAGGTCTCCGTCAATCAGCTGGACCCCCGAAAATATCCTGGGTTGGCCTAAGAAATATCTGATAAATTAATGACTAGATGTTTGTGAGCAGTTGAATTGAATACTATTGTAAAAAAAAACCCTCGTGTAAAGTTTAATGTTTACTCTATGTTACATATAGAACTATCCACACTACATTTTTATTATGTATTGAATAATTATTACCTTAACGTCCCTCGAAGCTTGAAGGTTAGCGAGTGGTTGCTTGACTCCTTTTCCCACCTGCCAAATTATAGTTTCTGGAGGTTGGCCCTTAAACGGCCACTCTCCGCACAACAGCTCGTACCACACGGTCCTACGAACAGAAAATATTTGTGTAAAACATGCTTGTCAATTTGAAAAAACAAAACCCAGAGCTTTTGAGATCTGAGAGGGTCAAAACAGTGAAAATCTTGTAATAAAATATTAGTAGGCCTAACATTGATTAATTGTTGAGATACCCTTTGTTCCATAAAAAATAATAGTAGGCCTACTTGGATAAAAACCAATGTCGAGATTTAGTAATCAAACTACAGTACATCAACAGGAAAACTCGAGAGAGTGGATAAAGTGATGTAAATGGCCACCTTTTGCTGAGAGGAAAATCTACAGGTTAATGTACCTCACATTTAAAAAAATCTAATTTTAAAACAAGTGATAAATTGTCAACACATGATGTGTCTTCTCAAAAGATTTTTGTAGCAGGCCACTTTTGAAGCACACAAGCTTCTCACTGATAAGCTCCAATTCACTGTAATGTCCTTCAAAGAAACTAAAACGTACATTTAAGATTAAACTGAATTCGAAAAGATTATGCGTCACCAACTTTTGATCTTTGTACCATTTGTACATTTTGGACTTCAAGTTCTGAACTATTACTAAATTACTAAAGTACTTTGCTTATTGATTTTTTGTAGGAATCACCTTGATAAAAACAACAAAGTTAACCATAAAATTATAACAATTTTAGGAAAAACCCACAGACGATTTAAAAAATAAATAATGTCAATCCAATGGGGTTTTACCCTCAGAAAATAAAATCATTTTATCAAAAATTACTAAAAGCTAAACTCACAGTTAAAACTTTCAACAATATCTCATAAATTTCTTACCCAAAAGCGTAAACATCGGAGAATTTTGAAAAAGGTAATTCTTCATCATCAGGTTTTTGGTGAGCTCTGAGATCCCTGATGATTTCCGGTGCCAGGTAACACAGCCACCCCTTTGGTATGCTAAGTCCATCCAACTTTCTAGAAAAATATAGGCCACATGACAAAATGTAATACCCAGAACATAATACATATACAAAACAAAAATAGTTCTTACATTGAGTAAAAACATATTGACCGCTAACAAGCTGGACAACACTATAGAAACATATTTTGTCGATAGCTCGAGGAAAAACATGTAGTTCCAGTACTGACTCGGTTAAAAAAAGATGCATAAAGTTGTCCAAATATGTATAATTATTTCACAGGCACGCTCTGACTTCTTGAACCTGTTGATGATTTAAAGGTTTTTCCTTGACCATCTAAAATCTTTTGATTTACATAATAAAAACAGTTTTTACCTCAGGTTTGCAAACTACGTATTTAAGATATTAGGCTTAGTGGTACTTACTTGTTTGCAAAACACAGTTTTGTGACACTGAACAGTCCAAAGTCTGTGATTATGACTTTTCCATTTTCCAGAAAGATATTTTTTGTTTTCAAGTCTTTATGGATAATACCTCTTGCATGGAGATATCCCATTCCCTGCAACACAAAAGTTTATTTCAATATTTTATTAAAATTACAAGGAAAAAATAGTAGTTTAACTCACACCAAATTTCATATACTTTAACTTGTGATAGTGCTGCAAACCTCTTGAAAATGTTCACCCATAAACCTCAAATTATTTACCTGATATTATTAAAATCTATAAAAAAAGAATCAACAAAACTTTAGTATCTAACAGTTACTGTACACAATGGTTTACTAACAACTACGTAAAATTGTTTGCTTAGAAAGTTTATTAAATAAAAACTACTCAATTTTTGAATTCAAAATAAAATACAGTAGAACCTTGATAAGACGACTCTCAAGGGGTCACACAAAACTGACGTCTTATCAAGGTGTTCGTCTAATCAAGTGTCGTGCTATCAAGGTTGTTTTGCTGATAATTCGTCTTATCAAGGTGCACCCTAACAGAGTATATTTTAAAACTCCCCATATAGCAAGTGCAATTTTAATGAAGCCTCACTAGAAATATTCCATTGAAAATTTATGAAATCAAGCATACAAAAAACACACATATAAAACATAATATTTTATTGTCATGAAAAAAATAGCCTATTATAAAAAATTTAAACAACTAATAATGATTTTTAAAGAAAAATACAAAATGTAATAAATACAGTAACTTGTTATAAATCAAAGAAATTAAAAAAACCTTTATACGGTATAAATGTTCTCAATTAATCATTTACCGTATAATTAATTAAGCTGAGTACCAGGAAAGTTAATTGATTTATCGATTACATGTTAGACAATTTCCTCTACGTCTTAAGCCTACGTCAGGATTCAATGTTATTGTGCATGAGAAAGGAAAGTTAGTGAAATAGTCATTAATTTTTTTTTTTTTTTATTTCGTGTTACTCACGTGAACGTAGTCCAATGCGCTATTGATTTCCGTAGTGACCCTAACCACACTCTCACTCATAACACTTTTTTCTCATAAAACACTTTAATATACTAACAGCATTTGAAGCAGACATTCTCTAATCCCTACTTACTGACACTACACACTTATATGTAAAACCACGATGTCACACAATAGCACTGCATTTAAACTGGTATCATATTAGCTGTGCTAAACGCGACGTAAAACCAATATTTTTTGTTTTGACAGCAGACATGCAACTGACTGGATACAAATTAATTGTGTCTCCGAGAGGAAGTGTAGGAAAGTTTTTCCTAGAACTGAGCATAAAGACATTGTTTCCTTCAAAATGTCTGACCAAACTGTGGGAACGATGCATGAGAAAGGCGATTCGTCTTGTAAAGGTTACATAACGAGACACTTCGCGCTATAGAGGTTATGTTCGTGTTACGGAGTTAATATACTGAAAGATTCGTGTCACCGAGGGCGAGTTCGTGCTATAGAGGTTCCGGTATTTTTAAATGCGTGTTATAGAGGTTGATTGTGCACTAATTTCAGCTGGTAAAATGTGTACTATCGAGGTATTTATGTGAATGGCATTCGTCCTATAGAGGTATTTTTAACATTGAGTGTTATGGGCAATTCACGGGGACTATAAAATATTACTTGTTATTAGGGATGGACGGGAATGGATTTTTAGTTCGGGACGGGAATTTTTATTTCTCATCCAATTTCGGGACGGGATCGGGACGAGATTGCTCTTCTCGACGCTATCGGGAAATATTCGTTTTGATTTTTATCTGAGTGTCGTATACAGACAAATTAATGTTAAATATCAACTAGTTCTCCTTCCAACTTGTTCCACTTGTATAAGTTACAATGAATGTCCTTTTGTTGAAAAAATTCAAATATATAGTTTTGATATTTTAAGGATGCAATAAGATCATGGGAAAGTATAAATTTTATTGTAACCAAATAAATTTAAGTCGAGTCACTAAACACACATAAAGGAAAAATGTTGCCCATGTCTTATTTAATACAAGTTTTGCTTAATGAAATATTAAAAGTTTGGTATGAAGAATGAAAATAAACATTATGTACGGTACCAATACAAAAAAAATATATATATTTTGATTAAAACAATTAATTGGAAAAATTGTAAAGAAAACAATACTATATTACAATAAATAAGGCCTGCTCAGATAAAAAAAGAACAAAAAACACAAATTTAAATTAGAATGAATATTAACACTCAGAAAAGAAGTTGTTCAATAAGCCAATGCCATTATAAACCTAAGAAATATTTTGCCAATTTTTTTATATTCATTGATTTTACTGAGACAGTTTCTTCCTTGAAGAATATAAATAAGAAAATTGAACTAAGAAATAATAAACTATGGACATTATACTTTTATTGTTATTTAAATGAATACATTTAACTATTTTTTGCTACATCATAAAAAAAATTAAGGAGTGTATGATGTAGAGGTGTGCGGATAGTGAAATTTCACTTCGGATCGGATAGTCTAGTTTCGGATCGGATTCGGATCGGATAGTAGGGGGTTCGGATCGGATTTTATTCAGATTCGGATACTCGCGCGGACAGAGTGAACTGTTATATTACTCAGAATTAAAATACAAATTAATTAACAGTAAAATTTTAGCACTTTATTCCTAGGAATGCATGAAAAATGTTAATTTTATTTTTGTTTAATATAGAAATGTAGGCATATATTGATTTTTTTGTTAAGTATTTGTTCAAAACTAGAATTATAATTTACATTTTGGACAAATACTTTACAATGATGAATAAAGAATTTTATTGTGTTTTTAATATGCATGTTTGATGTTGTCCTTGAGTTATTATGTTAAGTATGATACCATTTCATATTTGTATGATTTTGTGTATTATAGGCCTATTATAATAACTTATATTATAGCCTAGGCCTATATAATATAGTTTAATATATTATACTAACTACAGTAGGTCTCATCCAAAATAAATTCACTACAAGGCTATCGGTATCAAACCAAGTTTCAACTTAAGGTAGGCCTATTGTTTAGCTCTAAAGTCGGTCAATCAATAGGCTACATTTGTAACTATTTGTTTATGGTGAAAAAATCTTTTTCGATATTTATTTACAAATTTGCTTATAACCTAGATAAAATTTTCTCTCTCAGAATTAGGTCATTTTCAGGCTCATTTTTTGTTTGAATACATTGATAGTAATATTTTGAGTAGTAACTTAGAGTTATGACCAAATTAGGTCTATTTCATTCATTAGGCCTAGGCTATATGCAAGTTTTGATATCTTTGAGTCACTGTGATGACATTACTGCTTAACAGTAAGTTTAGCCTAGGCCTACACCTTCATGTAGGCTACAGTCTTGTTTGATGTTTAAAAGTAGATTGCTAACCTTACTTAGGTTCAATAATGCAGTAACATGTAATACTTTTAACAATTTAGGTTTTAAACTTAACATCCCAATTTGTTTTAGGCCTATTACAATGATCTTAATTAAAATAAAAACTTTCATATCTCAAAAAATTTATGAAGTGGAAGCAAGTCACAAGTCTCAATTTCAGTAATAATAAAACTACATTATTTTATTTTTCTACAAAGAACATTTTATTAGGTCTTAGTTACCCTACCCTTAGGCCTACCTTTAGAACCAGCTTGCACAATAGGCATTCCGCCTGTTCTTGGTTTTTCTCAAAAGATTTCCAAATCAAACTCATTTTCCTTCTTGGCTCCCCCATAACTGAGTATTTAACAACTAGCCTATCCGATTCTAGAAAATTAAGTTGATCACATTTAAAGTTCGTAACTTCAATTCAAATTCTATCTCGTACGCTGTCGGCTGTAGCAGTATTCCCAGACTTCAAAACATCGTACCACACGATAATAAATTATTGCACGCCACAAAAATGTCGTGTCTATCAATGTAGTTAGTCGGGAATTATTTGATTTTGTAATATTTTAGGCACGCAAAATCAATCATTTTCCAAAACTATCATTAATTATCTTGGAAATTACGACAAATCTTTGGGAGGAAAATCAGTGTGACGTCGGAGAATGATTACAATAACAAATTAACTTATCGTGTACTTGGAAACACTGTCGTCTACTGCGCAGGACAACAGACTCAAATAACCACAGACTAAAATCGTGACACTCGCTCAATTCTGGTGTTCCCCATACCAGTTAATTCCAAATCGGTGGCTGTGGAGTGCTAGCGAGGGTTCACTAGCGCGCGTTGTGGTTGGAATCGGAACCTAACTCTACAGCCAATCACGACCACTGTTAGAATGGGTTGTTTACTCCATCCGCTTGAGCCGCTAACTATCAGATTTATTTTGACAACCTGCCTTGAGTGCGCTATATCTTGGGGACACCCTAATGCCTGGAGTGTCAATACTAGTGTTTACTGACTATCTTCAATTTTCAAGTTTTCGTGAGAGATGATAAAAATTTATTCATTGAGTCGTGTTTTAATCCAACATTGTATTCATACCTAGAACGAACGCGATCGTCAGTAGGGGTCTATGATTCCAAATGTAGTTTTTGGGGGGTTTAAAGGTTTTTATGCTCATATACACTATCTATCCGAAAAAATCGGATATTTTTCGGATCCTATCCGACGCCTGTTGTACATTCGGATCAGATCGGATATCCGAATCCGATCCGGTTTTCCGGATATCCGCACACCTCTAGTATGATGAAAAAAAATTATAACAATGTAAATTTAAAGCTGTAAACCCTAAAATCTAATAAATATAAGCCATAGCTAGGCCGTGTTTTCCTCGTTAGCGAGATTGTCGGCGGCGATCGCCGTCCTCGTTAGCGAGATTGTCGGCCGCGATCGCCGCCCTCGTTAGCTAGATTGTCGGCCGTGATCGCCGTCCTCATTAGCGAGATCGTCGGCCGCAATCGCCGTCCTCGTTAGCGATATCGTCGGCCGCGATCGCCGTCCTCGTTAGCGATATCGTCGGCCGCGATCGCCGTCCTCGTTAGCGAGATCGTCGGCCGCGATCGCCGTCCTCGTTAGCGAGATTGTCGGCCGCGATCGCCGTCCTCGTTAGCAAGATCGTCGGCCGCGATCGCCGTCCTCGTTAGTGAGATTGTCGGCCGCGATCGCCGGCCGCCGTTCGGCAGTTCCCGTCCCGATAAATTCCCGAGTATAAAAAAATCCCGCCCGATGATCGAGACGAAAATTTCCCGAAAATTTTCCCGAAATTTCGGGACCCGTCCATCCCTACTTGTTATCAAGGTAATCGTGTTATTGAGGGATGTACTAAAGAGGTTCTACTGTAATGGGATTTTTATACCGTACTAGTTTACAGGTCTTACCATGCCTACTACCGTAATAGCGTATTCCCTATAGGGAAAGTCCAGTAATCAATGGGCATGGGAACCCCCAGCTAAGAATCATGAGTGGACCATCGGTTGAATGACTAGTTAGCGGTCAGAGCAGGGTTAGGGTTGACCTCTTTGAGCCTAAAAATCAGCTGTCACAGGAGCCACAAGAGAAGCATCCATGGAATGAAAAGTAATACGGAATAAGCTTAACTGTCAGGGAAGCCGAGTGGTTGTAGAGCTCATTTTTCAATCCGAAGGTTGCCAATTCCAGCAAAGCTAACGGCCTTTTGAAGACATAGGCATAGACATAGACATTCTTTATTTGCACATAACATTCTTTACATGTGTATACATACAGAATAGGTGCATCGTCAAAAATAAATAAAAATAAAAAGTTTCTAAACTTATGCATTGTACATTTAAAAAATAAAAAATAACTAATTAAACCAAAGGACTGTCATAAAATTCCTGCAATGAATAAAAAGCTCTGTTGGTAAGTCCATTCTTTAAAGTATCTCTAAAATGGTTATTGTTCATGGATTTAAAATTTAGTGGCAATTCATTATACATTTTTAAACCAGCGTAGAGAGGACTTTTTTCAAAAAGAGTCAATCTGTGCTTTGGAAGTCTGAAGATGGTGTCATTTCTAGTACTATAACTATGTTGAAATTTAACAGAGTCAGGCAAAGACATTTTTGTCTGGTGAATATAGGTTAATGTTTCGTATACATATAATCCGGCGAATGTTAGAATTCTTAAATTTTTAAAATGTTCTCTACAGGTTTATAACTGGACTCACCTACATTTGGTCATTGGGCTATTAATGATCCTGATAATTGAATCAGCTAGTATTCGTTAACTGTCAGGGTAGCTGAGTGGTTGTAGAGCTCATTTTTCAATCTGAAGGTTGCCGATTCGAGAAAAGCTAACGCCTTTTTGAAGGTTTTTAACTGGACTCACCTACATTTGGTCATTGGGCTATTAATGATCCTGATAATTGAATCAGCTAGTATTCGTTAACTGTCAGGGTAGCTGAGTGGTTGTAGAGCTCATTTTTCAATCTGAAGGTTGCCGATTCGAGAAAAGCTAACGCCTTTTTGAAGGTTTTTAACTGGACTCGGCTAAATTTGGTTAATGGGCTATTAATGATCCTGATAAATGAATCAGCTAGTCAGCGTTAGTAACAAACCTACACCTCATCTGATTCTCCAAACTCACCTTTCAGTCATCTTCACCTTAAAATACCCACCATAGAGTGTGTCAGGCAAATATGTATCTGAGTAATCAGCCATTTGCTGTCTCATCTGAATCACTCAACTCACCCTTTCTTTCAAAATCGCGTTCCCTCAAGGTCTCCCTATCCACACCAAACGACTGGCATGTACCTGTGATATCTGCTGGGCGACGGAGGTGGTCTTGTTCATGTTGAACTTGTCCTTGCACAGGTGTATGTGCGTGTAGAGCGTCATGCCCTTGCACATGCTGGTGACGATGGCAAGCCGCGGAGGCTTCATGCACGCGCCCATGAACAACACCACGTTCTCGTGCCGCGTCTTGCGGAATATCGCCACCTGCCACAACACAAGGTAAATCTCCAAGGTAAGTCTAAAAAACTGAACATATTTAATGTTTGATGAGTAAAATTCAACAAAAAATGAAAAAAGAATCGACAGGAGCCGCATTGTCCAATAATGTAGGACCTCATTATTTAGGCCAAGAGAGGCCAATAGCATAAATTAGTAATTATAACGCAATCTGAACTTTACAGTTAAAATAAAATAATAATTAGTTTAAATATTAACTGCAGAAATAAATGAAAAAAAAAAACATTAAGTCTTCAAACGCTATAGGAAATCACGGAATACTAATATAGTCCTAGTTACTGCCGACTAGAACATTAAAAAGAACATTGGGTGAATTTCCCTGACGTTCCAGACTTCTGAGTCCATTTGTCTGACTTTCCCTGACAATCATTTCCTTTATCCTAACTTTCCAAAATGAGAACCCCCTATCTTAAATCATAAAGACATTAGTTTATAATTAACAGAATTTTCTTATGAAGCTTTAAATGTTGCTGAGTTGCTTTAACTGACACCTAGAAGCATCTTCAAGTGGCTTACAGATCAGAGTGAGTATATGATAGGTCACCTCCAGTTTGAATGCCTCGAATGTCTTGTCGTCGTCCATGTAGTTCATGTTGAGCACCTTGATAGCCACGTCGCCGTGCCAGTTGCCGCGGTACACGGTGCCGAAGTGGCCAGTGCCGATCGGCTCCCCCATCTTGAGCTCGTCAAACGGGATGTCCCACTCTCTCATTGAAAGCTAAAAGCACAAACAATGTGAGTAAACTTCTGGTTGATGCGAAACATGAGCTGTTTATGCAATGGATAAACAACATACACACTTGTTATGCAGTGACTTGACATGATAAGGTCAAACTGAGTTTTCTTCTTATTAAGAATACGATACTTCATTTCACAAATTTAATCAGAAAAAATATCTTTAAAGGGATATGATTTTAAAGAAAGAGCACTTAGATTTGATGTTTTGGTGGAGGAAAAAGGTAGGACATGGCTAACTCACCTTGAAATGTACTGATGAGCTGGACCGATTCACTAAATACAATAATAACAAGTGATACTTTAGATACTTTATTTGAAACACCGACGCACACTGTGGTGCATATTTTAAGGTGAGTATGACTGAAGGAGTGAGTGTGATGATTGTAATGGATCAGATGAGGTGTAGCTTTGTTACTGACAAATATCAGCTGTTTCATTTGTCAGGATCATTAATTAATAGCCCAATGACCAAAGGCAGCTGGGTCCAGTATCGAACCATCAAAAAGCACTAACTTTTCTCAGGACCGAACTGGCAACCTTCAGATTCAAAGGCGAGCTCTTTAACCACTCAGCTACTACCGTTTCCTCTGGCAGTGTAGCCTTTCCCAGATATGTTTGATGTTGAAAAGTTGTAGATAAACTTGTTAAAAGTTGCAAACATGTTTAAAAAACATTACACAGATAGTCAAAATATAATGTATTTAGTGTTTCTGTTTCCATCTTATCATTACATTTCAAGGTGAATTAGCTATATCCTATCATTTTTCTCTTTTAAAAAGTAAAAACACTATTGAAGAGATGCAACTAGTACCTTCAATGAGCGTATGCACGTCTGGAGAACATACATTAACTACTAAATAAAAAACAACATTGCATATAATGCATATGTTATTAAGTTGTTCGATGAATTTTCTCACTAGTTACTCTATAAGGTATGCTGCTCTCCTTTTCCACTAATAAATAAGGGAGACCCACTATCCCACTTTGAGACCCACTAAAATGCTTAGTCTAAGACCCACATAGTATCCATAGTTAAAATGGATAAAGCTCCTTCAAAAATATAATTGGTTATATCACTGATAAAAAACTTCAAATGTAATGGTATGAAATATGAAAACTTTTAGCAAAATGCTACAGTTTGTATAATTTGTAAAACTGTCCCAGGACAACTGGTTTATACTAGTTGCGAAGTTGACATTGGGTACAGCAAACGAAGTTGTCATAACACTGTGGTAAGTCTTTGGCTGTCCACTATGACAATTTCCCTTCCTTCATAATCCATTCATGTTCAAGATAGCGGGGGGTTAATGTGAACTGCATGTAAACCCCAGCTGGAACATATGTAGACAGCAGGGGGTGAGAAGAAATGCTATGGGCGTGGAAACCCCTAGCTGGAACATATGTTCAAGACAGTAGGGGGTGAGGAATGCGACGGGCATAGAAACCCCAAACTGGAACATGAGTGGACAGTCCCGTGTCCCACCCTTTCTCTTCCTTTAATATCCCATCCTTCCAGGGGCTTGCGCAAAATGCCCATTAGAGGCAGACGTGCTCAACGTTCGGCCGGGGTCTCCTTATCCACGAACAACAACAACAATTTGTAAAACATGGTGTCAACTTGGTTTAACTTACACTGTTCTGCCTGGGCCAGCCGCGGTTGTCGACGTTTTCGCTGTCCGACACTTGGCTGTCCTGGCTGTCCACCCGAACGGGCGTGTGTTCCGAGTCCGTGCTGACGCTCCCCGACACCGTGCGATCCGAGTCCTACGCACATCAACCACACACTTCACTACATGCTGACAAACAGGAGAAAAGTCTGTGAGATGAGGATTGTAGAGGTTTAGATATTTCAAGAAGGAAAGAGAAAGAACAAAGAAAACTCACACTAAGAAAGTTCAGCAGCATCTTATCTTTCTCCACATTACAATCATCATTTAATGTAATCTACAGTCTTTTGGCACAGTTTTAGCTGCTCTTCAGCATTATGAACATTAATGACAAATAAAATATCAGTTTCCAATGGGTATTTTTGATTTTAATTTTAAACTTAGTTCCATTACCTATGGCTATTTTCCCGTGGCATGATCATACTTAGAGATTGATATTAAACAAGTGAATGCCAGGAGTAAAATAGACTTCAGGAAACTCAAAAGTACCTTAGTCCATAACAATTCTAGTTTGTGGGGTTTTACTCAAGCTTGAAAAAGTTGATTTGGAGCTTATCTCTTGCACAAATATGGACATACTAAATGTAATTCCCTATCTACTTCTCAAAAAGCGTAGCGTTTTATAATCTTCAAGTGGCCCAAAATAGTAAGAAGTTTTTTTTTAACTACTCAAAATATTTATTTTTATGTAAGTTTATAGGTGAAACAGTAAGATCTAAAGTAAATTTATTAAAATATCTTTGTCCCTGATTTCATGAATTCTTTGAAGTCAATGTTATCAATGTCAATGTTTCTATTCATTTTTCAATTTGTAAAAGTAAAAAACTACTGCGAAAGTCTACAAAATCACTGTAAACAAAGTGTTGAAGTGTAATCACCACCAGTACGTGTCAAGTTATGATGTTCGCGCAGCAGGTGACATGAATGGCATTCCACTGCACTAATAGGCCACTCCCTAAAGGCTATATGCTGGCGCGTCGATAAGCCTCTCACAATAACTGAATGAATAACGCCAATCAATAGATTGAATGTCAACTTTTTATTTTGAACTTGTTGCAGTCATTCTTATCTCAATGGTATCAAACAATTACTATAGATAAATTTTGTATCCAAGAATGGCCCGGATCATTTTACTAATTCTTGACAGTTTGATGCTGGGCGTTCCAGAATGTCCATACTCATTTTCTGTAAAAATAGTTTAATCGTCACAGGGTTAAAGCTGGTCTGGTTACTTTTAATGCAAGTACAAGATGGCTGTAGGCCAGGGCCAGGTCAGCTACATCCCATAAGAGCAATGGTGTCACACTTTCTGTGACATCCGTGGATGTCGCCACAGAGGTTTTGTTGGTTAAAAAATTGTTAAAAAACCAACATTTCACTCTTTGTTACCTGCAAGTGTTGCCAACGCTGCAGGAAACAACTATGGTTCTCATTTGCGCTGGAGATTTTTTTGACTCAACTATTACTAAAATAAGGAATTTCAAAGCAAACTAGGGTAGAATTTATGGTTTTAGATTTACCTTGATGGATAATTGTTAATTTGGTCATTACCTAATGGTTTGTTGTTAACTAATAATCCGAATGTAAAATAGATTAATATGGTGTCGTTACAATAAATATCGTACCCGTATCAAGACTGCTTCGTTCTCTTTTTCAAGCAGCTGGGTAATGGTAAATATTATAACGTAACTTTACTTCTGTTTTAGTTTAGAAAATTCATATCCGGAAAACGAAAAAAAAGCTATTCAGCTGACCTCAGGAAGAAGTTATGCTTCTTCCTCTACAGACCTTGATGCGAGTGTACGTTATGTACCTGTGACCTCTCCAGGGGATGCGTCTGGAGGGTAACCACGTCGGGGAAGTGGAACTGCTGGTGCTTGGTGACGATGGCGGCCGGTGTGTGGCTGGCGACCAGCGCCGGGCTACTCGGCGTCGAGCTGTTGCAACTCGACGTGTTGGACGACGAGTCCAGGCCACCCTGCGCGACACAACACACCAACCGGTTAGGTTATGTCATTGCAGCAATCACAATCATACAGTACAAGTCTGATAATCCAAGGTAAACAGAACCAAGACAAATCTAAAAACGGAAAGCTCAGGTAATACAATAAGAAAAGATTTTAAAATGAATAAAAAATGTATTGAAAATAAAAATTAAAAAGGTACAATTATTAACACTGAAAAAGTAATTATCAAACAATAAAGTACTATTCCTTTGTGTTCATCATATTCAAACGCAAGGTGAAAGAACTGACTTAACAACTAAGCTAAATTAAACACGGTACCGATACTGAAACACATAACTGATTGGGCTACTGGCTCCCGGCGTAGACTGAGATGAGAGCGAGAAACAGGCTGGCACGAACATGGTAAAAAACAACAAAAAAACCTATATTGCCATGAAATGTAAACTTATACCCGAACTAAATTATGGCTATTTTACACAATTTCTTCATTTCTCAGTTTTGTCATTAATTTAATATGCATTTTTATTGGAAAAATAATAATTATCTTTGTAAAACAGTCTTCAACTTAAATTTTTGTATTCCCCTCAGTTTCCCTGGTGTCTTGGACAAATAGTTTTCGGATAATCGGTCTTGTATTGTATTAGTTAATGAATTTCCTACCTTTTACAAGGAGCTAATGGTGATGATACAAAATACTGTATATGAACACTGTAGGCCCTACATGACTTGAACAACCAATTAATTTTGCTCATTCAACTTACTAGAACTAAAACATCAAACAAGATCAAATTTCTTTTGTTTATCTAGGATGGTAAACAAAAGGTCATAAAAAGCATTTTTACTGTTTATTTGATATTTACCAAAAAAAAGAACAGCTATAGCTAATACAATCATGGAATGATTATGCATTAATAGTAAAAGTATTTTAAATATTAAAAAAAAAATGTGAAGATAAAATGAAAAAGACAGTAGTATTCTTAGTACAATTAATTTCAGTAACTGTTTTAATAGTTGGAAACAGGATCTTGAGTGATTTGATAAAGCAAATTAATTTAATTTAAGAGGTTACAATTTGATTGTTTTCCCTTTTTTTGCAATGACGTTTTCTTAAAAAATACATGACAAGCGATATAGAAAACAAAATCAAATGTGCATTAAGAAGTACGTGTGAGGGATGCATAGATTGCAAAAAAGAACATGCAACAATCCTCTGTTAATACAAGTGAAATAACAATACAAGAACTTCAATTTTTCTGCAATCAACATGAATATTAGGCCTATGTTGAATAAAAAATAACCAATGCAATTTCAAAAATTTTGGTTCCTGAAAGTTTAATTGACAACAGCATGCGATGGTACTGTAGAGACCCACAATCTTGGACTAATGGGGACTTAAAAGTGTCTGGGTTTGTGAAAATTCCGGGTTATCGGTAAAGGAGTAACATAAAAAATTATGAATAGTTTATGTTACTACTGTAAAAACATTAATTTATTGCATAATGTAAATAATACAAAAACTAAACTTAAAAATTTAAGCCTCATCTGACAACATACGAGGGCTATTCAGAAAGTAAGGAACGTTTCCGTCTTACGCCGTTAGGCGCGCGCGTATCGCCTATATTAGGGTATGAGAGTGCTCGGGGCCTCAGTGGCTATCCAGCTGTGACACTAGGAGCATTGTTGAGCTGCCAGTTTTCTTTATTTTTAAATTCAAAATGGCCGCTCCCATAAACATTCCCGCCAGTTGCGAAGTGCGATCGGTAACACGGTTTTTGTTGGCAAAAAACTTAAAACCGCTAGAGATTTATCGATTATTATTCTTTTAATTTTAACACAGCAAAGTCCGTGAAACTTGAGGGAAAGGTAACGAAAGCTCCGTTATGGTAAAGCAGCGATTTTCACGGACCCTCTCGTCAACTTTAGTGACCAGTTCGACAGTTACATTGCTCGGACGTCCACTCTACTGCTCATCAAGAACATTGGTTCGGTCCTTTGTAAACTGAATACACAACTTACGCACAGAACTTTCATTCAAGACATTGTTCCCATACACCTCGCACACTTTTCGATAAATTTTTATCGGTCTTAAGTTTGTTGCCAACAAAAACCGTGTTACCGATCGCACTTCGCAACTGGCGGGATTTTTTACAGGAGTGGCCATTTTGAATTTAAAAATAAAGAAAACTGGCAGCGCGATGATGCTCCTAGCAGCCTGGATAGCTGGATAGCCACTGAGGCCCCGAACGCTCTCATACCCTAATAGGCGTGCGCCTAACGGCGTAAGACGTAAAACATTCCTTACTTTCTTAATAGCCCTCGTATAAAATACACTTAAAGAGAAACGAAATCTGTTCTATAGACTCAAGCCGACGCTATGGGCGCTTGGCACCTTGAAACATGGGTCACTTTACTGCTCTGGCCGGCTCCGAGTTATACCAAATTGAAGTCCAGGTTTGTGGAACTCTACTGTACTCAATTACACTTATTACATTGCAGTGTTGTGAAAACAGGAAGAAAACAATGTAGGCCCTAGTACATAAAGTATTTTATTTCATTTCACCAAAAAAATGTCCAAATGACTATTAACACCGAACTAAAAATTAATGACTATTAATGACTGGAAACACCAAACTAATTATTAACACATTTGCTAACAGAATGTTGATTTATGCAGTCGCAAAAAAATCAACTATAAGAGCTAACCCCATATTTTTTTATTTTATTTACATTTATGAATCATATTTAACTATACACCAATAAACTTTATTGCCAGAAAACTAGGGTTTTCACATAAATGAACGTTTTTCTTCATGTATTCACCCAAGTAAGAGTATAGTACATTTAGAGTGAGAGAATTGCAGACACAGATACATTTTGATTATTTACTGGAAAGGGTGGCACGTTGATGGTCTTGCGCTCGTGCCGCTTGAGAGGGTTGTGGCTGGGCGACGGCCGGCTGATGATGGGTGACTGGCTCGGCGCAAACACTGAAACACACAGATGAGCGTCATTACTTTCTCCCCCTATACCATAGTATATGGAGAAAGTATTGTTTTCGTAACAAATTTCGCATTAGTTTGATGATTTATATATCCATTTTGGAGCCCCCTTTCCCCCCATAAATGTATATATGGAGAAAGTATGGGTTTCGTCAAAATTTTAAAATTTGAGTTGTTGGTAAATTCATCCGTTTTGGTGCCCTCTGAGTCCAAAATAAACGGTATCAGATAACTGACACATACTTTCTCCCAACAATATAAAAAATGTGTTAAAAGCTTCAAACATTAATGTCTTGATGGCTCAGTCGGATAGCTAACAGCTGAGCAGCGCAAGTTTGACCCTACAGGCGTCTGTGACTTTTAACAACGTACTGCGTTACCGCTAAACGATAAATTGAATTTTCTCCGCAACCACTTAACGTAGAGCAATAATTTAAAATACTGGATTATTTATTTTTTTGAGCTTCCTTTAATTATTATAAGTAAAATTTATTTCAAGATAACAACTATTTTGAAAATCCAAAAAATAGATTTTTTAAACACTTTTTATTGTATAACTTTTGAACGCGCATTTTCTCGGAGATGCGGGCGATATCATTTTATTCACCATTTTAAGCTTAATAAACAACAAAATTTTAATAAAAATCGTTAGAGCCGTTTTTGAGAAATTTGGATTTTTCACGGTTTTTGGATTTCCAATTTAACAGTTGCTGACTAAAATGTTACGATATACTCTTAAGGAACAGGAATGATTTCATTTAGACAGCTCTGTATTAACAGAACAACTGACCGTTCAAGTGATAACGACTAAGAAGATGAACTAGAAAGTTCTTAAGGAACGGAATAATTTACTGTATGACTAACAATATTTGAGGACGTTTAGGATTTGCGATGAAGAGGACTAGCTTATGACTACTTTACTTGCATATTTCACTGGACTGGCCCTGAACTTGATCACAACTTTATCGATTTCCATCCTTGGAATAACAAAGTAGAATATCAAAATGATGTATTTGTCACCCTTGAAAAAATTACCTTGATTTACCGTAGTAAGATCAACAGCTGTGATTACACAATAAATATTTCTATTACCCCTATAACATAATACCTTTACATCGTTTCTGATTAAAAAGTTAGGCTAAAACTTTTTATGAACAGTTAGTAGTTAAAGTTACAAAAATATGGTTAGCATTTACAGTTATAAAAAATAACAGTTATTGAATAACAACTAACAAGAGAAGTTCTTTCAGAATAAAATTTTTAACTGTGACAAAAAAATACGTTTTAGCTCATTACTAACAGGTCGATCATCAGGCACACACACACAACATAACAGGCCTCCGATCCGTCTATAACTTACAGTGCTCATCTGTTATGTTCAACAAATTCCAGGCTTATTCAACACATAAGCCTGTAAGATGATAAAGTACAAATGGCATATGAGTCCATATGACAACTGAGAAGCACAATAATTTATGTTAGGTAAAATAACATTAGGTAAAAAAACAAAACATCTAAAACAAACAAAAAACATAAAAAACAAAAAGTCAGTGTGGCTGCTGTCATTCCTGACTGGCATTCTATTTTTATTTCAAATTGATTTTAAAAAGCCAGCCATTCATTAAGTTGTGTTTTCTCTTTCCAGCTTGAGGGCAAGATACTTTTCTGACATTTTACTATCCTTAAACTTACTTTTGAAATAGAATTTTTTTCAATACAAAGGGAATAAAGTGGACCCTGACCCCAGCACTGGGGAACATCTGTTGAGCATTTATCAGTAATTGAAACCTGTCATCTTACCGTCCTGGTTGCCAGTGATGGTCCGTCTGAACTCGTCCACCAGTTCCCTTGGCAACCCGCATGACGGCGGAACCTTGGGCTCGCAGTCCCGGTGGCATTTATATTTACACTCTTTACACTTTAACCCTGCAACACAATATTCAACATTATCCATCCATTTCTATCTTGTTCTACAAGGTGTTCTACATACAAATTAAGATATAGCAATTCATAGAAGAATTTGATGTTGTGTTAGCTATTTTTCATTTTGCTTACTGGTTCACTATTTTCATTTTCACACTCTTAAAGACTTATTAGAGTAGATAGATTTTATTACTTTTCTACCAATACCAACATCTTCATAGTTCATAAAATCCCAAGAAAACGTCACCAAGCGACCTAGCAAGGTAGCTCAGTGGTTCCACCATCACACTACTTATTTCATGTTCAAATTTTACATCAGCTATTCCGAGTTGAGTTTGTTTGATGTCTCAGCTCACTTAACAAATGGTACCCACTTAGTGTAATGGTTTCCTAAAATGGCTACATTGTATCAAGTTAAGTGGTAGGGAAGACTCTCACCTAACTTGTGAATTATCTCCGATTCCATCTCTGGGTCCAAAAGATGTATTTGCACATTAGTGTCAGTTACACCACATCTGCTCACCTGTACCTATGAACATCTGCTTATCACAGTAGTCGCAGGTGGTCATCATCTTGAACGTCTTGGTGAACCGGTGAGAGATGACGTGGCCCATGCCCCGCGATATGGTGGGCGTCCGCGGCGACTTGGGCACTTGCAGGCTCGCTGCAACACCACACCACAAACAAACATTATAGAGTGACTCTCTGGTTTTTTTTATATTGTTCCAAGACAACTAATTCGAAAGATTTGGAGACCTATTAAAAATTGGGATGGTTCAGAAAAAAATTCCACGATAGAATGTTTTGAATCTTAGACACACAAACTTTGGGACTTATTAGAGTTGCAGTTGGTGAATAAAAACATCATCAAAACCTGGTGTAAAAACATTACCAGTAAAAACATCAACGAAACCTGGAACGTAGTTTTAGAACAGATTTCTATTTCCTCTGGAGAACAGCTCTTGATGAATCACCTGAAAATTGAATCTACTGTGTGTCATGTAAAATAAGATTTTTTAACATACTTTCAATCCCCGGGAGAACAGCCTTTGACGAGTCATCCGAAAATTGAATCTATGTTGGGACGTGTGTCATATAAAATAAAAGATCTCAATTTGACCTTGGAGAATAAAGCGTACGACTTTTCCCCATTAATTAGTCTTATTTGAAATCATATAGTCTAGAAATGTTCTAGCTGCCAAATTGCACTTGCATTGCCAGCAAACAAAATTTTTAAATAGCCTTGGTGAGCATATCCTTCACAAAAACACAATGTTTCAAATACAATTTTTTCTTATATAAAGTAGCTGGCAAAACTGATACAAAAAAAAAACAAATAAATTAAAATAATTTTTATCAGATGCACACAGTACCTGATATCAACATTCTTTGCAACTGCTACTCACACTTGAAGGTGTTGTCGTCGAGGGGGGGTGCGGCGGTAGCCGGGGCCGGGGCGGGGGCAGGGGCAGGCGGGGGTGACTTGATGGGGCTGGACACCAGTGGGGGCCCTGGCTCCGTCGGAAGCCTGCCTCTCCTCTCCACCGTTCTGCTGCTGCATGGAATCAGGTTAAACAAATTAATGAAAGTGATTAATAAACAGGATTTTTATATCGTATGGCTATCATAGCCAGCCACCAACTTCTAAAAAGCTTAAAAGATACTCTGCAATGCATAGCACCTATATCAATACATTTAAAACTAAAATAAAATAAACATTTATGATCTCTCTTTATAAAGCTAAATCCAAGGTGATAAGCCATTGCGGCCCAGCTTCACTTGCACAATGCAGACCGATCAACCCTTCGGGGAAAGCACTCAATGGGCATTCAGTGACGATGTGAGCCATAGGCTTTATCTCGAACTCTGCTCCACAGCCGCATGACTGGTTTACTGTCATTCCCCATTTGTATTTCTATTTTTCAATGCACATCTTCCCACTAATTACACTTCTTAATAAACAGTGAAACCAATTCTAAACACTCATTGTAAAAGAAACATCTTTTAGGTTTCTTCTTAAAAGTGGAGGGAGAGACGATAAATTAAGCCTTAAGGTAGGTTATAAAACAATCCAAATCAGGTGAAGTTTTTCCTACTAACCAACAACCTAATTGTGGTTACTTACTATAAAGCCAAAAACACAGAGAGTATTCCGCTTCAATAATTTTAAGTGAGGTGCTAAATCTAACTTCCTACTTTACAGAAATTTATATGACGTTTTTAGTTGTGCAGAACAAGCCATGGTTGATAGTTCACTACGGGGATTTTAGAGTATATTGATTTAACCCTTCATCGTATTTCGCTCTACATAGAACTTTTAAATACAGTTGTAATGTTTTGACATGTTTTATACGCCTTGATTAACTCATAGTTCTGCTATTATAAAACAACTTTTGTGAAATACTTCGACAAAAGACATCTTAACAACCAGTGTTGATTGTGTGTTGTTCTTTGGCTGAAAATGAAAAGCGAATGCACATCATGAATGTAAGAAAGTTATCATCAACCTAATAGTTTATCAAATTTTGCATTCATTAGGTTCAAAAAGTTTAGTTGGTAATTTTTTCTTTCATTGTGTATTGTGATCACATACTTAAGAAACGGTTGGATGATTTACATAAAGTAGCAGGTGACTAAATGATAAAGACAAGTTAAAAATTACTAGTTTTAAAAAGCACTCGGTCTTTGAGTTGATCACTATAGTCCGTTTTTTTAAACCTGATCCTTCACGAGAATATTGGGGTGGGGGAGGGATTTAAACTGTAAACAAAACGTTTAAACTCGTGACAAACATGTTCGAGTATCAGATTGGCTCAAATAACGTTTTAAATAAGTTATAATGTATTTCAGTAACTCCAAGTCAGCTGTTATATTTTTAAGCCAAACCTATTCCTTGTTAAAAAGTAACAGTTCTAAAATAAACTGGTTAAAAAACAACTGATACCATTAATATTGTAAAACTGATACACATTATGTTGTGATGTAAAATCACCAGCTGGTATGCAACAGTGAAATAAAACAAAAACAACAAAAAAACCAAAGGGCTCCAGCCAATGGGATGTTAGCAAGGATAAACAAACCCCCACCACCATCTCTCCCTAGAAGGATCAGGCTTAAAAAAACGGTCTGTACATGGATGTTACATTTTATTGTGGTCAGTGGTCGTGCGCTTACCCGAAGTAAAGTTAGACATGACAGTCGTCGTGCACTCACCCTGTGCTGGCCGTGTCACCATCCACCTTGTTGGCCAGCTGACTCTCGTGGCTCTTGGACTTCGTCAGTGGCTGCGGCTCCGGGTACAAGGTTGGCAGTCCTGTCTGGTGCTTGCGGCGCGGCGGCGGCGTCGTCGGAAACCTCACCCGTTCTCCCACTGCCAACAAAATACAAGTAGCATCTGTATTGCCGCTGGTTGTTTTAGAGGTGCAATTACACTGACAAGAGAATTGTACGTTTCATTCCAAATCAACTTATCCAGTTACACATACAGGATTAAAGCAATCACTCCAACGTGAATTGACTTCTCATAGCCGTGTTTGAAACCAATTTAAAATAGAGCGATCTGGAACGGCGAATTAGGTAAAATTGACATATGATAGCCTAACCAGTTTTACCACTCTTCTGTATGAAACTTCGCAAAAAGAGGATTCTGCTTATGTTGTAATTAGAATTGTAAAACCAGCTGAAAAATTACATCAACTGCACTGTCTCTATTGCAGCTAACATGAACCTGTCCGAATTTCAGTATGAAACAAATGCACTGTATGAGAAATCATCATCAAATCATGCAAAATCAAATTATCATCAAATCATGTAATGATGCAAAGTCAATGATTAAAGCAAACATGAAGTTTTTTAAGAAGTTCAACATAAAACAGTGGACAGCTGTAACAAAATTTTTCTATTTACATTTAACATTTAAGAAACTTAAAAACTGAAACTGAAATCAAAATAGAAAAAATGCTTAATTTGGTGAAACATAATTGATAAAAGGGTGTCTACTGAACTCAAAGCTAAAAATGCCTGGACAATTCCTCTAGAGTACATTTAAGGACGTTTAAAAAATATTTAAAGACATTTAATGTTAATAAGTTTTTAACAATAATTACCAAAATAATTTCAAATATTTTTTTAACGGTTTTGTAGTTGGGCTGAAAATTAACAAAAACAAAAAATACAAAAACCAGACAAAAAAACTGTGTTCAGAATTTTTATATTATTCTTATATTTGTATATAATTTTTTCAAATTAAAAAGAAATTTTTGATCTTTTTTGGAATTTTTGCTCTGAATACAGAATTCTTGACCGGCGGGAACTTTCTTTGAAAGTGGTATTGTAAAGCTTGTCCACAGAAATGACAAATGTCTCAATTTCTTCGGTAATTATGTCGAAAAGTAACCTTAAAAGTCTGCAGTACCTCCGCTATCTTGATTTTAGTCCTATAAAAACAATGTTAATTATAGGTGTCTTTAAAACACTTCATCTCGATAATCTTGCATTGGATTCACATGAAACTTGAATATGTTCACCATAATGGTATGGCGGTTCATTTGACATAGATACATTTTTTTAATAATCCTCAAAAAAATTTTTAACATGGTTTAAAATTGGTGATAATATACATTGTTTTTATTTGTTATTTGAGTGGATAATTTTTAAAATTAATTTTCTATCACATCAAATGAAAAAAACTCACTTTGGTAAAATTTCAAATGACATCAAGTCGGTAACTTCAGGCGAAAAACTAACTCACAGTAATGTTTCAAATTTAACATTGTTCATTGGGACAAAATACCAATATGGCATAGGTACTGCAGGCTCTTAAAAAGTGTATCAATCCTTTGGTAATAAAATTATTGTTTTACATACATGAACATGTCTTTTATTTATAGCCTATTAGAGATTATAAAAAAAAGGCCCATAGAACAGCTGATTTTTCATCTCATGGGTTGTTAAGAAAAATCTTTCATCTTTAGCAATATGGACAAATTCTCACGGTCTTAATAAACAAGAAATAATAAATCAAAGGAACTTGGCCAAGGTGAATATTTTATCAATCAAATTAAGGATAATAATAAAAAAAATATAATTGTTAAGAACTAAAATACATCTTTTTATAAAAAAACTAAATATTTTACTTTACAGTAAAATTTTAAAAATAATCAGTAAGAAAAAGATATAAAGGAATTTGTTTAGTTCCTAATCATGTTACAGTGCAACCAAATTCAACATGCAAAGTGCTTCCAACACCACCTAAAATTTGGAACTTGAGCCAATTTCCAAAAATTAAAATGCATTTCCTGAACATTTCATGGCAAAAAGAAATTTAAGTACAACTCCCAGTTTTCCAGGATTTTATGGATAGTAGACACACTAGATTTTGATCGACCCGATATAAAAATTGCATATTAAACACTTAATGGAGTCTAAGTGGTCAAAGCAACAAAATAATAAACTACAATATAGGCCTATTCAAAAATATTCATCTTCAATCTTCACACTACAATCTATAAACACTAGCCAACTTGGTTCAACTAGGCTATTCCTCCGTGACCGACAGCTACTCACGTTTGCCCTTGCCGACGGGCGGGGTCGATGGGGGCGTGGTGTGGGGGTACGGGGGCAGCGGAGGCGAGAGCGGGGCTCGCTCTGACATCGGGTGCAGACTCTCCTCCGAGGGCACGGAGCAGCGACCTGCGCGGGACCTGGGCGGACGAGGCGAGCTGCCTGCCCCCACCCCCGCGCAGTGCCGGTCCCACGAGTCCCAGTACAGCGCTTCCACATTCTCGCTGTCCCCTCGCTGCAGAATGTCTGTGCAGACATGTGAAAATATGATTTATGTATAGATTATTTAAATATTTTTCAGGCTTAAGTATTTAAATAAATTTTTATTACAAGGCAGTGGTGTAAAGAAGGGAGGTGATAAGGGTGATCAATCACTTCCCAAAGACTAATAATACTTAAAAAATCTATAAGTTTTAAAACAGCCTACTATGTTTTAACACATACTGGTTACTAGGCTAATAGGTTAAGAAATACATAACTGAGCAACATAGGCTAACAATTTTAAATTTGAAATAATA
The DNA here is from genome assembly GCA_030545055.2 of Neoaliturus tenellus. Taxonomy (NCBI): domain Eukaryota; kingdom Metazoa; phylum Arthropoda; class Insecta; order Hemiptera; family Cicadellidae; genus Neoaliturus; species Neoaliturus tenellus. The sequence continues at coordinate 185,177,068 of CM061531.1, read as the reverse complement.
AAAGAAACAACATATCTGCTAGCCACAAATGAAACATGTCGCTTGTTTGCCTCTGGGCCTTTGGACACACTACCAGCAGGTGGGAGATAATGATGTTGTTATCGGGTGGGGGAGGTGTTTTGACTCTTTGTCTACGTCCCATCCCTGCCAGTGAGAGTGTAGCTGTTATTGAGAGTACAATCAGTTAGATTTTTTCCGCGATTGTTGATAGGCATTAGTTTTGGTTCTCTAAAGATTTTTAAGAGAGTCAGTTGTAATATAGTCCTAAGCTTTGGGCAAAATCTGTACAAATTCAATAACATGTCGCCATTGTTACTAAGCTTTGTTGTCCTGCGCTTTGGACAAAATCTGTACAAATTCAATCATGGCATTTCATATTCTATTGTTACATTGTAAATAAATGCCACAATATAAAACAAAATAGAGTATTCCTTTTTCCAGAGGGAAATCCGCAAAAAGGAAACGAAGTCGCTAAAATATTGCTCTAAGGGTATCAGTTTTTTAAATTCTCTAGGGTAACATTTGATACATTTCTTGAGACGACACTCTCTTTGGTGCGTATTTAAAGGTGAATATGACTGAAGCAACGAGGTTAAACTAGATATAGAGTGCTACGAAGATAGGGAAGTTTGCCCCCTTTTGATTAGCCAATGGATACCATATTTGAGAGATAAACAATTTTACAGGTGTTGATTCAGGTTAATAAAGAACAAAATGGTTATAGTATTATTCAGCAAAACCGTCTATAAAGAAACTGGTTTTTTCTTTAAGTTTTACAAATCACAAATATGTATCAAATATATGTCCTCTATTACAATTTTAGAGTATTTCATTAAAAGAGAAACATTAGAAAATTGTCAACAAAAAATTTAGCTTAAAATATTTCATTTATTAATAACTAAGATAAGATTCACAAAGCACACTGACTTTTCCCATTCACTACTGCTTTTAGGGTGCCTTTGAGTAGCCTAATATGATGATTTCAACTGACCGGTGTAGCGTTTGAGATTGTGGAGAGCATGACTTAGCCTCCGAAGTTCCTCATCGCGTTGTGGTCGCTCCGACAACCAAGTGCGTAGCTCTCTCTCTGTCACAGACTGTAATGCCTCCAGGGACCGCACCTTGTATGTGACAATCTAAACAACAAGATAAACAATCACAACTTTGGCTGAGGTAACAAAAATGTGAATATGAAACTAATTTTAATACTAAGCGTTTTAAAAATTGCATACCATGCTGTACTGTTAGGTTGTAACTGCAATGTTTTAATTACTGCTTCGTGCTTTATCTTATAATAAATATTTGCTGGTGAATTTTTTTATTTACTATTACTTAAATAATTTCAACTGGGACTCCCGCCCTAACACAGAAGACTAGCTTTCCTCAAGGGTGCGAATTATTTTTCTGCAAGGTTTTGTTTAGAAGTACAATATAATTTAAGTTTTTCTTTGTAATATTTGTATTACTTGTGGAGAAATAAACATTATTATTATTATTATTATTAATACACCTGAAGGCAACCATCTTGTATTCACATATACAAAGCAAACTTAGGAGGTATATCTTTTCTTTGATAACCAGTATATGCACACAATTGGACTTATCGGGCTTGTGGTGAAGACAGAAAAGGTGCAGTCGACCTCAACATTGCAGGGATAGAGAAAAACGTGGCACGCGCTCACTTAAATTACGTAAACCTAGGAGGAGAGAATTTTTTATGGAACTCTAATTTGAAGTATTTTAAGTGAATTCCGGATCTTTAATAACTAGCGTGTAATATCGTCGCCCGGGATCGAACCGGGGACCGCTGGCTTGTGAGGCCAGAGCTCTACCACTGAGCTGCCGCTCCCATATAAATTTGTAGCTAAAATTAACTACTCTGACTAAATTTAGTTAGAAGACTTGTGAAACTATTGGAATAGTATATATTTAACTGACGTGAACATTAGCCTGTTGTGACGACCAGTATTCCTAGGTAACTTGGGTTTACCAAAACTATCAAAAAAAAAAAAAAAAAAATACAATAGAAAAAATAGAATTTGTTAGGCCTACCAACAACTTTCCAGCTGTAAGTTTATTTCTGACTAAAAAATATATATTTCCGGGTTTAGCAATTTTTATGTCACACTAGGTTGGATACTTTTATTAAATTTCAGGAAAACGTTCAAATGTAAAGATAGTTATATTGTTGAATTGCTTGATCAATATAGAATAGGGATATATTTATGTTTCATAAAAAGACAAAAATATTCTGCTAAGCCCCGAGACGGGGTAAATGGTGGTGTGTGTAACTGCAGAAATGCATTTATTTGCCAAAGCCGGGTCTTAGAGATACGGGATGACTTTGTCATTGCCAGTCAGGGCCAGGGCCACCTCGGCACTTTCTGACCGTCCTGTCTTCTGATGGATTTACATCCCTCCCCCGGCCAACAAAAGTGACCGCGGTACAAGGTCCATCACGCCCCTAATTAAATGCCCTTGTTGCCAAGACTTTCTTAGCTTGCTAAGTTTTAATAATTCTCCTAATGGCTAGTTCCTAATGGGTAATTTGTTATGGGGAAATAGTGCTGGAGCTGGTAGAGTTTTCATATGGCAAAAGAAAGCTTTACGTATTTTATTTGATATTCCAAATAAGATTAGCTGTAGACCTTTCTTTATAGAAAATGAAATAATGACACTTTCAAGTATTTTTATTTACCATAATTTAATTTCTGTAAAACAAAATGCATCCAATTTTACTTCATATAGCTACTTGACCAGACAGGCAAATGATTTGTACATTCCACCCGCAAGACTATCAAAATTTACGAAAAGCCATAAATATCTACAAATAAACTGTTTGATAAACTTCCCTTCTCATTTGGAATTACAGAGAAAATAAATACATTTAAAAAGCAAAATTATCAAATTTGTTAATAAGTCACGCCTTTTATACAGTGGATGAATTTTTTAATAATTCAGACTTTTCATTGCTTCTAAACTCCAAAAAGCAGTCTACATAGTAATTTATCCGAGGTTTTATTAGTTTTTTGCAATACCTTAATAGAGTATCTGATGAGTATGGTTTTGTTCTTTTCTGTATTGGCAAAATTTATGTAATTTAGTAATTGTTTACTTGTTTATGTCGTTGTCTATTGTAATTATGTATTGCTGAATGAGAATAAAGAATTATTATTCTAGAAGATATTTTTGTAAGACTACCATGCGATCGAATATTTAAATATGAGTCGGAAAGCAGTTTAGTCTGCAGATGGATTAGCTGCAACACAGTCCATACCTGCACAGAGTCCGGAGAGAGACCCACCACTTGTAGCCACTGCCGAAGTGAGGGGACGTGTTTGATTTCCGCCGGTGTTCCATCGTCCTTCAGTTTAGCCTTTAGCATCAACTGCCGTGAGAACAATTTTATGAGCTTGCCCTGTGAAAAATAAACCACAATATTCAGACCAGAAAATCAAAAAATATTCGCTTTGATCAATGGTGTTTTTATAAGTGAGCTTTAAGAATCTCTTCTGTAAGATTCCCTTATGAAAGTAAACAAGTAGAGCATGAATACCTGATGATAATACCGATAATTAGGTTGACCTTGAAAAATCGACGTTTAACGCTCGGAGGGGTAAAGCTAAGTTTGATTGCCGGCCATTGTTGACCCAGTCGTCCTTTTAAGATCGGGTTTGCGGCATTATTCTCTATTCATAAAAACATTTAATTCAATGACTTGCCCTATGCTAACATTTAAGATTTTCTTCTGTTTCCTTGTGGACAAGGTTCAAGGTCAAATGTATTTGAGGTTCAAGGTGATATGTACTTTAGGAATCAAAATCACTCTGCAAAGTTTTAGTTTTGTTAATTAAATCATTTTAAAGATATTATACATTTTCCTGACTTTTTTCCACTTTGTGTATATACATTATTACTCATGTGTTACTAAAGTTTAGTTCTATTTTTATGATTTTCTTTTAACATGGGATATGTATTTATTCTAGTCACTCTTTTGTACGAGTCTTATGCCATTACACCCTTGTGCTTGTAAGGCATTCCAGACAATAGTAAAACAATAAATAAATAAATACTAAATATAGTTATTACTAACCTAAAAGTATAGTCATTTAATTTAAACACCACCTACAGAAAATAAAATGAGTTAATAATGTCATTTTAATGGTTCACGTGTTAAAAACTATAAAACCTATTCATTAAAACTCTGGTCATACATCATATAAGTTTTAGTATTTCTATCTACAGTTTTTCAAAACAATATCTGAATTTTCTCTCAGTCTTTCATGTCTCATTTAAATATTAATTAAATTAAAACACTCTTTGGGTTTTTTAATTGACACATTTTATCTCAAACAATATCAGAATTGTTCATCAAGTTTGATACAGAAACAAAATTGTTTAACAGATATAACACGTCACTCCGGTATGTGATAATTTGCTTGACTTTGACCTATTAACCTTATGACTCATGACCTGTTGATGAGACAACCGAATCCAAGACACCAACAACTTGACTTTATTTCACATCATCTGTATCACCCTATGGTTATTATTATTATTATTATTATTATTATTATTATTATTCATTACCATTAAATAATAATTATAAATTATTGAGCCTTATATGTTTAGGCCTAAAATGTTTAGGCCAATCTTAAATGTCATGGAGATAATCTTAAATGTTAGCATAGGGCAAGTCATTGAATTAAATGTTTTTATGAATATTTATTTATTCAATTTTTACAATGCTACAATACAGCTATAATGCTGCAAACCTGATGTTAAAAAGACGACTTAGTCAACAATGGCAGGCAATCAAACTTAGCTTTAAAACTCCAAGAGTTAAACGTCGATTTTTTGGCCCAGCTTTTCGACCTTCGAGCGTTAGAGTACATTTTTCGACGGTTAGAAAACATGCTGTAATTTTATACTGAACGACAGAAACGGTGGCCGCTGTTACCGGGAGGTTCTAAGCTATCTGAAAACACCCATTTCAAATGGTGGAATGTGATTGGTTAATATGTGTAATATGTAATTATGTAATTAATAATATGTAATTAAACATCTGGGAAAAAACTGTTGCCATCTGCCAACTTCGTAAAGAATGAAATACGTATTTTAACAATTGTTTTTAGGTTATGAATGATTAAAAGTGTTATTAATACTGTTAATATACATTATTGGAATAAATTCATATGTTTCTTTGAGTTTATAACCATAAATACTAGGACTCGCCCATGGTTGAAATTTGACCAAACAATCTGTTGATCTTGGGCCAATTAGTTAAAATGTTTTATCTGAACATCTGTTCTTTCTGATTTCTTATTAAAACAGCTGTTTTATTAAATCTCTCCTATAACATTAACATTGAAACTTAGAAAGCCAGTAGGGTGGAGCCCTGAGGGCCAATGTGAATTATAATGGGATTCTGCTAATGTACAGGATGCTACCTTTCTAACGGTATTTGCGGATTTCTCTTACGATGCGCACAAGCTGAGAAAAAACGAGGAAAAGAAACATGGTATCTATTCTATCTATTCTATTAATAGATAGAATAGATAATATCTATTCTATTAATAGGTAAATGAGTAGGAATAAGTGTAATGTTCCTAGCTTGATTTTACAAATATTCTTATAAGATTATAGTCGGTGGCAATAGAACAGGCGGGTGAAGGTCAAGCTAAATTAATTAATTTAACATGTATCTAAATGAGAAAAAATCAGCTGGCTTATTAAAAGTTATGACCTTGACCCGCCCGTTCTATTGACGCCGACTATAGGGTAAGGACTGGTAATGTACAACATATTTTGTTTTGTCATAATTTGTTTTCAAATGCTTCTTGCCTATATTAGTTATATATTTTCTTGTTCTCCATATAATTCTAAAAAAATGCATAACTTATATTGCAATTTTGATTATGTGTTTCTAAAATTATTTTAGGAGAGAGCCATGTTACATAACATATTTTTTTATACTTTTTTATTTTAATCTATAGCCTAATTATGATAACAAAAAGTAAGAGTAAATATTTTTGTATTGGTAATAGTCCATTTTAACTACTTTCATTTAACATATACGTGTATTGTACAAGGTCATTAAAACATTTTTTCTAATTTTATTTAAAATTACGCAAAACCTTTAAAAAGTTTGTAACGCTCCAGGGATGCAACATTGAACGCTTGGAGGGTTAAAAATAATGGGTTTGTTGCAAATAACAAAATAAGAAATAACTCATGATACACACTCAACCTTTTGAGTTCAGGTTTGTGGCAAATTACTCAGAATGCGGAGCCATTTAAAATGATGTATCATATGATGTAGGCCAATGGTTTTACCAAGACTTCCTTTAGGTGACATCCCTAATGGAAGTCGTCAGGGAAACTGCATTGACCTAAATGATATGATATGTTTTTAAGGCATTCTGAGCAATTTTCCTAAAACACGACCTCAAAAGGTCAAGTGTAGCTGGAGTTGCTCCATTTTTTTTCCGGCCATATAATTTTAATGCTAAGTTTGATAGACTGCCATTTTTGACTCAGATTTATTTTGAGGATCAGGTCTAAGAATGTTTCCTGCATGACAGTAAATAATGTTTTAACCTAGGTTAGTAGTGAATTTTTATTGATCCGTCAATACAAATGCCAGCTTAGCTAGTGTTTGCTACCTGTGATAATGCTCAGTCTTAGCTCAACACTCAAAGACTCAAAGATCGGACGTTTGCCAAGTGGCTGGCGATTGGGAGCAGTAAAGCACCTTTATAGGGAGAACGGGATAATTTACTCATTACCGAGGCATATGACATGACGTTTCTTTTAGTACAAGGACAGTATGATAGATAGTTTTCGGCCTACTCGATACCCTTTATAAAATATTGTATTCTTTTTTGGTAAATTATTCTTATACTCGCGCTCCAAAGATGAATCAACCACCTGCTGTACTGATACATATAGAATGATAATTACAGATGTTAATATTAATTGAAGTAAATTCAATAAGTAAATGATTTATAATATATGAGATTAAATGGATGCATTGTGAACACACAATAAACAAATCGACTGTACCGTTCCGCAATTAGACTACAACTAAAGAAAGGATTTTACCTGATCGTAAATATCTAAGACAAGATGTTTCCCTAGAGGACTGGGTGTTTATCATACTTCTGGCTGGCGAGCCATATTGTGAAACGCCGATGCAACGTGGACAGTTGCATTACTCATCGCGCAACTACTACAAACAATGGCCTGCCTTAAGGCCCGTGTACACGTGGCTAGTTTACTAGCAGCTAATATTCGCTATTAGCACAAGCTAGGCCAATTAGCGCGAATGTTCCAATATAGCCTACACGTAGCTAGTAGAAATGGCGCTAATTTTAGCGCTAGTAAGCTGCAAAAGTAAATTCAGTGGACGCAGTTGTTAGTGTAGCTTTTACATAAATGTCTTCTGTTAATTCAAATCGCAGTGCTTTGAGACAGATTTTAAGAATATATATTTTTAATTTTGATCAGTTCAATCCTGTACCAGTCTTCAAGTGATTTAATTTTTTCAAAGCAACTTGATACACTGCCATCATCGTTAACAGAAGCGTCTCGGGAGTTTTTTTTTAGCGCCCGTGCAAAAAAGAACAAATTTTACGTCCCGCCCGCTTTCCGGCAGCATGCTATCCCCGAACCCCCCCCCCCTCCTCACCTATCATCAGACGCGGCTCAGTTGCTCAGTTTCGGGTAATTCATGATAAAAATATCACGACGTGACATGAGCTTCGCCTCTTATTCCATACCAAAGCTCATAAAATGTTGGTACCGTTAGTATTAACTGTAGTTGACCATAAAGAGGTCGGTACTACTGATCACTTAGTATTTAAAATGAAAAAAATAGGGGATTGGAGTGGTTCAAACATATTTTAAAAATATTTATTTCTTGATCAAAAATTTCCAAGAAATTTTTAGAATTATTTTCCTCCATCTTTAATCCTTTTACGTTCCTGTTATTCTTCAAAGTTAAATTTTTTGACATGTCAATTCAGAACTTTATTTAAAACAAAGAGTTTTGTATATATGTTAATGGAAGGACAGTTGTAAAATGCCGGTATCTCGTTGAAAACTTTTTCAAATATTAATATTAAAAAACAAGAATGTATAAAAATTTGAGAATCTCTACACAAGAATATAACTGGGTAGACAGAGAGAAAAGTTTTATCGGAGTACATAACCACACCGTGCGTCCGGCAACTACGACATTCTGATTCCAAGAAGTCAAGCTTGAATATATTGTATTACGACAATACAAACACGTTAGCCTGATCAAGAAGTCCACAACATTCAGTCTTCAATTGCTTATTTTGTGTTTAACTAGATAATATATTTTAATTGTGATAAGGTAATTTTTAAAGATTTTAATTATGGATTCTTAGGCAAATTACGCACAAACACTTTGCGTGATGGAAATATAAATTTCACAGAATTTTTTGTCATTCTTCCTATATTATACCTTGCTATGTATATATGCACAAGGGCCGCACGGGCCACGAGCCGCTTCTGATCGTTAATTCTAAATCTTCTAATAATTTATTAAATTATGGCTATTTCTCTTGACTCTTTTGTTATAATTTGTATCTGAAGTATCAGATCTGAAGTAACAGACAAACAAGGATGAGTTTTTAATGTTTATATTTGTAACATAATTACTGAATAACCCTGTCAACGTTCCATTTTAGTTCAGATTTTCTTACCATCGTGGTTAACAAACAACAATGGCGAGTGGCGACTAGCGCTATAGATCGTCCACACGCCGCTAATAACGCGCTAATTCGCTAACGCTAGTGGTCACGTGACTACCCCCTCCACTTATTAGCGCTTTTATTATCAAACATGTCAAAAGCGACTAGCGGCGAGTAAACTGTTAGCGTGCTAGTAGTCCTTTTCGCTAGTGAAGCGTTTACATGGTGCTAGTTTAGAAGCGCTAATAAATTAGCTGCTAATATTAGCCACGTGTACATGGGCCTTTAGCCATCTCTACATAGTAATGCTACATGACTGTAACGATTCACATTCTTCGTAGTATCATGAATGAAATATAAATATTTATTTCAGCCCTCTAAAAATAATGATGGTTTGACCAGTTTTTACACACAATTATTTATAAAGCTTTATTATTTAGTAATCTCTTGACAACACTATCATAAATAATTTTATGATAGGCAGGGGGACATGTAACAGGGCCCGTCACGTGTCTTTTAAAGGCCTAAACCCCGAAAAAAATTACCCCCGGCCAAGGCTCGTGGGCACCCCCAGGCTCAGGGCCCCCTCGCACCACGGGCTTTAAAATGTTTTCTAACTGTAACATATGTTCTTCCTGGTTTGCTAGCTTTTGTTATTAACAGCTGTCTAATGTTCAAATCAAATACCCTTCTACCATTGACTATATACACTAAGGTGAATAGACTTCTCATAGGCGTGTTAAAAACCAATATACAATGGCATGATCTTCAGGGGCTTACATGGAAGTACAAGAGTCGTATGATAGGCAAATCAGTACTACCACTCTTCTCAATCAAGGATGAAACATTTTACAACAGAGGTTTTTGTTAATGTTCTGATGAAATGTTTTGCAGCACTGTAAATCCAGCTGAATAACAACATCGATTGCAGCAACTCTGGTGAAGTGTACACGGACCCTCAAAATTTTGGTACAGTATCAAACTAAATGCATTGGATGAGAATTCTATTTACTTCAGTGTACTTAGTCAATGCTTCTACCATAAAATTAACATTTCAACTTTGAAAGCCTGTAGGGCGGAGCCCTGGGGGACCAATATGAATTATCATGGGATTCTGCTCATCTACAGGAGCTTTACCTCTTTAAAAAGATTTAAGGTAAACTGCCTAAATGCCGTGAACATACCAAACGCCGTGATTCCTCACTTTATGTGCGAATACTGATGAAATCGGCAAACCGACTGCGAATAATAGAACTATATACCCACAGACAGGAAGACTAATTAATTAAGAAAACCTTAAGACTTTTTATGGATAATGAAACAATTTAATCAAACATTACTAGGAACAATCTTTTACAATAAACATTTTCATACAAAAAAACAAGATCATCTGTCATAATAATAAAAACATATTAATTTAACATATGACTTAGAATTGATCTTTAACACTCCCCCGCAATTCTACAATTTACTTCACAAACAGTTATATGACAGTTACAAAAGTCTCAGCTCATTTCTGAATTTCGTGAACTTGGATAGTGGCAATCCTTTGGTAAATAAATCACCAACTTGATCTTCTGTCGGAATGTATTTTACTTCAACTTTCTTGTTTGAAATTAGTTCCTTGATATAATGGAAACGCACATCTATATGTTTGGATCTTTTTGTTTCCAAAGTCTTAGCCATCTTTATACAGGATTGGTTCTCTTCGTATATAACAACCGGAGGAATTTCTTCAAACAAAATTTCAGAAAGTAGTCTCTGAATAAATACACATTCCGTCGCACAAGTTGCAAGAGCAATGTATTCTGCTTCACAAGTAGATAGTGCTACAACTGGTTGTTTTTTGGTTTTCCATGCAACTGTGTTACCAAACACTTTAAATAAATACCCACTTATGCTCTGTCTTCTATATTGTTCGCAAAGTCAGAGTCACAGTAGCATTCAATTAGCCTTCCTGTCTTGATGTTATTTTTGTACACAAGAGCCAGATTCTTTGTTCCAATTAAGTATCTTACAATGTTTTTCAAATACTTCCACTGAATTAAGTCGTAACAGTTTTGGTAAGTGCTGAAGTATGTCACAGAAAAACACAAGTCAGGTCTAGTTCCTAACATCAGATAAATTAAACTTCCAAGTAGTTGTTTGTAGGGAACATTTTCGTTACAATTACTTCCTTTGTTTAGCTGCAGTTTTGGTAATATTGGCAAAGAGACTGGTTTTGCATCTTCCATTTTAAACTTCTGAATAATTTTCTCAATAAGTTTAGTCTGTTTTAGCTTTAGTCCATCATCAGTCTTTTCAATCGATATTCCAAGAAATTCCAGACATTTACTGTTTGTCAAATCTTTCATTTCAAATTCAGTAATCAACTTATTCTTCACGTCATGTAAATCATTAACTTCTTTTGCAAGAATTATCATGTCATCAACATATATCACAAGAAAAACTTTTTCTGTGTAATATAAACATGGATCTGAAGTCGATCTTTTGAAACCAAATTGTAATAAATAATCGTTCAATCGGGTATACCAACACTTTGGAGCTTCCTTTAACCCGTACAATGACTTTTCAAGTTTACATACAACTCCGTTTTTAGCTTCTACTCCTTTAGGTGGTTTCATGTAAACAGGAGTTGTTAGTTCTCCATTTAAAAACGCAGACTTGACATCTAGTTGGCAAAACTCTAAACTTTTTACGACCAAAATTGATAACAAAACTCTTATTGTGATCATTCGCGCAACAGGTGCAAAGATTTCTTCACACGATTTCTCCCCCTGAAGGAATCCACGAGCGACCAACCTTGCCTTTTTGACAGTCACCCCATTTACAGTTTTTTCTTTAAAAATCCACCGAGAATCGATCACTTTTTCATTTTTTTGGGCTTCTTCCACAATTTCCCAAGTTTTGTTTTTATAAAGGCAGTTCAGTTCTTCTTTAACAGCATCATGCCAACCTTCGTCTTTTACAGCCTCTTCATATGATTTAGGACCATCATGAAGGAGCTCATCTACAGCGTAAGCTGCAGTGAAATTCATCTCATAGTCGTTAAGCCATGACGGAAGTTTCTTTTCTCTATTTGATCTTCTTAGATTCATTTCTTCATTTTGATTTCCAAAGTCTCTTTCTTGCATCTGTTCAGGTTGTTCTAATTCTTCATTTGGATTTACATTAAGTTGATCAGCTGTTTCGAAATCTCTTTCCACATTTATAGAATCATATAATCGTACATCTTCTGCTTGAATTGATGTGTCAAAATTCTTATTTGTTTGTTTAATTTCTGTACTGAAGAACATTTCATTTTCATTGAATTTAACATGTTTTGCAATAACAACTTTTTTATTACACGGATCCCACAGTCGATAGCCATTGTTTGCATAACCGACCATTACCATTTTAGAACTGCGCTCATCAAGCTTCTTTCTTAATTCCTTGTCTACGTGACAATATGCCACACAACCAAAAAGCTTAATTTTTGATAAATCAGGTTCGTAGCCATACCACATTTCAGCAGGAGTAACATTCTTTTCAAGTGTTACGGATGGTCTGCGATTAATTAAGTATGCCGCTGAACGAACAGCTTCACCCCAAAATGTCTTAGACATATTAGAGTCAATCAAAAGGCAGCGCGCACAGTCACAAATGGTTCGGTTCAAGCGTTCACAACAACCATTTTGCTGCGGATTACGAGGCACAGTGTATTCTAAAGTTATACCTTTTTCAGAACAGAAATTCTTAAAGCTTTTAGAAACGTATTCTCCGCCATTATCACACCGGAGACGATCAATTTTACTACCAATGTGAGCCGTAACTGTTGCTTCAAAGAATTTAAATTTCTCCAATACCTCATCTTTGGTTTTCATTAAGTAAACATGAGTAAAATGTGAGTAATGATCCAAAAAGGATACATAGTACCTCATACCATCGTGAGTTGTAGTACCAAATGGACCACAAACATCACTTGAAACAACTTCTAGAATTCTTTTTGGTTTTCTCTCATCAGGTAAATTTTGATAACTATTTCGAGTTTGTTTACCCCTCAAACACACATCACAAGGTTTCTTACCTGGATATGCTGAGGCATGACCCATTCGTCTGTGCATCGAAATTTCACTTTCCTTAGTCTCAGATTTAAAACTATTAGCTTGAACATTAAAAGGTAAACTTAACTCAACTATATACAAATTACCATCAACATGACCATTCAAAATTACAGTTCCATCTGTCCTCTCAATATGAACTTCATTACTAGAAAATGTAACTTTGTGACCTTTTTGTTCAATCCTTCGAACAGACAACAAATTCCGTGTAAGGTTTGGACATTCAATAACCTTCTCAATTGTTAAGGATCTTCCATTTGGAAGAACTAATCTTAAAGTACCACATCTTGTAGCCTTTAGAGTTTGACCTTGTTTAGCTACCTTAATTTCAAAATCAATATCTTCGACATTTTCAAGATAAAACCCAACTTTAGAGTCGACAAGGTGGTGAGTGGAACCAGAATCTACAACAAAGCTTACAAGATTCTCACCGCTACCAAAGACTCCCTTGTCTTCTGAGATAAAGCATGAATCGTTATCTGCTACATGAGTTTTAGATTTGTTTTTCAGTTTTGGACAATCAGATTTACGATGCCCTTTTTCATTACATTCATAACACCGAAACTTAAACTTCTGGGTTTGATCATTTACTTCCCTAGCCGGAAATTTTGACTTCTTATATAACTTTTGTTTCTTTTGACCGACAAAGGCAGAAGAATCATTCAATACTTTGCCTGATTCCCTCTGAATGCGTACTTCCTCAGAAAGCAACTGATTTTTCAAAAAATCTAATGTTATTGCATCAGGATTTTAGTGAAACAAAATATCTACAGTACGAGTTACCGACTGATATTGCGAAGGCATTGAGGATAAAAGAGTAGTTATTATTTCTTGGTTATCCATACTACCTCCAGCAGACTTAAAGGTCATTTACCAAAGTTTCAAATTTATTGAAATAAGACAACAACGAAGACTCACCTCGGAACTTCAAGTTACCCAATTCTTGTTTGATACGTACTTGTTCTCCGATCCCTGACATACCATAGGTCTTCTTTAGAATGTCCATCATCCCCTTTGCTGTCTTCTGACCCTTAACTGTCGACATTATATCATCCGTGACATGCTGGATGATTAATCCTCTGGCCCTAACATCTTTTTCCATAAACGCGGCCTTTTTATCTTCATCTTGAGGAACTTCTTCATTTATTACGTTCAATACCTTGTTTTGTTCTAATAACAATTCCAACCTAAAAAGCCAATTACTAAAATTGTGCCCCCCAAAAGGTTTTAGAACAAATACTGGTGTCCCCATTGCCATTACTGGTGTTCCCATTGCCATTTTCCAACAAAGTCAACCTTATTCTCAATTAAAAGTTGCCCATAACCTATAGAACTATATACCCACAGACAGGAAGACTAATTAATTAAGAAAACCTTAAGACTTTTTATGGATAATGAAACAATTTAATCAAACATTACTAGGGACAATCTTTTACAATAAACATTTTCATACAAAAAACAAGATCATCTGTCATAATAATAAAAACATATTAATTTAACATATGACTTAGAATTGATCTTTAACAATAACGACGTCATTTTCATTCAAAAACTCTTTGTTTACTACGCGGCGGCTAAATTTTCGTCAGTTGGCGGTCAAACGTTGCCCGGTGCAGAAGTACTTACTTTCTTAGCTTCTTTACCAAGGATACGGGAGAGCCAAATAAGTTATTGACGCTGTATATTTCATATAAATGGTTGTTTTCATCGATTTAAACATTGTTTATAATCTTTTCTATCTTAAAACTGCTTCATTGAGACGATTTCATTTCTGAATGTCTTTAAAATAACTGTCACGGGATTTAAACTGTAAATCATTCAGTTTTCAAAACCCGTGATAACGACCACGGAAATTGATTTTTATATGTGCCTGTTCAATAATGCATTAAAATAGTTTTTTTTATTTAATAATGTAAGAGCTGTAATATTGGATTGAGAATACAATTTAAAATTAAAACCACCAATATTTTATAATAATTTTTATATTTGTGAGGCCTTTCGATATCTATGATATCATCCTCAGACATTTCACCAACTATTCTTTGTAGTTTTTTTATGTTTCAAACGAGTTATAATTTATGAAATTTTGGATAAAGAGCTAATTTATATAAATACTAAACTCCGTGGTTGATATTTTAACTTTTACTTAAGTAAATAACTTGTTTCTTGTCAAATAATCTACTAAGACGTTTATTAAGCTTTGATTATTGAGGGTGTTATTTATTTGTCTTTTCACTTATTTTTAGTTGTAAAAATATATTTTTACTCAAAGCATTTTGCAGATAAGGATTTTAATATATAAATTGTTTAAAATGTGATCTAACCTTTTTATTTCCAATTATCTATGGTCACGGGATTTGAATGACAAATAATGCATTTTTCAAATTCCGTGCTTGGAGTCACAGATTAAAGGTTTTGAAGAGGTGGTTTTTAGTATCGAAATATCTAAGTTTTTCCACATTTTGATCCAAGTTTAGTTGAAAAAGTGTTAATTATAACACTAAATAAATCCCAAAATCCGTGGTCGACATTTTGGTATTAACATTAAGTTAGCCTACTGAAAACACGTTTGTTGTACAAGGTTTTTAACAAGATGATTAACACATTAAAGCAATGTAGGAGTAGAAATGTTGTCTTAACTTTTTAATGACCTTAAATATTTTGTATGTCAATGCTCTTTTAAAAAAATGTAGTTATTTCTTGAACAAAGATATAAGCATTGACTATGGATACAATAGAATCCATAGTCAATGATGTAAGTACTTAGCAAAAAAAATTTCTCTCCTTTTGCAATAAATGTTGATGTAACTTACTTTAACTGCCGTTCTAATGTATTGTGTAAACTTGGATTTAATTTAAGAGGCTATTAATCTGGTAAAATCAAACGAATTTGATATAATATAACTTTTTTATTTGGGATTCCTTTATTTTATTCCTCTAGGCCTATGAGAAGAAATTTTTTACTGTATGCAGTCTTGACATCATATGCTCTAAACTGTCGTCAGCCTGTAAAAGACATTTCTTATATGGGTGTAAGTATTGTTTTAGCAATAAGTAGTTAAATTGCTAAAGTAACATCTTAAAAAAAGTTTCTGAGCTAAAGTAACATCTTAAAAAAAGTTTCTGGCCATAATATGGGTACAGCAGGATGGTCACGGAATTTGGCTGACATATCACGGAGTTATGTTTCGTTCTCACGGAATTATGTAAATGGTGCAAAAATGACTTGCTCTCGTAAATATTTTATATTTAATCACGTTTTGAAGCTATTTACCACCTGAAAACAGTATATTGACGGGGAAATAATGAGGAGTAAAAAAATAGTACAACATACAACATTACTCATGGAAAAAGGTGTTTAATGGTTGAAAAGAAACTTAACCAGGCTGAAGGATGCTTAAGGTCACGGCATTTAGGCAGTTTACCTTAGGCCTAATTAAAGAGCCGTAGGCGAGTCATTATTTAACATTAAAAACAGTTTCTCTTAAAAACATGTGGACAGCTACATGGAATCAAGCTTCTCTTGCCTTGCAAATGAGGCATCACATCCCTTTGAGGCATTCCTCTTTGCGCTAAGGCACATGTTAAGAGGCATGGCCTCAGCGTATCAAAAAGTGCACAAGTGTGGACATACCTATTTATTAATTATGAAACTAATTTCATCAAGCATCTTTATCAACGATTCAAAGGATAAACAATTTTGGCACTAAGATCTTTCAGAGTGAATCGGGTACAGTAAACTATTTAGCCTATAAGGCCTAGCTTAAGTTATAAGTTTGAAGGCCTAGCCTAGGCCTACAAAGAAACTTTAATGTCGGATGTGGAACTTTTTCCGTTTGGAATACCAAGTTTTACCATACCTATAAATAGTGAGGGAATGGCTCCTAGGATTTTGTAATAGGCCTAAATACTTCTTACCTAACAGCTTAGGATCTGGCCTACCTAATAGGCCTAACAAGTGGTAGGGCCTAACTTAAGACTAGGCCTAAGTAATTTGGCAAAAGTTGGCACAACAGAATTTATAGCATAAACTTATCCACAATTGATGGGCACAATTAGTATAGAGCCTATAAAAATTGAATGGATATAATTTATATTTTGACCAAATTAATTAATGCTGTGGGTGACCCAGGGTCACTGATACCAATTACATTTAGGTATTCTAATGAGATGTACTAGGATGGTTTTGACATATGGTAATCATTTGCATATCTAATTACACAAAATATTATCGATAATTACCTCAAGAGTTCTTATTTCATGCTGGGTCAATTCAGCACTCGTTGCACACTGAGTTCTTAACCCCTCCAATCTATCTGCAGAAATGTCAATCATGGACTGGACCACATCTAGGGCACGACGAACTTCTAGTTCAGGATCTTCGTCTGCCATCGCCGTAGATATTTTTACCGAAAACACTTTACATTGCAACTAAACACATCCGAAAACTAACTACAGTTTGTAAGCTTACGCTAGCGTAACTACAAATTACACTTCCACAAGATGCAAATTCCGAAAATGCTGCAGCCATCATAGAAATTGGATAAGGTAAGGACTACAGAGTTACAGAGAAGTAGTGATGTGCGATACGTATCGTATCGTATCGGAATATCGCGATACGTATCGTATCGCCAAAAACGATATTTGATTTTATATCGGCACATAGAAAAACGATACTTTTTTCCCGCGATATTGTTTTTTTCACCATGCAACCACGATATCGGGAAGAAAATTCATTTAGCTTCATAATTTTACTTATTTGACCATTAAATAAACAGAACTCCATAATATCATATCTTCTAACTTAAACTGCACAATCTCTTGGAGGAGATAAAACAAGTTTATCAAGTTTTGACTTATACTTACTTGATACTTTGCTTCTTTCCCGTTGACTCGGCAGAGTTTTGGGAGCGTCAGAGGGCTTCATAAAAGAGAAGCCTAGGCCATTTTCCAGGAATTAGGCCAGGGGAGGAAAGATCAGGCAGTATGGAAACATGCCATGGGAATTTAAGGTAGTAGCATGGCTAAGTAAGCTATTTTGATTTAAATCTGAAGAATTCATCTAAGCTGTAGAAACTATTTTGAATGAGGAAAAGTTTTAGATCTCTCTTGAATTTGTTTACAGAGTCAATTTGTTTTACTACATTAGGTAGGGACTGGAAAATTTTTCTACCAATGTATTCAGGCTTTTTTTCATAAAGAGTTAGTCTATGCTGTTCTGAAAAAGTGTTCTTAAACCTAGTATTATAGCTATGGACTGTGTTAATATATTCTGGTAATCTAAATTTAACATAAACAGAAATTTCAAAAATGAAGAGACATGGAACCGTTAAAATTCCCAGGTTTTTGAAGTGTTCTCTACAATGTTCTCTTTGATTTAATTGAAGAATTGTTCGCACAGCTCTTTTCTGCCATACAAAAATCTCCCTCAGATTTGAATCCGAAGAACCCCAGAGGGGGATAGAGTAGGAGATGTGTGACTCGAGCAAACAAAAGTATACTGATTTCAGTAGGCCGATGTTGCGGAGGCCACTGAGGCTTCGCAAGACAAAAACTCCTTTTGCCAGTTTGCTCTTTAATTTTAACAATTGCTCACTCCAGTCAAAACCCTCGCCCAATCTCACCCCGAGGAAGTCGGCACTACTTTCTTGATGCAACTCTGTGTCTCCTATCATGATGATAGGGGTTTCATTGGATTTTGCCAGCTGTTTTTGTCTGGTCTGAAAACATATGAATTTGGTTTTTTCTGGGTTCAATTTCAAACAGTTTTCATCAAAAAATTGTGCCAGTTGGTTTATTTTGAGAAAAGAATCTGCTTCGAGAGTATCGAAGTCTTTACTTTTAGTGACCAGAGTTGTATCGTCTGCAAAAATGAAAAGATTTTCCTCTGGTACCACCACCGAGAGATCGTTGATGTATACCAGAAACAGAAGTGGGCCAAGGATCGAGCCCTGAGGCACTCCTCTCGTGACCAATTCGGGTTTTGATGTGAAAATTGAAATTTTTGTTTTGGTTTCGTGAGAAATTTCGGTTACTTGAGATCTATTGCTCAAGTATGATTTGAACCAATCCCTTGCTACTCCATTGACACCCAGAAAGGTCAACTTCCGTAGCAGGATTTCTGCATCAACACAGTCAAAGGCCTTGGATAAATCGGCGAAGCAGCCGATAACCGTCTCGCCAGCCTCAACCGCGCTGATGCAATTATTTAGGAAATCGATGAGAGCCAATTTGGTGGACCTGGATTTCCGAAAACCATACTGCCTCCTGCAGAGGAGAAGATTCTCCTCCAAGAAGGCAGCCAGCTGTTCGGCCACCACTTTCTCCAGCAGTTTTGAAAAAACTGGAAGGAGCGAGATTGGTCGATAGTTACACACCTCCCACTCCTCCCCCCTCTTGAAGATTGGTTTTACCCTAGCCTGCTTGCAGCCACTTGGGAACACACCGGTCCTGAGCGAAGAGTTTATCAGATGAAGGGCTGGTTTTATCACTTCAATTTGGCAATGTTTCATCATTTTCATATTTAAATTGTCAATACCTGCGGAGGTTTTTGGTGAAAATTTTTTGAAAGTGTCGAGCAATTCGATTTCTGTAATTTCTCTAAGGTGAAATGATCTATTCTTGTGTACGGTAGGCTCAATTGGAATTTTTTTATGACAATTTGCTGTTAATTCATTAGCTATTTCTGCAAAATATTTATTCATACTATTGCAAACTATTTCTGGGTCGCTAACTAATGAGTCACCTATCTTAATGGTAAGATTTTTTTCAGTTTTTCTTGACGGATACGATACGGCCAGTAAATGAATTAGCATGACAATAAACAACAATTTTATATATTTTGAGTACTTATTTTAAACATTAATGATGTTTACCTAAAAATTTTGATTCTGTTTCGTTACAATAATAGAAAATTATCATCTAAAATCAATGGCTAAACCTATTTTTAACTGCTTTGTTGAAAATGATACGATACATATCGTTTAAGCGATATTTTGGCCGATACGATACGCGTATCGCGATACACAGGACCGATACGATACGGCCGATACGATATATGGCTCCGATACGTATCGTATCGCCGTATCGCGATACACGGCCGTATCGCACATCACTACAGAGAAGGGTGGGAGAAGGTGGTGGTGGAGGGGATAAGAGTGATGTCAAAAACAGTGTGTATAATGATTTTACAGAGGTAACATAAAATTTCCCGTTCATAAAATGTGCTATATTTTACTAAAAATAATATGATACCGTTTTCACTCCAAACTATTGATCTAAAAATAAACAATTAACATATTTCAAACTACACGAGTTGGGGATTACCACTTATAAACATGGAATTTCATAAATAATAGGTTAATTTACCTGTCGTGTTGACAATTCAATTATATGCACTTTCACTGGATACAGCTGTTCGAGTGCTGTGTCCTCATCTTCAGACCAAAAACTGTTCTTAAAGTCTTGAGTTTAAAATAAATTCGCCTCGTCACGGGTCGAATTACAATTTTTTTTTTTTTGTCTGAAGATAATTGCACAGTCCTCGAAATAGCTGTACTGTAACCAGTGAAACTGGATTATCGTCTGACAGGTAAATTAACTTATTTTATTTTTATTTAAGGCCCCGTCTATACGGACGTCTTTGTCGCGGCGACTAAGTCACTGTCGTAATACCACATACACAAATTGTTTTTGTGTGGCGTTCGAACGGCGGGACAAAGTCTCACGTATAGACGGGGCCTAATATTTCAACCAAGGAATCTAAAATGAGTAAAAAGATTTCTAGCTTCCTTGATTTCAACGGACTTATTGATAAAATTTAAGACAGTATAACAAATAACAATAATTTGTAATCAACAACACAACAGATAAGATATTTTCATCCAAGGCAAATAGACTAATTGCCTTGTTTTCATCAAATACTGCATGCAGAACAGGTGTTCTCTGGCCTGTATTTAGTCCACGTCCACAAGGTTGGCCTTTTCTGTGGAAGCCCTGAAGGGCCAAAGAGTAAGCATAAATTTACCATACCGCCGTGTTAGAAAGTAGCGGAGCCGTGTTTGAAAAAGCATAAATTTACTATACCACCGTGTTTGAAAGGCGGTGAGCCATGTTTGAAAGTCGGCGACAGCTCGCCGACTTTTAAAGTTGGCTCGCTGACTTTCAAAGACGGTGGTATAGTAAATTTATGCTTACCCTTTATGGTCCCTAAGGGCTTCCGTAGATTCCATTTTTGGGAAAGACTTGTTATTTATTGAATAAATTGTTGGATATATAGCTAGAGCAGTATAATATAAAAAATAATTTAAAATATTTTATTTACAATGTAAAAAGGGAAAACACTCTACGGTGCTTCTAAAAAACAATTTATTTTTACCAGAATATATAGTAGTATTTCCCAAAAACACGTTGCATATACAAATCCAATACTTTATCGAGTGTTAAATTTTTATGATTCATTCACTGTCAAAAAATAATATGAAAGAGATAAGGTGTTATCTGACCGATAGTAATAGCTCATAGAAGTTTGCACGGTAAAATATACAGCTTCTCGGGAAAAGAGCATTTACCTGATATTCTGGAAATAAAAGTGTCTATTCAATAACCAGAAGGGCTTAAGGAAGTTTTGTATGGGCAAATGAACTTGCATGCATTAAAGGAGACTGATGATTCGTTCTCCAGCAATGTATGTGTTAAGTGTTGTGCGGATGAGTTTGATCACGACCTCCAATGTATTAGACTATTTG
This sequence comes from Neoaliturus tenellus, assembly GCA_030545055.2. NCBI lineage: Eukaryota > Metazoa > Arthropoda > Insecta > Hemiptera > Cicadellidae > Neoaliturus > Neoaliturus tenellus. The sequence continues at coordinate 185,155,501 of CM061531.1, read as the reverse complement.
TTGGTGGTACTGGTTTGATTCGGAACGATCGTGAAAAGAATTGATTATAGGATTTATGGGTTTTTAATGGTGAGAGCAGTCATCTTTATGTTACCGGTATGTTATAGTGACAAAATAACACAGTAACAAAATACCATATGTATTAAGTGTAATCCGACCTAAAAAAGAATCAGTCATTTAAATTTTTCAATTCGTCGAAATATTCAAATCAGTTAGATAAATCGTGTAAAATTACAAATTATTAGGTATATGTTTGAATGCCTAATAATTAGGCTACATACTTTAGATACTTTAGATACTTTATTTGAAACACCGACGCACTCTGTGGTGCGTATTTTAAGGTGAGTATGACTGAAGGGGTGAGTGTGATGATTGTTATGGATCAGATGAGGTGTAGCACGGCCATCTCTAGTACAAGGCCATGGCGAGCGAGAAGTGGCAACGTTGCACAGAGAGTATTCGGCGCTCTGTCAGTAGCATTGCAGTAAATGGATGAAGTCGTGCGCCGTTAACTTTAATCGCCTATATTGTAATGTTTAATTGGAAAGTATAGCTTTAGCCTCTATGGTAATTTAGAGGAAGAGTCAAACTTACTATAAATAGCAGCCATAACTCGTTAAAAGCGGTATTTTCATTTCTAGATGAAATTATATCGGACTTGATGGTGAGTGCACGGAGTGGATAAAGCCGCGCTATACGATTACTCGGTGTTATGTGTGTTACATAAAACTCTTTTTATACAAAAATCCAAATTTAATAGATAAGGAATAAATTTTGTAGTTTCGATTATTTTACTAACCAGAAAATAAAAGTAAAAAGGAATCATTATTCAATTTAGCGTGTGTGATTGATAGCAATCCATAGCCGAAACGGTCATAATCTTTTAAATATTGAAATAACCTAAAAATTATCATTTTTATATCTTCATAAAAATTAATTCCCAGTACATAAGTGAATAAAAAGTCAAAACATCCAATTTATCTAGTTTAACTATGGAATGTAATATTTTAAACTAAAACTTTTACAGGATTCTTTTATATTTAAAACATGCAATAATTTGAAATCTGAGTTTATTTACATTATAGTTATATAAATATAATTTATTAATTATAATCTTATTACACATTGTAACTTGCAAAAAAACAAAGAATACTATTACAAATTTTGATATTATTTTAAAGTCTAATTGTTGTATAAGTGATTTCTTAATATACTAATTGGGAATTTGATTGCCGTCAAGGCTATTAATTTTTGAGTATTTTTTTTCCAAATTATATTTATTCAAAAAATCTTGAGTAAATTTAGGAATACAGAATAAATTTTGCTTGTTTCCCATTCAAAATATAGTAATTAACGAACGATTTATATCAATTACTAAGCAATGTAACAAATGTAACAAACAATACGAAGTAATAGTTTCTCAGATTGTGTCCATTATGGCAAACATTTTGTTAAAAAACTACTCAAAGAAAATTAATGATTCAATTAGTAGACCATCTAACAAAAAGAGTAAGTTGAATATCTTGTCTTAGCCATATAACGTAAGTTGCTGAATAAACATTGTATTGTTTTATGCAAAATTCCATTTAATAAATATGTTATCTTGATACTAATGGTTTCTTTATTATACCTTACAACCCACTTACAAAGGCTTTTTACAAATATTTCATAGTAAAGTGCAATAACGGGAAATAATAGGTGAAAGTCCCATTGAAAACAATAGCGCGAGTGACAAGAACGTTACTACGAGTTGAGGCCGATGCGGCGTTGCCAGGTCGAAGGACATGGCCTTGTACTAGAGATGGCCGTGGGTGTAGCTTTGTTACTGACAAATATCAGCTGTTTTATTTGTCAGGATCATTAATTAATAGCCCAATGACCAAAGGCAGCTGGGTCCAGTATCGAACCAAAGTAGAGTATAAGCCCGAAAAATACTCAAAGTGCAGTTAATTAAACCATTGACTAAACCCTGAACATTAATCGTTCCATTTATATGTTTACTTTTGTTCAGTATTATTGTAGTCGTAGTTGGGATCTTGGTCCTGAATTTTATCAGCGTGCGGGTTTCATCTTCCTCTTGATCTGTTCCTGTGCCTGCCAAACCGAAGACACCAAGGTAACTTCGCGATTGGTTTGGGTTTGATAATTTGATAGGTTATGTTCTTTCCAAAACATCAACCTAAACCTAACCTATTACTTATTTATTGAATGCCGAATAAAAACGTAGTGCTGTAAATTACGGTAATTAATCATTTTAAAATTTAGTCTTAGAATTTTATTTCTAAATGGAAGGTTAAAACAATTTTTTCATTACTTTTCAAATTTGTATCTTTGGATTAGTCTACTTTGTTTTCTTTCTTTCAGGAAATGGAAAACTCAATCTCTACAACACCTAAGCCTTTACCCAAAAAGAAATTTTATAGGCAAAGGGCTCACTCGAACCCTATAGCAGACCATTGTTTTGATTAGTAAGTAAACTAATTTATTGAATTTTATTTTATTGAATTTTATTTCTTAGAGTATGGAGTAAGTTCTGCCTAGGGCAGAACTTCGATATCGTCGCTTAAGAAACAACACCGCCAAAGTGACATTTTTGGCAAAATTGAGATTTTTGTATCTCTATGGAAACGTATGCATTTTACACGTCCTGGCGACGTAGTTTAGTGAAAATCCAACAGAATTCGCTGCTATCGTGATTCTTCTAACACCGCCTATCTCACTAACTAAAAAAATACCGCCAATGTCCACCTCAACCAGTTTTGTTCTGGCATGGTAGTCAACAAGAGATGGATGTCACTCTGCATAAGGTAAAAATTATTTACCGTTTTGATTGATTTCCATTGAATTTTAAAAGATATTTAGATTTTTAGATGGTGTTAGTTATCGTCTTGGTTATAAAACAAACATTTTAAGAGTCAAATTAATAGCTTAAAGTGTTTTTTGGAGATAGGCGGAGTTATATCGTACTCTTCATGTAATACAACACCGCCTATATCCCTCGCGAGTTTTTTGGCTCTCCTGAAAAGTTTGCATTTTGTCACTTAAAGGCGGTGTTGTTTCTTAGGCGACGATATACTTTTAGAATCGTTAAAATTTTGACATGCGATAAGTTATCGATGATATAATTACACTATACGATTACGATATGATGACCTGATCACCTGATTCAGTTTCGTTCTATTCGTTCTAAAGCCTTTTTTCACTGGAGTTGCAAATATGTGTCGGCAACAAAATGGAAAACAGCTCTAACTTAATTTGTCTCCATCAATACAAGTTGCAGACAGATTTTAGACCGATTTGGAGTGTATGCAACTAAATTTTTGTTTTTCACTCTCGGTAGAAAACAGTCGGCAACAAAATGTTGCAGACAAAAACTCCAGTGTAAACAAGGCTTAGGATAATTAAAAATAGCTTTTGACTATATAAACAAATAACCTCATCCTATTGCAAACAAATAACGAAACTAGCCTATTAAAAACAAGTAGGCCTACAAATTTTAACTAATGTAGCCTATATCAAAGAATAATACCAAATAAACTACCTACCTCTAAGTTTATTTTGTAGGTGTAGTTATTATCTTAGTTGTACCCTTCACACCTATAAGTTACACCCCTGATAAATACACTAACTTTCAAAGAGACTAAAGTATCATCTTGGTTTAGCCAGCAATTGTGGGCAGTTTTATCATGGCTTGATTGTCAATATTACATGGAATTTCCGTCAATTCTGTTGCCATTGTAGCAGTTTTTTTTGCAGTAGGATCGTGATTGATGGACATATACCAATTTTGAGTTGGTATTTTGGGCAATTTGAACCATCGCTAGCAATCTCTTTTTCGTGGCCCCATCATCGATGAGAGCTGTTGTTAGGAAGTTTGATCATGTAAAGAACAGTGGAAATATCAGCTCTGGAAGATTCGACACTCATCAAGCTTGACCACTGTTAAGTCCACATTGAGTCAAGTTTGTGGGATTTACTGTAGTGTAATAGCCTATTGCATATATTTTTTACAGCCCTCCCTCACCAGATCAAATGGATTGGTCAACACTATATCCTCATTTCCTGCGCCCCGAAGAAAAAGAAAATGCTGAGGTGAAGAGAGTTGAATTCGCTGACATTGGCTGTGGCTACGGTGGATTGCTTGGTAATGTAGCCTAGTAGATCATATTTTACTTAAAACCTCTTTAATGCTTTGGATTTTTGTAAGAACGGATTAACACAAAGAACCTGAATGATTGGTTGATTGGTCATTTTTAGCAATAAATCCTATTGACTACCGGTATTTGTAAATTTGTTATTCTGCCATTATCAGTTTGCCTCAATTAACTTCTGCCTCCATGATTATGTTACATTGCATCATTGCATTTACCTTACTTAATCACTTCCATTCTTAAAGGTTTTTAAGTTGTTTGTGTGGCCGTATAGTTATCTTTCTTGAAATTTCCTTTTTCGATCAAGAAAATTGAACATTAAAAACATAATAAAAGCCCAAGGAACAATGAATAGCTACACTGTACTTCATACATTTTTAGATCAATAATAAAGTTACAGATAAATAACCCCAAAATTACTTCGTAAAGGAATTACTTGAAGCCCTGGGACCCTAATTTCTTTACTATACTAAGATGATAATATTCATTAGCCTGTGTAATTTGTCAAAATGTATTCTATACCAGTCTAAATCCTATACTATAATACGAGGAATGTCTGAAGGGATGTGTGTTCCACGATCTCGAAATCTAGCTGTTAGATTTTGCTTAAAGTTTGCATTAAAGAGTGTTTTGGCCCAAAAATAAGTTTAGAAACAGCCTCAACCCCAGAAAAAATCGAATTTGGTCTAAAATAAGGTTTTAAAATTGTAATTTTTAACATTAATCTTATGGGTTGCTATTTTGGTAACGAAATAACAACGAAATGTAAACAAAAAGAAAGAAACATTAATGTTAAGCAGACTTTTTGAAACAGCTGTTAACTGTGAAGAGGTATAGTTGGTTGTTGGTGGAAATTTAATTGCTTTTTTACCTTGACACTATAACAAAAGTGAATAAAAACCAACGAGCAAGGCTCGGTTAACCTGGTACTTGTAAATAATATATTGAAACTTTTATGGAATCTTCTATTAGGCCTGTATTATGTATTATACCTAGTCACTTGTCAATTGTATTATATGTAAGGCCTATTTTAATTTTCAGGAAATAAAATTTGTTTATCTCTGCTTATTTTTGTAATTAAATTTTTATTAAATTTAAATTCAAGATAGAGCTCTTGGCCTTGTCCCTTGATTAGTATTTAGAAGCCATTAACTTAACACTTAACAGGATATAAATGTAGTAAAATTTGTGTTTAAATTTTGGTTGTACTGTTCTACCATTATTAAAAATATTTTACAAAAAAAAGAAATTCATACAAATAAGATTTGGATGGGTTTAACCAATTTTTAGACATTTATTGTTTTGTCTAAAAAAAAACGAGCAATTTTAATTACCAGTAGCCTATTTTTATTAATAAAAGTTCTTTTGCCTTTTGAATTATCTATCTTAAAATATATTTTTATTTTAAAATGTAGTTGCAGTAGCCTACAGTAGAGTACCCCAAACACGGACTTTGACAGAATCAAATTTGTCAGAATTCAGAAAGCCTGCCAGAATCAAGAATCAACATTAACCTACCTATGATAGTTAAAATTAGCACTAGGACTAGGCTAGTTGATTTAAATAAGTCAATAAAACTTGAAGAGTCAGAATAAAAAAGGTAAAATTTACAATTGTAACAAAGATATATCCGTAATAGTCAATAAAAACTTAGTAAAAACATAATAACAATATAAGTTAATAATTAATATAAAATTAATGAGTCACAACCGGTAGTAAAGACTTTAAGGTAATAACAATAAAAAGTAAAACTTTAAATGGAATAATGAATGTCTACATTCAAGTAAGATCAACCCAAAAATATTACATTAATACTAGGCGCTAAGAGATTGGGGAACATGATTGTTTTTATATGAATAAAGTAAACTATTCACATTTTTTCTTATGTTTACTCCTTCCCCTATAATCGGGAATTTTCGTAAACAGACACCGTTCAATACATTAGCCCGGGCTTGCAGGACTCTATTGTAAAACTAAATAAGTAGCGGATTGTTACTTAGGCGTCCGATGTTATGAATTTATATCAGGGTTTTATTTAACCCCCACCAAGCGTGTTCAATAATATTTCCTTGGTCGTTCCTCAGTGACCCTGTCGCTGATGTTCCCGGAGACACTAATGTTGGGAATGGAGATCCGAGTGAAGGTCTCGGACTACGTGAAGGATCGCATTGAGGCTCTTCGCTCCCAAAACCCAGGCCAGTATCAAAACATCGCCTGCATTCGCACCAACGCCATGAAGTATCTTCCTAACTACTTCTATAAAGGACAGGTGGGTAAATTCTGCTGGTTTGGACGACCAAAGTTTTATTGCAAGACCAAAACAAAATCAAAAGTTGTTTTTCTGTAAATTTGTAAAAGCCAGATTTTCTAGCCGCAGAATATATTAAGTAAACACTGAGAGTAGTGCAGTCAATCTATACTAAACATATCCTGATGCACTAGGCTCAATGTACTAGGCACTGTTTAGGAAAAATTGCAATTCAAATATAACTTATTACCTGATTTTGCACTGTAGTTAAAAATTTCTGCAGCTAAGTAAACTCAACTGTATTGGGTTTAGGAGAGACCTGTAACCTTGCTATCATATTTGTTTAAACTATATTAACTTGCACCAAGATATAATTTTATTATTTAAGATTGAGGAACTAAATTATGTTGAGCTATCGTACTTAAATTTATTACAATAGCAACTAAGATCACATTGTGTAAAACAATTTGTTTGCTAACTATTGGATGTGCATCAGATATAAATAATAATATTCTTTTGTCTTTGACTTTAGAATTTTGGAGAAATAGATTTGTTTGCAAAATTATTTGCAAGAAGGATTTTAAAATGCCTTGTGATCAATTTTTGTTTTTCTTTGTTAACCAGTTGAAGAAAATGTTTTTCCTGTATCCAGATCCACATTTCAAGAGAGCCAAACATAAGTGGCGGATAATAAACACGCCTTTGTTAGCGGAATACGCCTACGTGTTGGCAGAGGGAGTAAGTTGAATTTGTTTTAATGTTGTGATTTAATCTAACACCATTTTTATTCCCATTTGCCAATTGTCAAATCCATTTGTCCATTCGCCATTTGTTCTATCTGAAGTTTAGGCTCAATTTTAGTGATTACTATAAGCATGGCAGTTGCGGCTCACCCACAAAAACTCTTGGGCACATCCTCCCCAAATGAATTGATTTAAAAATAGTCAAACTAAATATTATTTAATTATGAATATAATTTGTATAATTAACAGAAATACAATTAATTGTATTGGCCATAAGTTACAGATAGAATAGATTGTGTTGAAATAAAACCAAAATTGTTTACGATTGTGTCTCTCTCTGTCTATTTCTATCGTAGCCGACGTGGCAGACGCCACGCTAAGGTATAACAGTATTGCACTTGGTAGGCTGGAATGCAAACAAAAATCAGTTTAGTGATGTGTGCCGGCCGGTGCACTATTAAATGTTTTGTGCTTAGTGTAGTAATTTTTATTTAATAACGAAATTTGCAAGAATGGATTAAACGTTCTTATGATTAAGTTTTGATAATGGGTAAGTGATACCGAAACTATAGTCAACTTAGTTGTGCCATAAAGGAATTCTATAGGTATGTCAACCTTATTAGGCCTAGGCTGCATTAAAAGAGGGTTATCATACTACAAGCATATCACTTTGAAACTTCTAAGAAGTTTGCTATAGACATAGTCTGTAAAGCTGCAAATTTCTACCAATCATACCTTATCACTTAGGCCTGAGGAGAGAATGACAGAATTGAAAAAATTGAACAAATTTCATATTGAGTTCCATCAAACACCTTGTTTGTTGTATTTCGAGTCAAATCTTAGACTAACAGTTCATATTATGTCTTGATATAAGATTATTTTTCAATAAAAAAATTGGTAAAAACTACAAAAAGTTCAAGAAGTTCCTATTTCAGACACCAAATTTTTTATTGAAAAATAATCTTGTGCTCCTCAATTTGTTATGTCAAATTTTAGCTACTGATGTTTTATGTTTGTTATCCCTGCCCTTGTGGCCATAGCACCAGTCACAGCAAATGTCAGTTGGCTACAGTGGCAATATCGATGCATACGGCTTGCCTTTTTCTGCAATCACTACATTCTAATTAAATGATCTCCTGTTATACTGTTATCGTTGACTAATATCAATGTTATCAGGCCATTATTTGAAAATATGGTGACTTATTTTAAATTATAAAAAAAATTAGGCGTATTCACTCTTTAAAGGTGAAAATAAAAGAGTAATAAGCAGTACATTAAATAGCTATTCTTTTTCATATTACAGTAAGACTCCCTCTTAACCGGCCACCTTTTAACCGGTCTCCGCGCTCTCCGCTTTAACCGGCCTACCCTGACACAAAAATAACATCTTTTTAACCGGCCATGTTTGATCTCAACATTGCTTTAACCGGCCGTGTTTCGCCGGAAACAGATAGTTTTTTTATCTACTGTATCATTCAATTCAACATTATTTCATATTGACGTTCTCAAACCAATTAAAATGTAACATCCTAGATGGAAGTGAATGCCACCGGAAGGCAATGCGTTTGAACCTACTATCCAGAAAACCACAATAAAGAAACAAATTATTATTAGTTTAGGTTTGTTGTGGATTTTATGGGTGTTGGATGTTAGCTATAAATCATATACAATGTATTTAAAGTGGGTTTTCAAGTGATAATTATATTTTGGCTATGTAAAATTGTAGGTTGGTGTTCCTAAATGAAAATCGGTTTAACTGGCCAATTCATTATCCGACCATGGCCTGGTCCCGAGGTGGCCGGTTAAGAGGGAGTCTACTGTAAGTACCAAGCATACATTGGTTGGTGGTTAGACCTACCCGTTTAATCGTTGTTGTCAATCATCGCAGGGAAGGTTGTACACGGTGACGGACGTCCATGACCTCCATGAGTGGAACGTAAAGCACCTGCGACAGCACCCACTGTTTTCCGAACTGTCACAGGATCAGCTGGTGAGTGTAACATGTCTGTGTTAGTTGAATTAAGCCCCGTTTCGACTCTGTCAAAATTTGTCACCAGCACTGTTGGCAACAAAGTCGGCGATAAAGTCGACAACTTTAGCAGAGTGGAAACGCTAAAAAAATGTCGCCAGCAATGTCGGCGATAATTTCGTTTTGGCGACAATTTTGTGGGGCAACATTGTCGCCGACTGAGTGGAAACACAGCTGTTTTTGTGAGTGGAAACAGCAGAATGTGGGCGACAGTTGGCAACACGACTCCGTGCATGCGCACTCGGAGCAATACACCGGTGTAGTCTGTCAGACCCCTGGACTCCCTGTACTGTGCTGTGTGTATTTGTTAATTTTGCATTATTTTGTATTTGTTGATGAACAATTCAAACAAAATTGTCGTACCCACTCTGGAGTCGCAAATCAACCATCAAACTTGAGTACGCACCTTCCGTTTCCGGTTTCGCCAGAAAACTTCGCACCCACCACCTTGGTCGATTACGCCTTTTTTTCATTAAAATGTACGCACCCACCCAAACGACGAATGCTGCACTGGTTTGATCATCCATCCAAAGACTAGTGCCAGACTAAAAGCATAGAATGTTGCTTCAAATGTGTTGCTGTCAGCAACTGAGTGGAAACAGCCAAAAACAGTGTCGCCAACAAAGTCGCCGGCAGGTTTTACAGGCCGGTTTTGGATCAGGCAACTTTGTCGGCAACAGTGTTGGCAACAATGTTGCTAACTTAAGTAGAGTCGAAACCAGGCTTTAGAAATAGGAATTTAACAATTCACTATTCACAAAATTCACGATGGGTTAAAAACATGTCAGTGAGATTTCAGTTTTAAATTTTCATTAACATGAAATAGTTTACTATGGTAAAATCTCGCCAGTTGAAGTTGGATGGTATGATTCCAAACTTAGTTTTGTTGTGCCATCACCTAGGCCCATGGTATAGGAACGGGAAATGTGTCATATAGAGTGATAGCGCAGAAATCAGAATTCTACCCTCTCCTAGTGGAAACTGTATAATTCCAACTTCTCCAATTAATTGTAAATTTTCTTTAGTCAGGCCTAATACTTGTGTAATTTGTTGGTTAATTTGAAATTTTTTATGAAATTGGCAGATTTTTTGGGTTCCTTCAACTTCAACAAACTTATGATGACCATTTCAGAGAAGGAGGGATTGGATCTATGAGGGCTATTCAGAAAGTAAGGAACGTTTCCGTCTTACGCCCTCTAGGTGCGCGCGTATCGCCTATATTAGAGTATGAGAGCGCTCAGGGCCTCAGTGGCTATCCAGCCGTGACAATAGAAACATTGTAGTGCTGCCCGTTTTCTTTATTTTAAAATTCAAAATGGCCGGTTCGGCCATTTGTAAATTGAATACACAACTTACGCACAGAACCTTCATTCACGACATTGTTCCCAAACACCTCGCATACTTGTTGATAAATCTCTATCGGTTTTAAGTTATTTGCAAACAAAAACCGTGTTACCGATTGCACTTCGCAACTGGCGGGATTTTTTTAGGAGCAGGTCTCATACTCCAATATAGGCGATACGCGTGCGCCTAGAGGCGTAAGACCGAAACGTTCCTTACTTTCTGAATAGCCCTCGTATTAAATCCGATTTCCAATTAGTCAAGACTGGTGATCTTGAATTTTTTATATAAAAATAAATAGTCCTCGCGTTTTACCACAAAAAACTTTTATTCAATTTAACTTCAATACAGAAATTACCAGTCACTCTCTGGCAACCCTTCAAGATCTATGGCCATGTCGGTCTAGATTAAGGGTGGTGTACTATTGAGGGCTGCTACATTAATTTTTCCATTCTTTACTTGACACTATACAGTTGTATCATTCTTTGAATCATTTTGTTCACAATAGGATGCAGACCCTGTGGTATCAAAACTTCTTGACAGCACTGAAGAAGGCAAGAAAGTATCTCGCAACCATGGAGCCAAGTTTTTGGCAGCGTTTGAAAGAGTAACCGATCCCTTCAATAGGAGTGAACTAAGTTGCTCCAACAGGACTGAACTGGTAAATTTGATTAATTCAGAAGTTATGTTGAACATCCTGCTACTTAGGAAATTCGTAGCAAAACTTGAGGTTTAGGTCTAATATTAGTATAGTGCCAGAGTTATCTGATTTTAATACTTGATGTAACTTTTTTTGGAAGACTTTCTAAGTTCTGCATTTTATTTCTTGGTATGAAAACTTCTAATCAGCGCAATACAACAGTGCATTGAGATTAATATTGAACCTTCAAATGTGTTTATAGTTTCTTAAAATTGTCAAGTTGTGGAGAGATATTTGTCTGTTGAGCTGCTCTGTTTAAAATAAGTCGATTTTTTGCTGTTGTCTACTGCTCCTGAAAGAGTAGCATACAAATAAAAGAGCAGTTGAGGGTACAGTTTCATATAGCGCCTGCACTACTATCGAATGAGAATTTTGATCGATGCGATCGATATATTGATAGATCTATTGTGTTATATTAAAAATTACTGTCAAATACAAAATTTAGCTTGACAAAATTTACTCTAATCTTACTAATCAAAACCTAAACTATTCTACGTCAATATGAAGAACCAACCTATGCACAGGAAAGTTTAAAGGGAGAGTAGACCACATTTAAGTAGGATACATAGGTAATAGTTTTTCTTATTTGTTATTTTGTTAAATTTATAGTTGTCATTATGAATAGTAAGTTCAGTGTTTTAATTTTGTTGATCTATGTGATATGTTAGGTTATAGTTGGTTTAAAAAATATATAAATGTGGGTATAAAAAGCTAAACGAAAATAGGATTAATTAGTTAAAGTGATTGTTATTTTGGTTGAGATTAATTCGATAGTTGATATGATAGATATATTGATGAGATAATGGATATTTTCATTCGATAGAAGTGTAGAGGCTACATGAAACTGTACCCCCGCAGTTGACAATGGCAAGATGCCTAAAGCGCTTCTGTAACTCAGATAACTTGTGCAGCATCTTTCTGAACTTTTGAGCACTAGTGCAAGGACCACAACTACATCTTCATGTCTTATAATTGTATCGCTTCCGAACATAAGTTGTATTGAAGAAAAGCTCTTTTACCTTATGTAACTAGAAAAAAAGCCACTAAATTGTTTTTATCAATTTAATCTCATCAACTAGTGTTCATTTAATTTGTAATAGTTATTAAAATTTTTATTTTAAGAATACAATTTTTTTTTAATTACTTATGTACGAAGGTTAAAGAACTTTTTGAAGTCTTAAAGAAAAGGCATTGGATGTTATCTTGAAAAGGATTTAAATCTTGATGGAGAAAATTGGGAAGGGAAAAAGGAGGGGTCAGAAGAAATTCGACTTGTGGTAAGTTATTTAAAATCTTTTCCGAAAAATTAACGTACAAACTTATATTATAGTTTTTGGAGTATACATGAAATGAATCCAATTAAGCATGATATTATGTTTTAGAAAACTACTACAATTTTGTTTTTAAAAATTAGAGAAACTGGGAGGGTTTAATGCCACTAGCTTTGTCTTCTTTAAATGTTTTACTGTGAAAGTTAGCTTAAAACAATTTATGGTATTTCTGCTTAAAAGTTGCTGCTATTAAAAACTGTGCAATTTCCTATCAACCAGAATTACTGTAAAGTTCTCATGTTTGTAGGATACACAAGCTGAAGAAACATCAAAAGAAGGCATCAAAACCAGCTAAAAGCAAATGTAAATTTTAGGAATATTTTTATTAAAACAAGTCATCATTACTATCCAGTGTGATTTGTCATGTTTTCCTACACCATTTTGTAAATGTCAAAACCGTTAAGACTGCTACAAATGCTTTTATGTAAAAAGAGTCCAAACCCATACGGAGAGGCATTCAGGGACCGAACCTGTGACCTAATGAATCAGAGTCCAAGATGTTGTAAGGCTATCTATCCACCCTTTGGCTTTGTCGAAGGCTTAAAAAATCATTGGTAGTTGTTAAGGAAATAAAACAAATAAAAGAACAAAGATACTTTATTGCTATATGAAAAATTTATAAAAATCCTAAAGAAGAGTATTATGAACTTAAATCTACTAACAGTACAATTTTTAACTCTTGGATGGCGAGAGATGAGCAGAGGAGGAGGAATAAGATTATGAACAGTGCTATTTTGCTAAGGGATTAAAACCTTAACTAGTGTAACCAAAACTGTTGATCAAAGCACCTGCCAGGGTACATTAAGTTAGAGCACAGTTTGTCCTTCCTCTTTTGTCGCCTCAGGTTAAAATAGATTTACTGTACAGAACACATTCCTATAGATTAGAACAGTCGTTGTTGCTGAGGCCAAGTTATCAGGACTGGGAGGAACCGGAAGATGTCGGGATGGCCTCGGTGTGACAACTTGTGGTTGAAGTCACTCTTGCTCCACTGGAACGGAGGAAGGTGTGCGCCTGTGGTCGGTCCGTTCACGGCCAACATCGACAGCGACTTTGACAGCTGGTAACTTGTCACCTTGGCGTCCGTGGCTCCGTGCGATCGGTGGCCCAACGCCGAGAACGGGTATGTTCCGTTGATTGGGTTCAGATCATTCCTGTAGACAGTAGGATGATCAGTAAGTTATAACTGTGGTGTGTCACTGGTTACTGATTCACAAATATACTCAATCTAGAATTTTTGTCGATGCTTTTAAGCTATACTGTAATTGCAGTGCAACCATGTGCAGTTATATCTCGCCGGGGTACGATGCTAATTACTAAAAAATGTATGGAACAATTATGTGAAAGGACAAAATTAAACTAGTTGTATCCTCACTTTATAAAAAAAAATCACTTTGTGTGATGCACGAATATATTACTGTGTGTGGCGATTTGGATTGTAAAATTGAATAGACGGAGATAATTTGAATTGACACTTCTTGGGCAGCTCTTGCTAGGTTTGTCCTAAACATTGAGGATGTTGTCAATGATTCAACATAATAAAACAACAGAATTGAAACTTACCAAATTCTTCGAGGTTCAATTGCATTGTTAATAAATTGGTTAAAAAGACTCATATTTCCATTTGTATAGAAACTTATTTTTGAGATAAGTTTCTATATAATTGGAAATATTAGTCACTGGTTTTAAAAGTAATGAATTGTTTGATTTTTTAAATAATGGATTGTCATAAAATTGGTTTAATCACACTGCTAGGCAACCAAAATTTCAGTATACAACTCACAAAATCTTTGGCGTAGCATCAGATGTCAAATTATGATTCAGAAAGCAAAGAAGGATCTCAGGTAAAAAAATAATGATTTTCAGTTGTTTGCACTTTTTTCCTCTATGAGACAATCAATTGTGAGACAGTTGCAATCAATGACATACTTAAAGTATTTGTTAAAGGTCAGCAAAGGGTCATTTTCGGAAACACCCAAACGTGTTTTGTATTACTTTTAAAACTTGACTTTCCTGTATTATAGCAGTAACTGTAGGAACCATGATGAGTTTTCAATAAGAGAATATCGCTTCATAATCACCTACGTTATGTATCAGTTAGCCAATCACACTGTTTTTGATTTTTTCTTTATTTTGCTGTGCTAACTCCAGTGGCATTTTCGTTTGAGTGAACTCAACGCTTTTAGGGAAAGCGGTTCAAACCACTCAAAGTTCGTTGGGCATCCTGGGGATCAAACCCTTGACCTCTTGAACTAAAGTCCAAGACGCTAACCGTTAAGCTAGGAAGACACCCAACTGTTGTTCTCTCTTGTTTGTTCTTCTGTTCTTTCCCGAGAATGCACTTCCACCTGTACCACTCACAGCAACTTTTCTCTGTTTTCCCTCATAGACTGTACAATCAGCCTCAAATTTCAAATCGGCCAATTTTAGTTTTTGGAATTCAAGTCGAAGGTAGTTAGTAGACCTAGCAAGATTATGGTTTTGACCATGCTTTATCAAAATTACTTTGTCTAAAAAAACAGAGACTTCATCTCATGCAGTATTATACCAAGTCTGAACTGTTATGCAGAGTGATTAACTTTGTCATAAGTTTTACAAAAACAAATCAATGAAAATTGTTGATGGTAAAAGAAAACAATAAAACAGTTTATTTATGGAAAAATGGTGTAAAAAACTTTTAGGCTATAACAATGATGAATGGAAACTTTATTTATAGTTGTATGACATTAATAGAATTACATGATATACAGTACAATTATTATTTTTTTAACCTTAAATGGTGATAGGGGAAATTGCTTGGTATGCAATCCAAGAGCTAATGTCGCACTGGGGGTTGTTGAGCTAATTTATTTATATACATAATAATTTACAATTATTTGGTTTAGGAGCTATGCTTTTTCCAATTCCTATGACAGAGATATCACTAATTCCATAACTGTTGAACATAAATAAAGTCACTGCCATGGTGTATTACGTTAAGGCTCAGTTGGGAACCGTGAATTCAGCTAATAACCCCCCTCCTTTTTTGCTTTCGCCATCTAAGATTAAAATAATTTCTTTATAGATAAAATTCCTATAGCCTTAGAACAGTCGTTGCTGCTGGGGCCAAGTTATCAAGACTGGGAGGAACCGGAAGATGTCGGGATGGCCGCGGTGAGACTTTTTGTGGTTGCAGTCACTCTTGCTCCACTGGAACGGAGGAAGGTGTGCGCCTGTGGTCGGTCCGTTCACGGCCAACATCGACAGCGACTTTGACAGTTGGTAACTTGTCACCTTGGCATCAGTGGCTCCGGAGCAACTGTGGCCAAGGGATGGGAATGGGTATGTTCCATTGATTGGGTTCAGATCGTTCCTGTAGACAGTAGGATAATCAGTTAGTTTGTATTGTGGTGTGTCATTCATTGACTTACTCACACCGCCATTGATACCACCCACAGTAAGATGGTTTGCCAAGTCATCTGCCTCCAATCAAGTTATCTGCCTCCATATCTTCCGGTCTTCATCATCTTCTGGTGCTCTCGTCTCTCTCATGTCTTTAAAAACTTCAAGTGACATTTCCATGAATGGTCTTATCCACTCATGTTCACCACAAACCTTCAAACAGAGCGCTCAACAGAAAATTACCAGCGTTCCCGTTTATACTTGCATATTCTAGTATGTTCTGTTGTTCTTGTAAAGTTAGAAATGCGATCTTATTTGGTTTATGAAATCATGTGGGCGTTAATTTCTTACCTTTACCTTCAAATTTGCTCAACATTTCTTTTAAAATAAATAAATTCTCTACAACTGTGTTATTCCCTTTTGATTATCGAATATTTTATTGAATTTAGAGTAATACCTGTTACAGTAGTTTTGTTTCGGATCACATTGCTAGGCAATGAAAAACACTACCTGTCTTAGCAGGACTTACCTGTTTCTGACTTGACATGGATTGATGAATTCATTTCTCCTTGGATCTTGATGTAGAGATTGTCCATCACTTGTGGTTAAATTTAGGTGAAGAATCAGATACTTTGTGCTAAAGCTCAAGGCCACGAGTACTGACTCACCAGTGGCGGCTCCAGAGCTGATTTTCAGGAGGGGCCATCCTACCGGGGGGGGGGGGGGGGGGGGTCGGAAGGGGTAGGGGGGGAGAAATTTTCTAGTGAGGGGGAGTATAGAAATTGCAAACCGCTGGTGGTAGTATTATTTTCTATTATAAATAGTATTATTTTCCTAGATAAAAGGATGGGGGTGATAGCCTACTTTATAACGATTTGCTAAATCTAACTATATATTAGCTATCTCATTAAAACCTAACTTCAGTAAAAGAAGAGGAAAATTCTCAAGAATACTTCTAAGTCATTCTCTCTGAATTTCTCAAAACTATCATTGCTTTTATAAAGATGTAAATTAAACTAAAATCCCATTTAACAATTTGATAATTTCAAGATTTGAGTTATTGTATAACTTTATAAATACACAACTAGGAGGGAATTATGGGGTATTTTCATTCTGTATATTCCTATTTCTGTATTTAAACGATCTGGTGGGTTGCAACAGAAACCAAGTACTCATTATACAAAATAACTGTTGTCAGTCTGACTTATAATGTTGAAATTATTAAATTTAGAAACAGCCTCAACCCCAGAAAAAATCAAATTTTAACTAAAATTAAGGTTAAAAATTTTTTTAAATGGTTTTATGGGCTGCTATTTTTGTTATGAAATAACAATGAAAGGTAAACAAAAAGAACTCTAAGCATTCTTATTGAATCAGCTGTTAACTGTGAAGAGGTATAGTTGTTTCTTGTTGTGAAATTAATAGCCTGATTAGTATGACACACTATAACAAAAGTAAAAATTAAAACCAACGAACAAGGTTCAGTCAACCCAGTACTCTTATTAAAAATACCCTCATGAACCACAATTTCCACAAAACAAAACACTACGTTGTTTTTATTACGAGTAAAAGTTTAAGCTAAATACACCTAAATAATTGCAAAACTTTCATAAGAATACATAATTTTGAAACTAAATATTATGTTTTATTTTTAAACCCACAAAAAATTTAGCAAGCCCTCTCTCCCCCCTTGAAGCCACTGTATCCACAACTAAACCCTGGCATTTTTAAGATTTTCAAAATGTGTTTGGTTCTGACCTACCTACCCGCAAATTGTGAATTTCTAAATATTAAGTTCCTACCGGAAATGTAGTGTATGTGTGTTTAGCAGTTTCGGAACAGTTTTATAAAAGGTAGAGGTTGCTCTTTCTTGATATTTTAGTAACAGTTTACGTATCAACTTTTAGTTTTTTAAGTTGCACCATGTTTCAGTATGCAAAAAAACTCTCATTTCAAGAACTTTCTTTATTAAAATATACCTGCATTAAATAACCTTCTTTTCTACCTGCATATTATTTGTTTGCACAATATTTTACAGTAATTGCTTTGAGCAAAACACAAAATGTATAAAAATAAAGATTGCATTCACAATCTAGACCATAGAAGCAAAAAAATTTCATTAAGACAAAACGTTGTTTTATATTCATTTTGTAAAAAAGGAACATATTATAAAATAAAGTTTACTAACTAAAACCTCTTTATCCTGGCACGAGAATATGACATGCATATCCACAATGATTTACTCACGTAACTGATGCACTTTTGTAGTCAATGTTTTTTGTTAATGTGTATCACCCCACTGCCAAGGGAGAGATTAAAAATATCTCCTCTAGCACTTTTTCGGTTAAAAATTTTTACTCTCTTCCACCTGCTTAGAAATAAAACCGGTAAAACATTTCCCATTATTATCTGGCACTATCAGAACTGAAGTGAACATTTTGCATGCACCGGAGGGGTTAATAAATCCATTTCTACAAGAATTTGAAAAAATATTCTTTCTTTAGTTATTCTTTACCTTGCCGCGATGGTGTTCTCCGAGCTGTAGGGGGGCGTGCAGTTGCAACGGGATAGCGGGTCGTGCTCAAAGTCGTTGGATCTCATCAACAACATCATGGAGTGAATATCCGCAACCTTGCCCTGGTCCCTCTTGAATATCAAGGCTCGCGGAGTTTTGTCATGGGTAAAACTGTAAACATTCAACCTGTTCAGTCATTGCTAATGTTTATTACTATAAAATATCTGTTTTAAGATATTCAAGGGTTTTTGGTTCATTAAGTTATATTAGAGAGTTTTTACGATGAACAATAAATTATGTAGTATAAACTCTATATTGCCCATTTTCCAGTATTTTTATTTCAAAATTTAAGGTAATACATTTTACAGTAATCTGGAACTTTTTAAGTGATCAATAACTGCTACCGTTGATAATTTTTATTTAGTTTTTGCGACTTCAAGAATTAAAATAGGTGAATACCCCGACAATTAAAAAAATGAGAAACAGTTTCTTAAAAAACACCCTTAACAAATCCCTCAGTAAGCTAGCTATTCATGGGCTCTTTTAAATTGTGTCTTATAAGTCCCTCAGGTACCTAAATTATCTTTTAAAATATATGATTTTAGAGGTTTCATTCCACTTTTTAATCAGTAAATGTATCACTGGTATGTTAAAAGTCCTCAAGTTTTTATCCAAGGTTAAGATGAACAAATTTTACCAAGCTCAATATTTATGTTTGACTATCTCAATTTCAAGGGATTTCTTAATAGTGTTGACATGAAAAGAGATTTACCTATAATTTACTCACAAACTCATAAATTAATTTCTTGTACTAGTAACTTATAAAATATTTGCATCACAGATTAATGAAAATCGTTAAATCCTAAATAATGTGTTGGCACGTTTGGCCCAACAGTTTGATACTCACTAGTCTCCGTATTGTTTGACCAAGTCCAGATTTCCCATCATCTCGAAGACGTCCTGATAGTAGGGCACGTTGTAGCTCCCCCAGTACCCCTGCGACGTCAACACGTCGGTCTTATCTTCCCTCCTGATGTATCCGGGCATCTGCTCAGCAATCCACAGCAGTCCTGGCTTCACTGATCTAAAACAGTACACCATTTTTCCTCATGATTTGCTTTTGTCATTGTAATCAAGACCATCAAAGTTGATCGAATATACTTGATGTTTGATAGCAAAATATTCTGTAGGATAGGTTTAGTAGTCCTTATGTGTGGCTTCATTTGTAAATTTAATCAGATCAGGGATTGCTACGATCAGTTTCATCACTAAGTCCAGTTGACTATCGATTATTAGCAAATGGATTATCGGCATTGCAACCTAATAGCAATATCCACAAAATTTTTAATTTAAAAAAGTTTAAAAAATGTTTTTTATTTAGCAATGGTTTTCCTTGTAAATTGATCATTTTCTAATTAGAAAATTGTTTAAGTAATTGTTTTTTTCTCATTTAGCGATAGGATTTTATGATACTTTATTTTGATTGTTTTAGGCTGCATTTGTATTAACAGTGAAATCGATTATCTGGGATTGTTTGGCCACCAATTATCACCGATAATCAAGATTCTACTGTACGTGTTTCTGGTGTAGATGCGTTATGTTTGCAAAACTTACCCTGGCGAAAACTTCTTCATATCAACAATCATCCATTGGTTGTTGTAAGTTCCACTGTTGAACTTAGCGAATATCTTGGTCCAACTTTGGCCCCCGTCGGCGAGTCTGTTGGCAATCGTTACTCGCACAACTTCCAAGACCTGAGGAGTAACAAAAATACTTAATAGCAAGTCTGAAACTGTCTAATAAGGGATCCATCTGTTATGCCCCTTCTTCAGCCGACCTTAGTAACTGATTTTTAAAATTAAGGTATCATTTAAAGCTTATTATCTAGCGTGTTTGTTCGAAAGGTGATTAAAAAATTTCATTTCGTTTCAGGCTTTGCCTCCCTTGCCTTTGATTTATTTTCAGAGGGCGCTTTAATCGTTGATCAACTTTCAATATAATATTTTTTATGTAATGTGAATTGTAACCTAACAGCTGATTACACTCAGATATTTTTTAAACTCATTGCCAACATAATTTTTTAAGTCTATATTTGTGAACAAAAATAGATTGTCACTTACTGCATAGTCATCATATTGTTTGAAAAGTCAAATAATTCCTTCGCATTATACTGCAGGTGAGTTTTACCCAAAGAAAAGGAAATATATTATGAAATGCGCGTTGTGCACGAGCATACCTTAAACAAAAAACTCATCTATAAACTTGCATATTCAGTAATACAGTCAAAACTGGGTGATTAAAAACTCAAGTTATTAGTGAAAACCAAGTTTAAAATCATGATATTTGTTCTATTTTGTAAATTTCTAAGGGCCAGTTTCTCCAAACATGTTTAACTTAAACTCAGTTTGGACTATTTTGTTTTAAATTTGAATTTAGGTTTTAGGTTTAGGTTTCAAGACCTGATGATAACATACATAGTTATTCTACAATTATCATTAGTTTCCTCGTACTTCAGAATAGTGTCATTCTCTTAAAAAAAAAAGAGCCACCCCAATCAACCAAATTCCTGCTTCCCCAAAAGTACAAAATAACAAAATTACATCCACTTTTGTAAAAAATAAATACAAAAATACAAAATTCCCCCCACCCACCCCCATAATGCCCCCTTTCCTTACACAACATACTGACCTGGCCAACGGGTTTGATGAGTGACCAAAGGGAGGCGTTGTTGTTGTCATTGGTGGTCTCCTGCACAACCATGCCTGAGTTGACTATGTAGAAATCATCCCCCGACACCAAAATGCCGGGATAGCCAGAGAAACTCACAGATGTTGAGATTACTTGCTTGTAAGGCAACGTGTACCGCTTGATTATACGTCTCATTGTTTGGTACCTAAAATAGAGACAAAATTTGCTTGAAATTTAAAAGGTAAAGGGATTTAAATTTTTGTGTTTACTTTACATTTGTATGGCAAGTAAAATTTTCATTCTAACAAGTCTTTAAAAAAAATTAAGTATTTAAATTTCCAAAAATGTTTTTATATACTTAGTTTTACCTAAATACTAAGGATATTTAGCACTTGTAACAAAACATTGGTCATTTTGACTGATCAAGAGTTTTTTTTTTTTTTTTTTTTTTTTTACAAATTTATCTTTAATGTATCTCTTAATTCAAAAGGAACCCGTCACAGTATCATTTTCTCATAATATCCTTAACCAAAATTCTACCAAGTAATATGGTAACTTACTAAATTGTAACTAATATAAATAACTACTAAATTGTTTCAGAGCAGAAGTCTTTTTAAAAACCTTAACAGTCATTTTTACTGCTCTATATCACTATTTTGAGACAGGGACCTCACATTTCATATAACCTATGGCTAGGTTAGATGGCTAAAATGAATTTGTGTTTATTTTAATGTAGCAGAAATCTATACTTATTCAATACGCTAGGGGTTTTTTGTGTAGAGAACTCCTCCTATAATTCTCAACCCATTTTTAAGTTTTTGGTGTCGTTGGATAGGGTCTGTAGTTGTTTCCGCCAAAAATTGATGAGAATCGGACTTAAAATAAGGGTGCTATCCACAAATTAAATTTGAAATTTTCCCATTAGAATAATATTGAGATTGGTTTGAACATTTTAAACAGCTATTAATATACAGCTGTAGTTTTTGGTGATCAATGATATTCACAATATTGGATTGGTCGGATGTAACTGATTTGGAACTAAATGTAACTTTTATTGTATCAAAATAAATTGCTCGATGTCGAGCAACACGTGCACTCCAGTTCTACATCAAATGGAAATTATGACGATTTAAATGCTCAAATGTTTTGTTAAGTATAATTATATTTTGTGTTACAAGCAATGAAAATAAAAATATTTCTATATGATCTATCTTTCAAATTCAAAATTATATAATTGGGGACAACCAATATTCTTGAGAATTTTTCAGCGGTTATTGAGATTTTTTATACACGTGTTAGTATAAATTGGAGTGTTATGATCTAGACAGCTGTTACCCAGTCCAGGTATTATGAGCCACAAATATGTCCGACTGGTCCTTGAGAAGCTTGACCAGAGCGGAACAGTGACTGTTCCCCTTGAGGGCTTTGTTTGTTTCATTCTTCAACGCAGCCGTCAAATCTCCAAAGTCCCAATTGAAATTCATCCACCTAGAATAGAAAAATTGAAGTTTTACCCGTCCCAGGTGTTGTGGGCAACAAAAATGTCTGTGTTATCCTTGAGTAATTTTATGAGAGCCGAACAATGGCTAGTTCCTTTCAAAGCTCTGTTCGATTCGTTTTTCAATGAGGATTTAACATCATCCAAATCTAAGTAGAAATTCATCCACCTAAAATAATCAAGCAATAATTAGTACAAAACTTTGGGATTGTTTGTTTGAAAGATTAACTTTATTGTAATTTATTATTTTTATATATATGCTTGATCTAACTAAAAAATATTCAAATTATTTGAAACTTATCTGAAATTAAATTAAAATATTTTTTGTTAGCCTGAAATTGTTTTTTGTAATTATTTGGAAGTATTTTTTTGTTGAAAAACGTTCAGGGCCGCTTTCTCTAACCTAGTTTAAACCAAAACTTAAGATTAAACCAGATTTTGCCATATGATTTTTAACATTGACATTTTTCTGGATTAGTTTAAACTCAGTTGAGGAAAGCTGTCAATGGAATGTTTAGTGGTAATGATAAATAATTTTCGTGTTTGATTATAACAATTATCTGAACCACCCTTGGTCCCAATTATTGCAGATAATCAACTCACTACACTTTTTATTAATGTTAAAAAATATATTAATCTAGTTATCTGACAAAGACTATATCAGATGACATTTTGAATCCCTCTTCTTTATGTTGAGTATAATGCAAATGTCTACGTAAGAGTTACCTACATAATGTCGTTGAGGTCGAGCTTCTGGTCGGGACCGGCCACGCTGTTGTAGCCAAGCATGAGACCGGCCATTTGCTGGTAGAACAGATTTACCTAAAGTAAATCATTTTGGGATTAGTACTTTACTGAAAGGCGAGTGAGCAAAGCAAGAAGCTGATCTCAGATTGTGTTTGAGTCAAAGGTCTGGTTAACTCCTGAAGGTGATTTTCTTTTAATGGGCATTTTCCTCCACAAGTCCAACCATCTTGATGTATGGTTAAAAGCTAACAAGTTTCCTGATTAAAAATTTTCCTTTTGGATATTCTTCCTCTCATAAATTTTTGAATTTAAACTTGGGGCTCGAAACAAGAGATTGATGAATCATGAGTTTAAAAGGCAACCTGATGAATCATGAGTGATGAATTAACCACTTAAAAAAAAAAAAATTAAATAGATCTTGATCTATTTTATGCATATCAAACTACAATGAACAGTCTCACCATTGACTATGTACACTAACGTCAGTAGACTTCTCATAGCATAGGCGTGTGTGAAGCATATTGATGGTGGTGCGATCTCATGCGGCGTACATGGAAGTACACGTAACATATGAGTAGTAAATCAGTATTACCACTCTTTTCAACTAAGGATGAAACATTTTATAACTGAAAGTTATGTTTATGTTTTGGTAAAGTGTTTTTGCAGCACTGTAAATTCAGCTGAATAATAACAAGATCGATGGCAGCGACTCTGGTGCCGCGTACACCGAACTTATAAATTTTTGCCTCAAACAAATGCATTGGATGAGAGATCTATTCACGTTAGTGTACATAGTCAATGGTCTCACAGAATAATAAAAAATTTTCTGATAGCTTAAAAAAAAATTATAAAAAACTACTAAAATTTATAAATGTTTAACCTGCGGCAAACTGCGTGGTTGCAGTTTATTCCTACCAGTACCAATCCAATTTAAGATTAGAGGATACAAACAATTTTTTTTATTCCCAAGACAATAAGTAACACTCAATCTTCAAGGGAGGGGTCTGATCAGACTTATGAAAATACCGGTACTTTAAGTTTTACTTGGTGATAGAAGGCCTCCCTACTTGCGGTCACTTTAATTGTAAAAGTCCCGGTAAAGGGACTCTAGAGACAGATTTTGCAATCCATCTCGCACCACCATGAACTTACTTCAATGTTACGCCATCATGCCAAATGTACTTCGGTGTACGCCATCTGTCAATCATTTTGTAACAAATCATGTCAAACGCACCTGTCTCCAATAGATGTCAGAGGCTGCGTGTTGTTTCACCATCTCTTTCACCCACTGTGTGTTGGTGTCAAGGTAGCGTTGGATCCTTTGACAGAGTTTCTTGTCATCACAAAACGATGGGATGACGTTCATGAAATGGTCGTAAATAGCAACGTGGGTCTCCACGCCTTCTAAATACCCTGCGATGAAGGCTTGTTCTGCGTCTTCGATCTCTGGGTTTGTTTCAATGTCGAAAGTATCCCACCTAAAAAATTAATTTGCTTAGTATTTGAATTATTTTTTTAAATTTTCTTCATAATATCCATTTAATAGATGTACGGTTCTGCATTAAAACATTAATGTATTTAAAAATAAGATCAAGTTCCCAATTTAATCCGTAAAGTCATAGAGATTTGGTATTCAAGGTGTGCCAAAACCATGTGATCAAATTATTAGAAGTTACAAATATGCAAATAATATTGTACATGTGTCTTATTTATATTATTTTTCCATCTGTCTATCTGTAGATAAGTTTTAATCAATTCATGATATTTCTGGACGATTTGAGGAATAGAATTGAAACGTCATGTGGTACAATATATAAAAATGATGTCTCTAAATGTTACTGTTTCAAAAAGGCAAATAACTTTAAATTTTCAAAAACTAGAAATTAAAAACATGGCTATCAGGCTCAAACAAATAAAAAATTCATCATATATCCAAAAATACCAAGATTTTAATGATAAAAAGATGCATAACAAAGCACAGAAAGATTCATTTACCAAATCTTGCACATTTGTTCAAATCCATTTGCAAAATACTATGGTGTCTGTGATGGAAAATACTTTCGTTGTTTGCCGTCGAATCTTAACAATATCAGTGTATAATTTATACGGTAATTAAATGTACATTTTTGTACATTTTGACACTTATTTTTCAATTTCTAACTTTTTAAATATTTATATGTGAAAATTGAAAGTGAAGACTTAAAACCGTGAAAGTTAGGTGTCAAAATTCATCTGAAATATGGTTTCATTTAACAGTTGTGCCAAGTTTCAATGCCTTTTCTCAAACCGTTTGAAAGATATTATGGATTAATTAAAATTACGACTAACAGAGAAACGAATACTAATCTGGATAGAACATCTGTTGAACTGTATTAGTTGCTTGTTTTTACCTTCTCAATAGTGAGGTAAAATTTCACATCAAATGGCTGCAGGACACCCTGCATAATACAAGCTTCACTTATAGCACTAAAAAAATAAAGTTTGGAACTTAGGATTCTTGGACAGGTACATAAATATTCTTTTCCTTGAATCACTCAATCCCAGTCAACTTCCTTAAGACTTTTTCTTTTCCTCTTTAACCAAATTTTCACATGACAGTGAAAGCAGGCAAAATTGTACCACAATTTATAATCTCTTGAATGGTTTTTCTATATTTTTTTAGAATAAACAAATAGTGTCCATAAACGGCTATTTAACTGTGCTAAACCTCCAGGCCCGGACTGGCTCATTGAAAAGGGCGGTGGACAACCGGCGCCGAGGGCGCCCAAATGTATGCCTATATACAGGGTGTCTCTGAACTCTCTACCGACTTTTTCAAGTATTATTCCTGTACCAAAGACAAGCCAAAATATCACATTTCAAATTTCCAAAACTCCATAGTTACCCGGACAGCTGTCATTTTGTATTTCTTTTAATAATAATTTTTAATTTAAGAACCGCTCGACATAATAATTTGAAATTGGGTACACAGCTTATTTAAGTAAAGACTAGCTCGAAAAAATTGATGAACTCTATATCCTTCATATTTTAAAAATAACAACTGTTTAAAATCCTTAACCTTAAATTTCATGAAAACTACATAATGTAGCAAAGTTAATGTCCGTATGTGTCGTTTAGAAAATTTAATATAAAATCCAACGATGAAAAAATTCTGAAAATCGGTTCATAAATAAGCGAGATAGAGCGATTTTAATACAAATAGTCACGCATCTGAGCGGGTTGCCGCGCGAAAAGCGCAGTCGCCGCCCAAGCTCAACAATGGATTTCGCACCAAAACTGCTCCCAGTGAAGCGGTACGACTGTGACTAGTCTCAGATAAATCGCTCTATATTGCTTACTTATGAACCGATTTCCATAATTTTTACATCGTTGAAATTTAAATTAAATTTTCCAATTCTGTATAAATATAAGAACATAGACTTTTCTACCTTAGTTTTCATGCGATTTAAGGTTAAAGATTTTAAACAGCCGCCATTTTGAAAATATAAGTGATATAAAGTTCATTATTTATTTTCACACCTAGGTCTTTACTTAAATAAGATGTGTACCGAATTTCAAACTATTACGTCAAGCAGTTCTTAAACTGAAAATTATCATTTAAAAAATACAAAATGGCGGCTGTAAGGGTATTTATGAAGTTTTGGAAATTTTTAATATTATATTTAGACTTGTTCTTGGTCTAGGAATAATACCTGAAAAGGTCGGTTGAGAATTCAGATACACCCTGTATATATGTTGACATAAATTATTTACCCTGAAGGGACTGTGTCAAAAACCTCATTCAGTTAGGCATGTTACAATACATATTTATTTACTTCATTTAAAATGCAATAATTTTAGGCTTATTGAACTTTTTACTTTGAATTTACAGCAAATTATAATCGGATCACAAAATTGTAGGAGTTATGAAATTATGTATAATGTGCCTATGCTATTCCATTCTTTATCTACCTATTCTAATCTTGCCTACCTATTCTTATCTCTACCTGAGACGTCACTGAATACCGCCTCGCGGCCGTAGCGCTAGTCGAGTTTGATGGCTGCAGAGGTTTACGGGAATTGTGTTTTAAAATTAACTAATTAAGATAGAGATTGACTCTTAACTTTTCCCAAAAGTAGAAAGACGGATCTCGTTTTCTCTGGTTTTAGAATTTTTAAATACAATTTCTAATTTTCCGTTTATCTGTCTAAAATCATCTGTTTTTCTCCAGTGGCGAGTCTTTTAAATGCAGAGGTTTACGGGAATCGTGTAAACTAATCAATTAAGATAGAGATTGGCTCTTAACTTTTTCTAAAAGTAAAAAGACGGGACTAGTCTTCTCTCTGGTTTTAGAATTTTTATTAAAATTTCTAATTTCATCTATAACGTCTAAAATAATCTCTTTTCCCGATTCTTAACTGAAGTTATTTTATTAGTTTTGACGAAATAATTATTAAAGTGCATCAAAGGAAATTTAGCACCGTCATTCTTCTTTGATATGACACCTTATTTATAGCTGTAGGCTGCATTTAGCAGAAGATAACACGAATCTAAAAATTACCTTGCATTTGCATCGAGAAAAACAGATGATTTTAGACAGTTATAGCCTAAAATAAAAATAGTATATTTCACCACTAGTCCGGAAAGTGACCCATTTCTGGGCGAGATAGTGTTTTACGCGCGAGGCGAAGCCGAGTGTGGAAAACACTATCGAGCCTGGAAATGGGCTTTCCGGACGAGTTGTGAACGATACTTTTCATCACGACGCAATTATTAATAAATGTGGAAGTTTTAAAGGAGGATTATTTTTGTAAATTCTTCGCCATTGGACAAAGTAAACAAAGCTGAAATTCAAAATTTAATTTGTTTTAAACCCAGCTGATTGTTGCTGTACGGAAATTTTGTTTACGTTGGACGGAAAGTAATGTTTACAAACATTACTTTCCGTACAGGTCAGTAAAATCAGCTGACGGTGACAGTTTGGGAAATGACTACTTTCCAAGGTCTCAGCTGTACGGCAAGTTGTCACTTTCGTATACGGAGTGATAAAAATAATATTATTAAAAAAAAAAATTAAAACCAGAGAAGACGAGATCCATCTTTTTACTTTTAGAAAAAGTTATGAGTAATTTATATCATAATTCATTAGTTTTAGAACACGATTCCCGTAAACCTCTGCAGCCATAAAACTCATCTAGCGCTACGGTCGCGGCCGCGAGGCGGCATTCGGACTCAGGTAGACCGGAGCCTTAATATATATTTTTTGTCGAAGGAAGTTTAATAAAACGAGATCTACCACATCCTGTAAACATTTCTTGACACTCGTTTATTGCTACTCATCTAATTGTTTTTTCCCTAAATTCTTATAAAAAATAATTATTCTGAATAATTTCAAATTATTCTGAACAAATTTACTGAATAATTAGGAAGATAGGTAGGAGGTGGTTTGAATCATTTACTGTATTTGGTGTGAATATTTTTGTTACTACGTCGGGCGCCTTCGGCGGTCTAAAGCCTACCGTGAGGGCGCTGAGGGCGCGTGAGGGGGAGGGCGCACCGGGACACGTCCCGGTGTCTCGGTGGGCCAGTCCGGGCCTGTAAACCTCTAATCCTAAGCCAGTGTGACTAACCATTATATCCTTATTAATAATCTTCCATTTTCAATGCATTGTTAACCACAATATGAAACAATTTAATTTTGCCATGCTTGGCTTTAATCTTTACTATAGTCGGTGACAATAGAACAGGCAAGTGAAGGTCAAGCTAAATTAATTAATTTAACATGTACAGATAACACGGAATATCTTGGCCTGTGATGACCGTTTACAGTTCAAACAATTGGAGTAGAGCGACAAAGTTGCAGATTGTCGCACACTGTTTTTGGTGTCATATGTTTACCAATTTGAATCCAGAAGTGGAATATGTCAGAGGCCAATATATTCTGCGCTATCTGTAGCTAAATGGGAAAAAATCAGCTGGCTTATTAAAAGTCATGACTTTGACACGCCTATTCTATTGCTCCAGACTATAATTCATGATGCTAAGGTAAAATTTAAAATTGGTAGTAACACGAAAAAACAATATGAAAACTTTGTGTAAGATTAAGTAAACATTTATCAGGATAACTTGAACATTTTATTTGTTTCCAATTACATTATCTTAGGTTTTTTCGTGCCTTCAGTTGAAATAAACATTTGTATTACTTAATAATAATCTATTTCTAAGATTTAAAACAAGTTTGTATAGCTTATCTACTTGCAAAATCAACTTGTTCTTAAACTATAGGTTCAAAATAATTAAATAAATAGTTAAATAACTAACTAGTCTATTTGTTGTTAAAATCAAACAATTTAATATCGATACTTTTTACGCTTCTTTAAATTAATGCAGTTCATTATCTCTAGTGTATCCTCAATGGTTTAACAAAAACTCTTTCATATGAAAAACTAAAAAAATAAATAAAACAATCTCATATCATTGCTATATGTTACCTTTAGGTCTAAATTAATTACACCTGAACAACCCAATATTTTGATTTTGAGTCATCACCCACAATGACACTTATTTACAGCTGTGCATTAACAAATGTTTAAAATGCTCAAATAAATCTCAAATAGTGCATGTGTTGCTCGACATTGAGCAATTTATTTTGATACAATACAAAGGTTACATTTACTTCTAAACCAATTAAATCCGACCAATCTACATCAGTGATCACCAAAACTATAACTGGACGTTAACAGATGTTCAAACCAAATGCTCAAACCAATCTCAATGTTATTCTAATGGGAAAATTTCAAATTTAATTTGTGGATAGCGCCCTTATTTTAAGTCCGATTCTCATCAGTTTTTGGCGGAAACAACTACAGACCAAGCCCTATCCATGTACACCAAAAACTTGAAAATCGGTTGAGAATTGTAGGAGGAGTTCTCAACACTAAAACACCCTTAGCGTATTAAATAAGTATAGATGTTATTGTAATGGAAAAATTTCAATGATGTATAGAGCCTTTTTAAGTCCAATTCACATAAATTTTTGGTGGGAAACACTACAGACCAAGCCCTAGCCAATGTCACCAAAAACTATAAAATTGTTGGAGGAGATCTTATCACCGAAAACCTTAGCAAATTAAATAAGTATAGATTACTTAAATAATAAATAATTCAGTACTTGCCCAGTTTTCAGATATGTCAGATTGTAGACACTCCTTGCAACCCAAGGTTTCGGAGGGACAGTGTCGGGATAAACAACTCTTGAGGAAACACCCTCGCTATCAAAAAAGTGGCGTATTATGTAGTTATTGCCATTTAAATTCAAACAGTTTGAATTTATGGCAAACACACTTAAAAGAATTAAACTTTTTAAAGCCATGTTGGTTTTATTGCTCCTTTTCTAGTGACTAATAGAAGACGGACAGAGACAGATATTCCTACCCTTTTGCCCCCTGAAAGATAATGAAGAATAAACTTTAATGATAAGAGCTGGTACAAGCTTAAACACAGAGTCCATTAGTGAACTTTTAAACCATCATAATAATATTGATTTAGGTTTTAAAAATTATTTGAACCCATGCATGTACATTTTTAATGCTGTAACCTACCCATATAAGTATATTTTTAGAACTATTTGTTTACAATAAACCATAAAAGATCAAGTTTGGGATAAAAAATCCTTTTATTAAAAACCATTTTAGCAGTTCAAAACTTTTTGACACAATTTGCTTCTGCACACTGTTTTTAGAAATATTACTAAATGTATCTCTAAAAAAACCATAGATCTAAACAAAATGGAAATTGTCTGGAATAATTATGGACTTTCTAGAAACCAATATTTATTGTATGTTAAAGCTTACCTTAGTACACTGATTTAATGAAAATGTACGTATTGCTTTTTGACATAAACCTAACTAACAGAGAAATAATTTCAATTAAAAACAACCACTCCCGGTGGAGCATGAATCATAACTGTAGTTGAACTTTGCTCTGCTAAACTGGTATTTCCAATCCCTGGCCTTGGCTACAATTATGGTCGGTGGGATTTCAAACATCTGTTTCTAACAAGTCATATTATTTTATGACTACCTTGTGTTTTATTATTCTTAAAAGTAATTTAGTTTTAACTTTAGTTGTGGTACTAAAATAACCCTCAACTAACAATCCATGTTGATATAATTTTTAAAGACTTTTACCCTTAAAAACTTTAAAAGTCAAATCAGCTACAAAACTGTCAGCCAACCAACTGCTGTAGATTTGCTATTTAAGTAAAAAATTAAAGTAAAACCTTTTTATTTTAATAGCTTATCACACACAAATTTTTATACTTTGAGGTAAAATTGATGTAGCATTTTAGCGAAGTAATACATTAAACAATATTTTTATATTAAATAGTCATACTCAATACAGAAATCTATATACTTATTTAATACGCGACACGTTATATTGCACATTGTATTTTGGTTTGGAACTCCTCCTCAAGTTTACAACCAATTTTGATGATTTTTGTGTCTCTGGATAGAGCTCAGCTTGAAGTTGATTCTAAAGTAAATTAGTAAAAATCCATCCCAATGGAAGGGTTCTACCAAGGCCGACTACACTGCAGGCCGGAATGCTCGTAGAGATGAAGTCACAGTAGTAGTATGGTAAGCCAGCAGATCTTAAATGATGCAATTTCAATGAAATTTCGTAATAATTACCTAGAAATCCCTTAAAATATCTAAATGTTTACCCAGCCCCCGCAAAAATCCCCGAAAATGAAGCAAATTACTTGCTTTTGGCCACACCGATCAGCTGGGCCATATTACTGCGACGTCATCTCTCCGAGCATTCCAGCCTGTTGTGTAGTCATCCTTGGCTCTACAAGTCCGTAAATTTGCTATTCCCCATTTTATTTAAACTGGGAAGAAAATGGGATGCAAGTTTAACAGCTCTAAAGAGTAAACACAGAACACCAGGAGAAGCATCACTCTATTTCTACCTCCAAAAGGAGCATAACTGGTTAATGACCTGCATTAAGTAGCCTATGTCAGAAAAAATGTAATTAAAGGAAGGCTGTAATTGTTTCACAAGTTGGTAATTGATGGGAGTGATTTCAAATTATAGGTCGTGGTCCCTGGGACTCGGAAAAAATAGTGGCGTGTTGGATAATTTACAACCAATGAGAAATGAGATAAAAAGTTTTCGCTGAGAAGTGCATGGGGAGGAAAATGTTTGCTTTGTTTTCAGTACCAGGGGGACCGAGCTTATGCCCGGTAAATTGATTACTTTCATTTCTCACACAAAGCTCGTTCGCTCCGCTCACTTGCCCTCTTCCTTTTTAAGACGAGCTCATTCACTTTGCTCACTCGCCAGTGCTGCACTCTGGTATAATTTTTCTAAACCACGGGTTGAAGATGTAACACATTGGTTTACTTTCTATACAGTTATCAGCTGACTTTTGTTCAATTTAAAAATCTCCATAAGGATAATATGGGAAATTTGAAGGGCTCTAGGACGTAAACCGGATTTTACCCAGCCAAGGGACCACCTCCAATCCATTCCTATTGGCCAAAACCCCCATTATCAACCAAAAAATGAAAATTCTTTGAGAAAAAAATTTTGCCTGTACAAACATTGCTTGTTTTGAAATATAACGTTTAGTACATGTGATTTGTTTTTATTTTAAAACGATATCCAGATGGCAAAAATTAGTGAAGACGATAGCTATCGATTATAAGTTTAAGTTAGTTGCTCTATTAAATTTGGGTACACTAATTTTCATAAATAAAATATTAACACTATTTCAATTACTCTTTCCCTTGAAATACCCAAATACGGGAATTTGGGGTTTACTACTGATTGCACTTGGTAAACCTGCTTCCTGCATTTCCCCTCTCATCCTCTTCTTTTCCCCTCTCTAGAATGAATAGCAAAAGTAGTCCACCAATAGCGGTGAAGTAGGGTATTGATGAGAAGTGTACCTTCCCGGCGGATTGCGAAATCTGTCAGTACGGTAGCCTCTAGAAATGGTACCATTCAGAAGGGATCCCGATTTCTTTTTCTTTTTTTTTTGTAATATGCTATAGCATAAAAAAAATATCTGCAAGAATCAATAATGATTTTTCAATACCAACAACCTTTTGAACGTATTTTCACTATAGTCCGTTTTTTTAAACCTGATCCTTCACGAGAATATTGGGGTGGGGGAGGGTTTTAAACTGTAAACAAAACATTTAAACTCGTGACAAACATGTTCGAGTATCAGATTTCCTCAAATATCGTTTTAAATAAGCTATAATGTCTTTCAGTAACTCCTTGTTAGCTGTTATATTTTTAAGCCAAACCTATTCCTTGTTAAAAAGTAACAGTTCTAAAATAAACTAATAAAAAAACAACTGCTACCAATAATATTGTAAAACTGATACACAATATGTTGTGATGTAAAATTACCAGCTGATATGCAACAGTGAAATAAAACAAAAACAACAAAAAAAAACAACAAAAAAAACCAAAGGGCTCCAGCCAATGGGATATTGGCAAGGATAAACAAACCCCCACCACCATCTCTCCTTGAAGGATCAGCTTTAAAAAAACGGACTATACATTGTATGGTTCTTTGTTCTGATAACCAGTCAAAATCCAAAATCTATTTTAATTTTAATTAATCGTTTTTTTAATTCACAGTATTATTGACTATTTATTTAAGTTTTCCATGAATTTATTAGTACTAGACTAGGGATCGCCCACTGGTCGAAATTCGACCAAAGATTCAGTTGATCTTGAGACAATTAGTTTGAAATGTTTTATAACTGAAACACCTGTTCTTCCTGACTTGCTAGCATTTGTTATTACAACAGCTGTCTAATGATCCAATCAGTTATTCTTTTCCCAGCCCTGGGGGCCGATGCGAATTAAAGTGTGATTCTGCTCATCTAC
>CM061531.1:184772270-185121138 GCA_030545055.2 Neoaliturus tenellus | reverse complement strand
ATTTTGTTTTGGTCAAATGCTTTTGCCAGACTTCCTACACGCTAAGACTCATATAAAGTACAGGATTAAGCTGATCTCTCGGGGAAATACTATGTAGCCACCTCACACTGGTTATCGGAGTCGCATAGTATTGGTGATTTATACAACATAAAATATTTTCAATATGTTATATATCACCAATTCTTATTCGAGTCAGATAACCAATGTTAGGTAGCACATCAGTATTTCCCCGCGAGATCAGTCTTAATTCTGTACATTTTTGAGTTTTGGCGTGTGGTAAGTGTGCCAAAAGCATTTGCTCAAACAAATATATTTAAAAGTTTTAATTTTAAACAATTTGGTATATGAAATTAAAAAAATATTTAACTTTTGCACCTGTTGATATATTATTGAAAGTATTTGTTAGAAAGTTGATCTTACTACATCTCTTATCCAGTGTTCCCTCTTTTTTATCAGATTTAAGGTGGCCTTGACCTATATATTTGTCCTAAATAGCAATTTTTAAATAGATATATTACATTTTGTTCTGCGCATGCGCAGAACGGGTTTTCCCAAGATCACCCCCCACCACCCGCTATAAAAGGAGGTCGGCCAGGAGCGTCTCTCATTCTTTGGTGAACTTTTGTAGAGGTAACATCTAAAGACGCTAGTGGTAAAAAGTGTTAAAATGCTTCCTTGCCATATTTGTGGGGAATTTTTCCCAGATGAAGTGATTCTTCAAATCCATGAAGAATTACATATGGAAGACCCGGCGAGTGAAACGGCTAATGAAATGGACATGGACTGGATTGATGACATTTTGGCTGAATTTAACCGCAACCTGGACAATTGGCAAAGTGAACTTCAACAGATTCAACGCAGAAGACCCAGTGTTATCCAGTTTGGAGGCGCTGGACCATCTGGAGTTGGAAGAACAACGCCACGGACTGACCTGGATACGGAAACGGACACGGACACGGACATCGACTTGGATTTGGATTTGGATACGGTAGAAGAAGAAGGTGTGAGACGGCTAAGTGCAAATGCCTTCCCCGGACACACGGTAATCCATAACAAAATTAATAATGTACAGTTAGATTTAGAAAACCTTGTAACCGAGGCAAAATCATTGATTAGTGAAACTTTAACTGAAGAATTGGCAAGATTAAATTTTATTAAATTTGGTTTAGTGTTGGACGCAAAATTTAGTAAATCTGATGGTGAAACCACACTTCGAGGTTTCATAACAAAAAACCGTACTTTGATGTTTGCCTCGGATGTAAATAAAATTGTAGACGAATGTATTGAAGAATTGATGACAAAAATGCAGGAGCATGAAGGGAGAGGGTCAGGTTGGATGTTTACATCCGTAGAGGGTTTAGATTTAAGAGTACATAAGCACGGTTACGGTATGAGGGGTAGTAGCTACATCCCTCTACCAAAAGCCATTGAGAAAACGAAAGCATGTATAAATGTACAAAATGTAGATAATGAATGTTTTAAGTATGCTATGTTATGTAAATATATTTTGCCAGAGCAGCACCCTTGTAGAGTAAGTGGACATTATGTAAATGTAAATAATAGGTATAATTTTGTAGGACTATCTTACCCTGTAAAAATTTCTGATATTTCTAAGTTTGAGAAACACAATCCTGGTGTTAGTGTAAATATTTTTGGTTTGGATGATGCAAATAATGTGTACCCCTTAAGGGTGACTAAAACTGAACTTAGGAACCATACTGATTTGTTATTAATAACAAAAGGTGAAATTTCACACTATGTGTACATAAAAGATTTTGAAGCTTTAGTAGGTAAACAGTTATCCAAGAGGAAATGTAAAAAAACAATTTGTAAAAGGTGCTTTTGCTTTGTAAATAAGGAGTTAAGAAGAGGAGGTGCTCAGTGGCTACAAGAACACCAAAGACTCTGTAATGAAAATTTTGAATGCAAAATTAGTTTGCCTGCACCTACTCGCTCTATTGTAAAATTTGAAAAGATTAGCCATCAATATAGGGTACCATTTGTAATTTATGCAGACTTTGAGTCTACACTGGTACCCCAAGAACATCCAGAAGGGGAAATTACCAGTAGGACGAAATACCAGCTGCATAAACCTAACAGTTTTTGTTTGCTTGTTAAATCCACACTGTCAGAAGAACATTTGAAAAATGTTGGTTTAAGTTCAACACCAATTTTGTACAGAGGTGAGGATACTGCTAAACATTTTGTAGATAACTTGTATTATATAGCTGATAAGGTTGAAGAAGTGTACAGTAATATTGTCCCTATGATTCCTCTAGATGAAGAGGAGGAAATTCAATATATCAATGCCACTAATTGTTACTTGTGTAAAAAAGAATTTACTGTTGAGAACCATAAAGTTCATGACCATGATCATCTTACTGGTTATTACAGAGGGGCTGCTTGCAATTCATGTAATATTAATTATAAACTTCCGAAATTCATTCCAGTCGTTTTGCATAACCTTAGTGGTTATGATTCACATTTTATTATTCCGGAATTGGGCAGGGATGATGGGAAAATTGATGTTTTGGCCAACACTTTAGAGAATTATATTAGTTTTTCCAAGCTTCGATTCGTGGACTCTTTTCGATTCATGTCATCTAGCCTTGCCAACCTAACTAAAAATTTAAAACGACAGGATTTAAAAGAAACCAGAAAAATTGTGGCAGAAGATAAAATGGACTTGGTGCTAAGGAAAGGAGTGTTTCCTTATGATTATATTACAGGAATGGAAAAATTTGAAGAAACAAGACTACCACCTATCGAAGCGTTTAAAAGTAAATTAACTGAAACCGAAATTTCAATTGAAGATTATAATCATGCTCAGAAAGTCTGGAATGAATTAGGAATGAATACCTTGGGTGATTATTCTGACTTTTATGTAAAACTAGATGTAACATTATTGTGTGACATAATGGAAGTATTTAGGAACACCTGTTTCACCGCTTACGGACTGGACCCCCTTCATTCGTTTACATCTCCCGGCTTAGCATGGCAGGCCATGTTAAAATCCACCGAGTGCAAGTTGGAGCTGTTAACCGACATCGATATGGTTTTGATGATCGAATCAGGTGTACGCGGTGGATTAACTCAGGCCGTTACAAGACATGTCAAAGCTAATAATAAATTTTTACCAAACTATGATGAAACTAAAGATTCGATTTTTCTTGGCTATTTTGATGCGAATAATTTGTACGGTTGGGCGATGTCCAAACCCCTTCCGTATGGCGACTTTCAATGGGTAGACCCTGATTCAATTGGAAATATTATGGATATTCCCAAAGAAGGTGACACCGGCTACATCTTAGACTGCGACTTTGAGTATCCAGTACACCTACACGATCATCATTACGACTTGCCACTGTTGGCTAAAACTGAAGTATCACCGACGGGAAAATGGCCCAAATTAATGATGACATTAAACAACAAAAACCGTTATGTCGCGCACTATTGGGTTGTACAACAAGCGTTGGAATTAGGATTGATTATTACCAAAATTCATAGAGTTTTAAAATTTTCACAATCTTGTTATTTAAAACCATACATTGATTCAAACACTGCAAGGAGAGCAGCAGCAACATCAGCTTTTGAAAAAGATTCTTACAAGCTCATGAACAATGCAATATTTGGAAAAACTTTAGAAAACAAAAGGAAACACAAAATTGTAAAATTAGTAACAAACCCCAGACAGATGCAGAAACTTGTACAGAAACCGAATTTTGGAACAAGTATGATAATTAATGAAAACTTGGTAGCAGTCAGCATGAAGAAAACCAAGATAGTAATGGATAGACTGTTGTACATAGGAATGTCAATATTGGATATAAGTAAAACGCACATGTATGACTTTCATTACAAGAAAATAAATAAATAAATAAATAAATAAATAAATCTTTATTTTCTGAACAGTACAGTACAGTACAGCATTTTGTAGATTTACATATCAGTATACAAATAAAAAATATACCAGGCTGACCTCGAAATAAAAATATAAAAATACTAAAATAATACTACTGATCAGAAAAATAGGGCCCCTAAGACACAAGGTCCGATCAGGGGTTCCATTACATTTGACAATCATAGTTTTTTGAGAGTTCGGATATTACTAAAACAATTCAATTCTGTGACAAAACATAATTTTAAGAAAAGAAAAATAAATTAATATCAAGTGCTTTTGTTATATAGTGCAAAAGCGAATTATAAAGTACTAAAACAGTCATAATTTCTAACTACTTTTTAAAACTGATATAATCTAGTTTAATAAGACTAATAAATTGCCAAGTAAAAACAATTAAAAGAAATATATACCAACAAAAGTAACAGAGACATACAAATCCTTACTTAAACAAATCTAACACCCTAGTTAACAAAACCATTATCCTACAAAAAAAGTAAGAAACAACTTCATTTGTATGAAAAAAAAAAATTATGATATCAAAGAAAGAAATGGTAGTAATTACACAACATTGAAATATCACAAAAAATAAAAAAATTACATACAAAAGATTGATAAGAAACATAAACATATAAATATTATTTCTAAACCATAATAACTAATAAATCCTCAACACTGCGAAGTGATTTCAACCATAACCTCACTTCTTTCAGGAATGTTTTGTGATTTACAATTAATTTAATATTTTCAGGCAGTTTATTAAAAATTCTTGGAGCAATGAAATTGTATGTTTGGGTAAAGAAAGTTGTATTTGGTTTCGGTACAAAATGTAAATTTGTATTTCTTAACTTTACTTTATAATCACTCTCATCGTTTCTAAGTTTTGAGTTTAAGTGAAATAACTTTAAAACCTTGTAAATGAAAAGCGTTCTAAGCGGAAAGATATCTAAATATTGAAAACATGGGTACGAAGGGTTATACTTGCTTTGTCTACAAATTATACGCACAAATGTTTTTTGTAGTGTTATTAATGATTTTAAATTTGTTATATAAGTGCCTCCCCAAAATAAAATACCGTATTCAAGTCTACTGTTTACCAGAGCATAATATAAGCTTCTAAGAACTTTTTCAGGACATATATTTTGGAGAAAATAAAAAAGACGTATACCACCCAGGATTTCACTTTTCAATTTTTCTATGTGAGATTTCCAGTTAAGTTCACTGTCTAGTATGAGCCCAAGATATTTTGTAGTGCTGCTTGATTTAATCACTGGACAGTCAATGCATGGGACACCGAGCAGTAAACATGTTTTGCACTTATACATTATATCTTCGGTAAAATGTATCTGTTGCCTCAAAGAAAAATTTAGAAACGTTGTTTTTTCAGTGCTTAAAACTAACCTGTTAACCACAAACCACCATTTGATTGCGTCTAAATCTTGGTTAATTTTTTCATGAACCATACCCCAGGAGTTTTCAACATAGCAAAGAGCAGTGTCGTCAGCAAATGCAGTTACTCTCCCATGAAATTTAGCATTACAAAAATCGTTAATAAAAATAATGAACAGAATTGCCCCCAACACTGACCCCTGAGGGATCCCATATTTTAATTCCCCCATAAAGCTTAAACTTCCATTTATTCTGACACACTGCTGCCTCCTACTCAAGTAACTGCAAAACCATTTCTGTGTTATTCCTCTAATGCCTATGTTGTTTAATTTGTTTAATAAAATTCCATGATCTACAGTATCAAAAGCTTTCTTTATGTCCAGAAATAGGCCAGTTGTGCATTTTCCATTGTTTATACCATCTGTTACGTTTTCCATAAAGTTTTGTAGGGCCATTTCAGTATTTAATCCGGTTCTAAAACCAAATTGATTCTTACTAAAAAAATTTGTCCTGTCTAAAAAGCACAATATCTTCTCTTTCATAGCTTTCTCGTAAATTTTGGCGAACGTAGAAATTAATGATATAGGTCTAAAGTTGCAACACTGAGAATGGGACCCATTTTTATATATTGGAATGACAACAGCATTTTTTAATTTCGTTGGAAAAACTCCAGTAGAGAAACTTAGATTAATTAAAAAAGTCAGAACATCTATAATTGCTGGATGAATATATTTAATCATTGTAGAATTCACTCCATCTAAACCTGGTGATTTGCCATTCCTCAGGGACTTGATAATTTTTTCTACATCTTGTGACAATACTGGGCTGATCATAATAGAACTTACTTCATTATATTTAGGAAATATATGCTTGTATCTTAAATCTGAAAAACTCTGTCCAACTCTGTCTCTTCCCACTATCTCTTCAACTACTGATAAGAAGTATCTATTAAATTCATTGGCAACTAAATCTGCTTCACTTACAATCTTATTATTAACATTCAAGGAAATGTTTTTGCTAATTTTCTTTTGCCCTGCTATTTCATTGACAGTATTCCATATAACTTTAGAATTCCCTTTGTTTACTTCAAATCTTGTGGCATAGTATGACTGCTTTGCTATTTTTATAACATGCTTAACGTTTTTCCTAAACCTCAAATAATATTGCCTAAACGGAACATCTGTAGCTCTAAATTTTATCTTTTGAAATAATTCATTTCTCTTCCTAATTAGTTTACAAATATTGGTCGTAATCCAAGGTTTCAATTTCTTAACAGTTTCGACGCATTTTATTTCAACGGTGCAAGCTGATATGCAGGTAATTAGCTGAGCTTCAAACAAATCAAAAGCAATTGATGCATCACTTTGCGAGCTTACAATTGACCAGTCTACCGTATACAGTAAGTCTCTCAGTTTATCGTAGCACACACGACTGCGGCGCGGTACCGGTGACGCAGGAGACGGAGAGGAAAGACAGTCAGCTGATCTGCCGTCCCCCTCCCCGGCCCCCGCCGGCAACAATCGCACAGCTGTCATGTAGTGGTCAGTGATATGCACCTGAATAACCTCTGCCTCACAGTTTACTTCGCTTTTATTTGCTATGCGTACGTACACATGATCAATACAAGTTTTAGATACTTCAGTCACCCTTGTAAACTCATTTATCATGGATTCAAAACCTAAACTAGCCAATACTATTTTGTAGTTATCTATTTCATGATTTCTTAAATTTAAAATATCCACATTACAATCTCCCATTAAAATTACGTTTTTGAGTGGATGGATTTTTTCAGTTTGAGTTAAGTAATCTTGAAGTTCATCAACAAATGAATTTATTGTGTAACGATGAAGCCTGTAAAGTGCAAGTAAATTATATTCTTTTTTAGAGAAGGTGAACTTGATTCTAATTGCATCAGCAGATTGCATTACAGGATTTTCATTTTCAATAACAATTACATACTCCCTTTTAATAAAAACTGCTACTCCACCCGCTCTGTAACTATCGTTTGTATTTGTAAAAAGTTCAAACCCTTCAATGTTAAAAAATTTTGTTTCCTCCTTATTTATCCATATTTCTGATAGAATTATTATGTCTGGAAAATTTTCCCAATATGAAATTTCTGTAATAAAAATATCAAAATTTTCGCGCATGCTGCGTATGTTTTGGTGAACGATATTTAATTGTTGATTCATCCTATTATTGTTTTTAGTCTACTCTACAAAAATAATATAAATATGTCTAGAAGGCTTACGCAAATTACTTAAGTTAGATTACTTAAATCTAAAGTTAGTTAAATTACTTAAATTAGGCTTACACAGTGTGTGATTTTAGTACCGTAATAAAAAATAATCTTCAAAAACAAAACACAGCCTACTGTAAAATAACAACCCTAAAAACAACCTTATATTAATAACAACCATAAACTTAAAATACAACGCGCCTTATATCTTGAAATAGATGGACGTAATACAAATACATTAAAAATACAATTTACAACTTACTGAGGTCAGCCTGGTTCCTTATCTCTATAACTTTTGAGCCTTCTTCTTTTCTCAGTAGGATGTTTCCGTTGCGTAGCCAGATGTATTTGTACCCGTTGTCCTTCTTAAGTTGTCGGGCTTGTGCTAGTAGACGTCTCCGCGCCGGTGACAGTGAGTCGTTGAGATACACGGGGGAGTCCGTGGCCATGCCGAGGTGTCGTGTCGAGAAGTCTCTCTTCTTCTCTCGCCACCGATTCATTAGTATTTCCTTGTCAGTTCGGCGGACAAACTTGACAATAATTCCCCTTGGACGATCCCCGGTTTTCGTTCCCACTCGGTGGCATGCATCAATCATAGTGCTGTCGATCTCCACATCTAAAGCTTTTCCCACCTTCTTCACGACCTCGACGACACTTTCATCTTTCACTTCGGGCACACCCTGTATTTCCATACAGTTCCTTCGGGAGTAGTTCTCTAGTTCTTCAACTCTAGCCTCTAGGTCACCAACCTTAGTTTTTAAAGCAGCATTTTACCCTTTTAGGCTTTCTATTTCTCTTATGTATGCCTCGATTTTTTCCATCCCGCACTTTACGGTTTGGTTATTTTCCTCGAGTTTGTCATGCAAGGCTTCATAAGACTTGTTAAACTCCGCCACATTTTTCCTTTGGTCTTCTTGCATCTCCTTCAGAGCACTCATGATGGTGTCAAGTGACACCTCGCCCTCAGCATGGGTGTACTCTAGGCGCATGCTTTTCCTTTTAAGCTGATTACACGGATCATATCTCCAAACTGAGCCTTGCTCGTTTATGAAATCCAGGTCAGATTGATTCATTTTCACGCACTTCCCGTGAAATTCTCCCTTACAGTCATGGCAAATAATTTTAAATTGGGTTTTTTTAATGTAGCCAGACAGGTTTTACAGGCAGACATCTTTGTAGGTGTAGAAATACAGTTCTTGAAGTAATATTAAATACTGTTTAACAGCTGATTAACGCAGAGCACGAGATATTGATTTTTAAAGCACAGACACAATGATTACGCAATCGGAGCTCCGGCACACGTCCGCTCTCCTCGAACTCTGACTCATGACTGAAATGGTTCAACATTATGGAAGAGAAAATATTGGAGTAGCCTACATGGACACGGACGCACTAATTTATTGGATTAAGACACAAGACATGTATGAAGATCTTCGGACGTTCATACACAAAAATGATTTTGATTTTTCCGACTACCCAAGAAATCACCCGAACTTTAATGAAAATAATAAGAAAGTTTTAGGCAAATTCAAAGATGAATGCAATGGAGCAAGCATGGAAGAAATCGTTGCACTAATGTCCAAATTATATTCTTTTAAAGTATATAAAGGACATCAAGAAGAAACATCTACCACCAAAAAAGCAAAAGGTGTGAAGACAAGTTATTTGAAGAAAAATGTAAACTTTGAACAATACAAAAACTGTTTATTTAACGACACCACCTTGACTGCTAAATTCAACACCATAAGGAGTGAAAAACACAAAGTGTACAGTGTTACAGAAGTGAAAAAAGCATTGTCAAACAAAGATGACAAACGTCACATTATGGAAAACCAAATTGATACTCTTCCTTTTGGCCACTACTCTCTCAACCCTATCGACAACTAACCTATTCTTCGTCCCTCTTCGTCCTTCTTCGACCTAAATTCCTTTTCCTTCCGTAAAAAAATGGGGAACACGGCAAGTCCAACGCCGTGTTCCCCATTTTTTTACTTCAATTTGAATGACCTTGACCCAGTTAAATATGGGTATGATGTAATAAAAAATTTATTTTTACTTCATCCATGAATGAGGAAGGATAAAATTATGGATTTGAAACAAAAAATTGTTCATGAACTTCATAAACCGGCTAGGAGAAAATTTCCCCGAAGAAATACTGTTATAAAAGGAATGAATGATCTATATCAAGCTGATTTAATCGAAATGATTCCTTATAGTAAACAAAATAAAGGATTTAAATATATATTGACTATTATCAATTGTTTTACAAAAATGGCAGATGCTTTACCGCTAAAAGATAAAACCGGCAAGAGTGTAACAAAAGCCATGGAAACTGCGATACAGAGAGACAAAAATACC
This sequence comes from Neoaliturus tenellus, assembly GCA_030545055.2. NCBI lineage: Eukaryota > Metazoa > Arthropoda > Insecta > Hemiptera > Cicadellidae > Neoaliturus > Neoaliturus tenellus. The sequence continues at coordinate 185,111,254 of CM061531.1, read as the reverse complement.
ATAAAACATTTACAAACCGATGATGGTAAAGAATATTTCAATAAAGAATTTTCAAATTTAATGAAAAAACACGACATAAACCATTATTCGACTAATTCAGAGGTGAAAGCATCAATCATAGAAAGATTCAATCGAACTTTAAAAGGTGCGATGTACAAGATGTTTTCAAACAGAGGATCGCACGTATGGATTGATATGTTACCAAAACTAATAAAAGATTACAATAACAAGTTCCATAGAACAATTGGTATGAAACCGAACCAAGTGACTAGTAAAAATGAAAAACTTGTATTAAAACGTATAAAAATGAATACTAAACCAAAAGTTGAAAAACTAAAGCCTAAAACGTTTAACGTTGGTGATAAAGTGCGAATAAGCAAATACAAAGGTGTATTCAGTAAAAGATATCTGCCAAATTGGACAAATGAGGTTTTTACCGTATTTAAGGTGCAACCTACAGTACCAGAAACTTACATTTTAAAAGATAATAAAGGACAGTTGCTCGAAGGAGGGTTTTATGGACATGAAATGTTAAAATCCACAGTTGGCGATGTGTATCTCGTTGAAAAGGTGTTGCAACGGAAAAAAGATAAAGTAAAAGTGCGATGGTTAGGATTTAATAAGAGTGAAGATTCTTGGATACCTAAAAAGGATCTCATATAATGATGGAGCATCATTTTAGGTTGAACCTTTACAAAGGATGGAGATAATACCGCAAAAGGATAGTTTTCCTATTAATAATATTGATGAACTCACGGTGGACAATTCAGAATTGAACAGTGGCAAACATGGTGTTTTGTTACCAAACACGGTGCGTTGTCTTGTAACCGGTCCATCCAATTGTGGTAAAACAAATGTGGTATTCAATTTGATTACAAACCCAAAAGGATTGCGTTTCAATAACTTGTATGTCTTTTCTAAATCATTACAACAACCCAAATACCAATTATTAGAAAAAATATTTAATAATGTTCCAGAAGTGAAATATTACAAGTTTGATGCAAGTGAAAGTGTAATGCAACCGCATGAAGCTAAACCATTTTCAGTTTTTATATTTGATGATGTATCCTGTGAAAACCAAAACACTATCAGGAGCTATTTCGCTATGGGGCGACATAACAATATAGATAGCATTTACATAGGCCAGACTTATAGTAAAATACCAAAACAATTGATAAGAGACAACGCAAATGTGTTAATTGTATTCAAACAGGATGAAACCAACTTAAAACACATATATTACGATCATGTCAATGCGGATATGTCATATGAACGGTTTAAAGACATATGCGGTAAGGCTTGGGCTGAAAATTATGGATTTTTGACAATTATGAAGGAACAACCACTAAATAACGGTCGATACAGGATAGGTTTCGATAAATTTATATTAATTCACTAACCACTATATCACACAATCATTCTTGTACAGCACGTCTTGCTACAAACATGGTTAACCAAGAAAAGTTAGTAAAGGAAATTAAATCACTTAGTGATTCTATTCGGGCTAAAAACAGAGCGTTAAAGTTAGGTATCAGCGAAAGGGAGAAATTTCTTGAATCTACTTTTAAACCTATTACAGAGCCTTTGAAACAATTGAACAAAAAATTGACTAAACCTTCTTTTCAAGGTGATATTATTGCTCCGATAACACAATATGAAAGGGAAAGTGTAATATCAGAAGATATTAGCGATGAAGACCCGGAAGCTTCCATATTTAGTGATACAACGGCAGAAAGAGAAGATGTATATGCTGGTAGTGAAGAAGAAGCGGTATCTATAGCGAGTGAAGAAGAAAAAACAGAAGGAGAACCATCAAACATAAGCTTATTGGGTGAAAATATTCATACAAAAGGACCTTTAGGAAGAAAATACTTGTTAAAACTGTTAATTGGAACTGATTCTACTAAAAAATACCACAGTTATGGAGCAAGAACGTCCAAAGAAGGTGTAATGATTGGTAATAGCAAATTAGATGTCGATGAACATGATAATATTCACAAACCTTTAAAAGCATTAGTAAAAAATGATGATTTGGAAGTGTATAGCAAAATTTTGGATCAAACTAATGCATATAAAAGAAATTATTTACCTGAAGCACCCATATATAGGAATGAATCTGTAAAATATAAAGATTTTGTTTCCAAATTAATACCTATTATAAGAAGAAGACCTGTAAAAAGAAGATTAGTAGCATCCACTTTAGATTTAAGTTCCCCAGAACCGAGAAAAAAAGCAAATCAGTCACCGGTAAAGGATTGATGAAGAAACTATACAATACAAACGTAATTTATTACAATAATATCAATAAATTGGTGGATAGAATGAAACTAATACATGAAGCCAAAGAAGCGGGTCATACTGGATTGGAAAACGAATGGGTGGCTTTAGTGGATGAACTTAGAAACCGAGGGGTAATCTCATAAAAATGCATTACTCCCTAAAATGCTATTCAGTTGCACCATGAGTGTCGACAAGTTCGGACGGTATTCCTCGGATGGATTATATTACGCGAATAACTTAAAAAGAGGTGCTGGTTTACCACAAACACCTGAAGGAGATTATGATATTAGTAATAAAAGGTTAAAAAAACATAAAAGATCCCACGGACGAAAACGATGCCGTAAATTTAAAAATAGTAAAGGAAAAGATATCACCAACATTAAGACTACACAATAACACATATGATGCAGAAAATCATAGAATTATCAACGTTGGTAAACCAAATGAAAACGGTGATGCAATAAACAAAGGTTATTTATCATCTGAATTAAAAAATACGTTAAAATTCAATGGAAAAACGTATAGTGCTAACAATAAACGTATATCCAACGTAGATGACCCTAAAGATGCAAAAGACAGCGTGAATAGACGCTATTTACATTCCTTGATACCTGAAAAGACAAAAGATGGATTTTCTTTTTATAAATTTGTTATTAATGATATAGATTATCCGAAAACTGAAAACGATGCTGTAAATCTAAAATATATTAAAGATCATTGTATCATACGTGATGTAGGGGTTATAGATTGTTTTGGTAATTGTTTAGCAAATGTTAAAGATGGTTCGGCGCCATCAGATGGTGCAACAGTGGGTCAAATGATGGAAACCTTAAAACAAGAAACAACCTCTTTTGTAAAACAAAATCAAGTAGTATCGAAGCAAGGGGATGAATTCGTTCAAGGTAATGAAAAATTTAATTTATTAACATACAAAAATAATGCTTGGGATTGCACGGATAAAAAGTTATCAAATGTGTCATGGGGTCATGAGGATCATGATGCAGCTGCTTTATCACAAACCGTACATTTAGATCCAAATAATCACTTTGTATTTTTAACATGTAATGATAAAGTGATAAAACACTTGAAACAAGGAAGAGAAGCAAATGATGCTGCAACTGTAGGACAGACCATTACAACATCATTAAAGGATAGTAAAGTTTATAATTGTAATAATAAACGTATAACAAACCTTTAAGACCCTGAACATGTAGATAATGCTGTCACTGTTAATGTTCTTGTAAAAGTTTTAGGTAATGCGATATTTGATTTACACAATCATTTCACACCAGATATTCTTCAAGGAAAATCGGGACATAATACTTATGCTGAATCCATGAGAGGTGAATATATTAAACGAGAAATTTATAATAAATACTTTATTAACCCTAAAACGCAAAAGTTTAGATCATCAGATTGGGGTGATATTGATATTTAATTAAATAACTCAATAAATGACTTCATTTATGTGCAACCTGTCATAGAGGTAACACATAGGTTACGCTTTTCGAATATAAAAGACAATCATGGCATTTCATTACACCAGTCCATATCGAGACACTATACGGAAAGGAGGCGGTATCACGTCCACAGCAGTTTCTCTGTTAAGTAAAGCTTTAAATCGAATTCCAGTAGGATCTGTCGTAAATAGAGCAATAGACGCTTTACCATACGAATTTCACATACCGGGAGGTTATCAGTATTGCGGACCAGGAACTAAATTGAAAAAGCGACTGGAAAGAGGCGATCCAGGCATAAATAAGTTAGATCAGGCTTGTAAAGAACACGATATAGCATATTCCACATTTAGCGATACAAAAAATAGATCAATAGCTGATAAAAAGCTCGCGGATATAGCTTGGCAACGAGTAAAGTCTAGTGACGCTAGTATTGCAGAAAAAGCAGCAGCTTTAGCGGTAACAGCAGGTATGAAGGCTAAAACAGCAGTAGGAGGTGGAAAAAGGAGAAGAAGAGTGAAAAGGAGATCGGCAAAGACAAAACATGGAGGGAATATTAGAAGAAAACGGCGTTCCACCAGAAAGGGTAGCAAAAAACCAACAGTATGGTCAATGGTAAAAAACGGGGCAGGTCTATACCTAAGACCGTATCGTGCATATTAAATAAAAGAAATCAATTAGTAATACCACATAAAGCGTTACCAAATATCGAATTATTTAAATACATTTCATGTTAAAAAATACCATTTTTTCGCGGTGTCTTTATGAAAGATGCTTTACCAGTTAAAATGTGGAAAAACGAAACCGGTATTGTAAATTTAGACAATTCTGAAGGTCCTGGCACTCATTGGGTTTGTTATAAGAAATTAGGTGATAATATATATTACTTTGATAGTTTTGGCAATTTACCACCACCTAAAGAGCTTGAGCATTACTTTAAATCTGCTAAAAACATATATTACAACTATAAAAGAGAACAACCTGATAACACTTTAATATGCGGCCATTTATGTTTGGAATTCCTAGCTAAAAGTATCAGTCACAATTGAGATGTCTTCCTATACGGTATCATTAACAGGAAAATCGTCCACTTTACGAAGTATCCTTTTCCCAGCGTTACGCTTGCAAAAAGGAAGATTTTGGGAGGCGGCACTGTTAGATTTTACAACTTACAACTCTATTCCCAATGTTACGGAAGATAAAAATAACTTATTGCATTATTATAAAGGAAAAGATGCCAGTGGAAAGTTTACAGACTTAGAAGTTTGCAGTTTACCCACAGGTTCTTATAAAATTGATCATATTAATGAATTTTTGCAAAATAAAATGGGAAAAGACAATATAACATTAAAAGGTAATAACAATACTATGAAAGCTGAAATTAACTCCAAATATTATATAGATTTTACTCAGGAACAATCAATCGGTGAATTGTTAGGATTTCCCAAAGATAGCCCAATTTTAGAACCAAATCAAACACATTCCGGTAAACAAACTGTAACTATACTAAAAGTTAATAGTATAGATATAACTTGTAACATTATACAGGGAGCTTACAGAGATGGAGCAAATACTCATATTATACATACTTTTTACCCGAGTGTACCTCCAGGATTTAAAATTGTTGAAAAGCCACAAAACCTAGTATATCTGCCGTTGAACACCACTTTCATTTCAGACATCGTGTTGAACGTATTGGATCAAGACGGTAACTTGATAGATTTCCGAGAAGAGCCAATTACAGTTAGATTACATTTTAAATCGACACTTTAATACAAAAATCATGGGTTTATCATTTAAAAGTGGACAGCCTACGGGAAACCGCATTAGTAGCTCTTCAGCTGTGGAGGAGTTAACACGCGAGAACATTCGTTTCTTAGAAAAGATTGGTTTAAAATTAACCGATTATGGATATACTGGATATAGCGCAGGGTCCGACATTCGACGAAACACTATGGGAAAAAGAATATCACACCCACAACCCTTACACTTCATCAAAATTGAACAATAACGATGAAATTCATATTCCTATACAACATCAAGACATTTACACACTACCATGTGAAAGTTACTTGTATATCGAAGGAAAAGTAACAAAAAAGGACAATAGTGTAGGTACAACAGTTCCATTTATAAATAACCCTATGGCTTTCCTGTTTGATGAAATTAGATATGAAAGTACCAGGAGGACCGAGCGTTGCTCGGTGAAATATTAGTAAATTTAAATATCAGAATAAACTTTATTGACATTTAATATGCAGTACATAAACAGCTGTTACATTTCTTTTTGAAGTTCTGAATGTACTTCTTGTTTATATGTTGTTAATTCGTTGCCAACATGGCAACCCATAAGCCCAATGTTAAAATTTTGTAATTTTAAACTTTAATTTTTAGCAAAATTAGATTTTCCCTGGGGGCGAGACCCATCTCAATCGTATTTTTAAGGTAAAACTAAGTTTATTCCAAAATTTGAAGGAAATCGTCGGAGCCGTTTTTGAGATAATTGTGCAAGCAAGCAAGCAAGCAAACAAGCAAACATTGCTCGTATAAGAGTATAGGAGATATCAGGTGTAACAGTTGATTCCACTAAAAAAGTAGGTATTGGAACAACTTTAAAGGGGGTAACATCTATATCACCTAATGAAACCAATTTACTTCAACCAGCCGGATGGGTTTTACCTGAACATGACACAATCACTCCGAATACAAAGGGATATTTTGATTTTCATATTCCATTACGTTTGTTGCTTGGATTTGCTGAAGATTATAGAAAAATAATATTAAATGTTAAACAAGAATTAGTTTTGTTGAGATCTTCTAACGATAAAGACATTATTAAAGCTCCAGATGGTACAACGGATGCAAACCTAGAATGGAAATTAACATTAGACAAAATTGTATGGAGAGTTCCACATGTTAAATTAGCTGACGAACATAGAATGCTACTATTAAGGAAGTTAAAGGCTGATCGTGATATTGTAATTCCTTTTAGAAGTTGGGAATTCCATGAACATCCAAGCTTGCCAACTACGGATCGTCACACTTGGACTGTTAAAACATCTAATTACGTAGAACGAGCCAGGTATATTATATTTGGTTTACAAACAGATAGGAGAGACAGCATCACAAAACATGCAGGCAAATTTGATCATTGCAACTTAAAAAATATTAAAGTTTATTTGAATTCACAATTTTTCCCCTACGACAATTTGAATGTGTCATTTAATAATAAAAAGTACAGTATATTATACGATATGTATGCGAGATTCCAAAATTCATATTACGGTAAAACCAATACACCTTTACTATCACCAGAAGAATACTTAGATGGTTACACAATAGTTGTAATTGATTGTTCTAAACAAAATGAATCAGTAAAATCATCAAGTGTTGACATAAAGATTGAAATGGAGTTTAATGCAGCTATACCTGCAAATACAACTGCATACTGTTTAATTCTACATGATAAAATTGTAACATACACACCTCTAAGTGGAATTGTTAAAAATGTATTGTAAAAAAACCGGTTTTGTTACATTCCGCGAGTATAAAAGCGGAGCGTGCAGGCCGCTCCTGATCAGTTTGTTGCCTGACGTCGTATGGGTAGCATCATCTTCAATATGGCTTCTACAAGTGGTACAACGGAATGTGATATAGAAAAAGAAATTTCAGAATTTTTGGACATGAATGAACAGCAACACGTCACAAATCAAGAAGAAGAAGAAAAAGGTAAAAAGAAAAAATATTTGTCCAAGAGGAAAAGAAATGTGGAAAGAAAATATTTCACCAAATATTTTGATGGAAGTATTTTTAAGAATTTTTTATCCAATCTCTTCAAGTTTGGATAAAAGTGTTTTAATTGGAGTTATGAAATCAACCGACTATTCACCTACAGTAATTTTAACTCACGGAACAAAAATTATTTTGTTTACAGCCAATGCTTGGGAATCTTTTATGAAACACCTCCATTTGTTGGAATGTTACTTTAATAGCAACATGTTTGGCAGGAAAACAAAAGTAGGACTATTGGATTCTGACTTGGAAATTGATATTATTAAACACAGAGGTGAACATCAAATGAGATTCAGAGATACGACCAAACATGACATAAAAATTCAACTGAACAGAGAAGAATTTTTTATTTTAACATGTGCAACTGAACCAATAACAAGATATTTAAGACAGCTAGTATTCTCCAGTTCAATTATTAAAGATTATTTAACAGATACTTTGGACAAACAACCGGATGCACCAATTTTGTATGGACCTGTGGACACTTCAATATTCAACAGAATTCCTCATGAAGTTCAAATGTGGAGACAATTGGAACAATATGTGCAAGAAAAAAAATAATTTTGTAAAATCGGATGAAGAAACACATTTCAGTGATGAAAAGGATCAAAGTGATGATAAAGACAACAACAAAAATGACCAGATGGAAAGTTAAATAAAGTTTTAAAATTTTTCACAACACTTTACACTTGAATTGGCAAATTTTCAATAAAAAATTCAAAATTTTGTGGGTGTAGGCCTACCGGGGATGGTGCCCACGTTAAATATACACCAACGCGCCTTCAACTGTACGGCCTGGCATAAATAAATGCCTACCGTGGTGTGGAAAACAGTTGACCTTCCGACACCGTGATGGATAGACAGGTGACCTTTCAAATGGACATGGAAGAAGAAATCAAGTCCAAACCGGGTATTATTGAATTTCAGGCGTTTCGTGGTAACGATGATCGGTTCATAATTAAAGAACTTGTATTTTACGATATAGATAAAAATATTCCTTACACATTTTTATTCAAACCACCATGCTCTTTTTCTTCACTAACCAGCAAAGCCGCAACAACAAACCGATGGACTTGGAAATATTTTCATCACATCGATTGGTATGACGGTTTTACCAGTTATTCAGACTTGTATCATATTATGCATCAATTTTCAAACAGATTTACTAATATTTACACAAAAGGACTTGAAAAGAAATGATGGATAGAACAATTTACATCTACTCCAGTTAAAGATGTGCAAATTAATAAAAATTTTAAATTTATTGCTGAAAACATTTGTATTTGCACACAAAGTGTGGAACATGAAAGGGACAGGCACTGTGCGTTAAAAAACGCTTTAAAATTAGCAACTTACCTGCAAGATGGAGAAATTGGTGATGGTGGTGGGGGTAACGGCGATTATAAAAGCGAGGAGCGAGGAGACCTGGCACGAGTATTACTCGAGATTCCGAGACGACAACATCTCAGAGCAAGAAGACAGCGAGGACCTCTAGAACAACCATGGCATCCAACCAGTTTCTGCAGACTTTGGTGGAACAGTTCAACGCCCACTCCAAGTCTACAATTTTGCCGGTAAAAAAATGTTCAGAGCTGAAGGATGAAAAACATTATATTATACATACCATGAAGAAGATGGAAACTACAGTCGGCGAGGCAATCTGCTGCAGCTTGAGCGAAGCCCCATACACTCCGGGAGATGAGCCGAAATTCCAAATTTACCTGCCCAAAAGATTTGTACACCTACTCCAAAACGAAGATCTCCGCTCCATACAACCAGGATGTCTCTACTTGGTGTCCCACGGATGCAGCGGCAGCAACTCCACCGAGCTTACCATCCACATCGCAGACAAGCAGCAGTGTTAAAAAAAAAAATAATTTTTTTCTTTCTTGTATCTGTTTGTATTTTTTAACTATATATATTTTTGTCATGTAATCTTGTTTGTACTGTTTTAAATAAAGATAAAAAACCAAAAAAAAAAAAAAAAAAAAAAAAACACAAAAAAGGCAACATATCAATATGTGAAACAAAAAAAAATTTCACATATTGATATGTTGCCTTTTTTTTAAAGCTCTGGGGTGACCTTGACCTTTGACCTTTGCACAAATTAAACATAATTTTTTTTCAAACAGCAATATGTGTGTGTGTGTGTGTGTGTGTGTGTGTGTGTGTGTGTGTGTGTGTGTGTGTGTGTGTGTGTGTGTGTGTGTGTGTGTGTGTGTGTGTGTGTGTGTGTGTTTTCCCCCACCATTTCAGGTTACCAGCATACAGACTGTAAAGAAGTTCAGTTTGATTGCAACTGTCAAACGATGAGCACCCAATTTGAGCTTTGTGTAAGAAAAATTATTGAAGATCAACAGCTATTTAGCCATACTTTACGATCCAACGCTCCTCAACAAATTAAAATTTTTATCAAACAGTACAAGCTAGACAACAGAGGTTACAACACTTTTGGTTGGTACAAGTTTGGTGATGGTACAAAATTTTGTCGAAGTTGTGGAAGGGCCGCTGTATCCAACCCGGCACATTTCCTACAAGATGATGGATGTTTACAATATGGTCATGTGGCTCCAGTTTTAAGTTACCATACACCTAAAGAACTTTGCGCCATTTGTTCAATCAATATGTTTAGTTGGCAAAAATTTAACCACCTCTCATCAGACAGCGTGTAAACAACTTCCCCCACCACTATTTCATACTACCTTCAAACGACCATGCTAATATTCATTCCGCCTTTGGACATCATACGGAAAACATCAAGATGGCTCTGACTGTAAAATGTGCAAATTATGAAGAAGTATTTGTAAGAAATCTGCAAGAATTAAACGAAATTGTTCAAGAATTTAAATCACTAATCGAACAGGGATACCGATTAAACATGCAAATTTTTGCTTGCAACACAAAATGCCCTCATGTCCCCAGGGATGACGAGCCGCCTAGGTCACCATCATCAACTTCTTCAGCCTACTCCTCCAGATCATCCATGAAGACTCAAGCCAGTCCAAACTTGGAATATTTCTCCTGACTAATATTTATATTTTGTATCCTCATTGTACTTCAATATGTATATTTTTGTATTGTAATAAAGGAATGATAAAATAAAAACAAAATAAAAAAACCTATCTTGCTACAGTATTGCAGCAAGATAGAATTTTTTTAAAACACAAATTGGATGACCTTGAACATGTTCTAACATGTTCAGGTTTTCCCCTACCACTTTTCCTCTTGGAGACCTGAGATGCAGCACCAATGTGTTTCATTACATCTTCATCTTTTGAGCTGCAAACATGGATGTTCCACCACCAATATATGAGGCCGATGAAGCGGAAAGCCTGGGGAGGAGGAGATGCCAGCATGTGGATCTAGTGGAGATGATGGAAAGAAGGATGGAAGAAAGACGGATCAGGAAGGACCATATGCTAATTCAGAAAATTTTAAAATTAGATCTCTTCATAATCTTGGCCTTATTAATTGCAATCTTCTTCTACTTGGTATACGCAGTTGTATACTGCCTAAGATGCATCGAGTGTACAGATAAAGCAGCCAAATTGCCAGTTTTCAACACTACTCTGTAAATAAAATTTTCTTTTTTAAAACTCCAAATGGTTGACCTTGAACATGTTTCAACCTGTCTGGTTGTATCAATTACCCCCACCACCACCACAATTCCAAAAGACCAATCCTACATGCAAGTCTGGCTTCATTTCCAACTCAGCTACGCTAAAGGTTACACTACACACAATGAAGTGGGAATTACTTGTTGACAGCCTTCAATACCTAAAAGAAATCTATGAAAAATTGCACATGCGGCTTCTTCAAAATCCAGGGATGATAATAAAAATGAACTTGGAATACGACTGTCCACTCATCGACGACAGTATGGATGAAGCAGAAGGGGTAGTCCAAAATACACAAGGAACATGTTGCTGTGAAGAAAATTCTTCAACAACATCAAGCACAAGTCCGGACAGCACATATGGGGATGAAGGAGGATTTTTGTAAATAAAATTAAAAAAAATAATTTTTTTTTTTTAACTTCAAATGGTTGACCTTGAACACGTTTGAACATGTTGAGCAATGTGGATAAAAAATATTTTTTTTTCTTATGCCTATTGCTGAATAACAAACTCAGTTGTATAGTTTGCAAAAAAAAAATTTTTTTTTTCATTTCATATGACCATTTTACCCCCACCATCTCCTTATCCCCACCACTCTACCGAGTACCTGAGATACACGTAGCGACTTGTTCAGTTGCTGTTCAACTCTTGTGGTGTGCACATCTCACTTTTTGCACTCAATTTACTTTGAGTTTAAATTTGAATATTTAGCAAAATATCAAACATTTCTTAATTTTTCGGCAAAGTTTCAAATAACAAAAAAAATTTTTTTCACTTTTGGTTTGATTGAAATTTTACAAGTTCCAAGATCACCTGAGAAAGAATAAAAATAAATATTTCTCAGGAAATATTTCCAATCCGAGTTACGGTAACGGACAGGCTCGGATGAGTTGTTGCAAAAATTTTAATTTTTCTTCCTTCTGACCACTTTACCCCCACCACCTCCTTATCCCCACCACTGGGCCGGGTACCTGGGATACCGTCTGTGTACAAATCAGTACGTCTTCAGACGCGGTGCTGTTCGGATCGCGTGTCGTTTGTCGCAATGTCGGGTGTTTGAAGAAATTATTCTTCGGCTCTCAGTCTCTCGGTGGGTAAGTAAAATATAAAAAATTATTTTTTTTTTTTAAAGTGGGGCTGCTGGGACGGGTCAATGACCCTTGACGGATATATTAGGTCGAGAGTCTGATCGCTAGGGAACAAAAAAAATATTTTTTTGCACTTTTGTGATTCCTCGAGAAATTTCAATTTCTCAACAAAATTTGAGGAATCGCAAAAGTGCAAAAAAAAATTTTTTTGTATTCTTGCGTGACCTTGACCTAATTAACGTCAGTGACGTCATCATGATGACGTCAGCGGTAATGACGTCACCATGACGTCATGGGTGTGACGTCATATGACGTCATTAGTGGCGTCATTCGTGACGTCATTGATGACGTCATCACTGCTGACGTCATCGTGATGACGTCATGGCCCAGCAGCCCCACTTTTACACTACTGGTTTCGATGAACGGTTTCTTGTCCAGATGACAGTTGCAGAGAGGCAATGAATACTATCATCATCATGACATGTTATCACTACATCATCGTGTATCACCACTGCAATGCTGTCATGGCTGGACTGCAAATATCATACCTCGTGCAGGACCGTTGACACAGCATTGGTCAAGTTGCAACTGACTAAATAACCTTTATCAATTGTCAGTTTATCAAAGTATATTGTAATTTATAAATTGAGTATGTGGTTTAACAATATTAATTTATTCCATACACATGACTTATTGTATACCTCTTAGTAAACTTTCTTATACTCAGTGTGAAATTACTAACTAAACGAAATAATTTGAACCTCTCTTAATATGTTGAAGACATAACCTGCAATAAAGTCACCAATCGAAGCATAAAGAAAACAGAACACAAGGTTAGTGGTTTACCATTCTCAATCGAAATATTAAAATAATTAGCCTTTAAGAGGGGGAGAAAGGGCTCTTCTTAGTGAGTTATACAGTAATTGGCCAGTTCCAACATTTTTTGCACTCGTTATCTATAAAAGTGCTATAAAAGTGAAAGAGGTTTTAAATCAAAGATAAATACCTGGGCTCTTTGATTTGCTTTCGAATTTTTCACACTTTTAATCCACATTAAGCTATAATGGTTAAACGTTGATCGAACTTAAGTGCTTTTTGAGGACAAAACTTTCTCTTTTAACATGGGATGCCATCACTTATTTGGTTCTCTACACAATGTTTGAGGTTATACGAATAAAGCAACTAAAACTTATAATCGCAATGGAACAATCAGCTGATGTGCGAAGTGCCTAATTTCTATAAAAACACTGGTTTCGTCAAATGCCAAATTTTTATTGGTCTAGAACCTGAATTTTAATATGAAACCTGGACATTTATGGACTCATTGAACAATGGGGTTGAATTTAATTTAATGATGTACAACTTTGATGCTACTTGTTATATCATTATTATTGATTATTGAAACGATCATAGATAAACATTGTTTTCTATTTTTGAAAGACATGTTTGTAGGCGAGGTAATAAGGTTGTAGGATGAACAAAAATAAGGTGAGAGTTGCCCAATAATATAAACATTGTTTTTGACGGTTCGTTTGCAATTCAGTTCATTCCTCAGCTATTTATGGACATATTTATGAACATATTTATTCCTCAGCTATTTCTGAAGCTAGCTATGTATGAACATGTAATAACTGGCCAAAGAGTAACTTACAAAAGTGTTGGTTAGATTATTTTGTCAAACAATAGTTATATTTTATCTAAAAGTTGTATAATGTCAATAAACGTTTTAAAAAATTTCTATATTTAAGGACAGTTTCACAATTTTGTCCCCTTTCCACTGACCTTCCACCCCCTCCGCCCCACCAAACCTTCCTCCCGGCTGGTTTGATGGTGTTCCAAATCGAGCACGTCAGGAAATATGTGAAGCGACAAACTGAACCAGAAGCGGCACTAAATTTAGCTTGCTGAATTGATAAACACGTGTACCTTGTCAAATACAGCTATTTTAACTTTAGGATTAGTTTCAACGGATTTACATTTTTTAGTCGCTATATTTTGTCTTACTTTGTGAAACGTATGAAATAGTCTAAAACTATTTGTCACTTTTATCATACAGGGTAGTTTTGTATTGGAAATAAATAGTACCTAGTTTAAAATATAATAGAATGAGTTAAATAAAATATTTAATAGAATATTTATACAATTTGTCACGAATCATTATAAAAAATACTATCAAAAGTATAAAGTATAAAATACATGTTTTATGTAATTTTGACTTGTCTAAATTCCTTCACTGTAGCTTAAACAGGCTATTTTGTATCATTCTTAATCATGCCAAAAATTTGAATTGTCTATTTTAAGAATGATTTGTTTCACGCAGTTTAAAATAAAAACATTTTCTTAAGTTTAAATGACTATCTTCTATGTCGTCTGATATTCAATGTTGAAATAAGTTGTTAGCCCACGTCTCTTCCTGTATAGATTAGACCGTTAACACATTTAATCTTTAGAGCCATTCTTATACCCGAAACGTTACCAGTTTTATAGGTGGGAGAGTTTCCAAATAAATGTAAATATTTAAACTTAATGTACTTATCTAAATATTATACAAATTTGTATAATAATAATTTCCAAAAAGTGTATAAAATAAGAAAAATTAAATATTTTAATTAAAGAATTCAACAAACTTGGAATTAGTACATTTTATCTTTTTTTTTGTACTGTGAGATATAAATTAAGTTTCATGCAAAAGCGTAATCAACTTTCGATAGGTAAATTAATACTCATTTATGCTATGCATTTACTTCTAAAAAATCAGGTTTATATGAGTAATAAATTATTCATGTATGATTACGCTGCAGAACGAGCATGGTTTAACTTTATGATAATATGATTCAAATAACTAATATTTTGCTATTACATCGTGTCATGGAATATTGGAACTATGTGTACACAAGAAATAATTAGCAATGGTACTCGATGGAGCAGGTTTGGTAAACATTTTGATGATGTCGGGACAGATCAACTGACTACGAATCGAATGTTTCCATGACGACCCGTCATCACAAAGTTATCTCCATCACTATCGATAAGCACGGCTCCATTATCAGATAACTGATGGACACCATTCTTAAGATCCATTTTCCTTCATACGGTGCAACATTAAAATCTCTGAAGAAGTGTAACTACGC
Source organism: Neoaliturus tenellus (assembly GCA_030545055.2). Taxonomy (NCBI): domain Eukaryota; kingdom Metazoa; phylum Arthropoda; class Insecta; order Hemiptera; family Cicadellidae; genus Neoaliturus; species Neoaliturus tenellus. Next base: position 185,095,889 of record CM061531.1, on the reverse strand, counting down.
CGTACCTATAATTATAAATTATAAGAATTTCAAGTAGAGATAACGCCTGTAAATATTTAATAGTTAATAGTAAATTAGTTAATTAGTTAGTTAATAGTTAATAGTAAATAGTTAATCTAAATAGTAAGTGGCAAAATTAATAACACTAACAAATATACATTAAGGGGAAATTTTGAACTAAGCATTAACATATCAAGTTAATCGTATATTGGAAAAGGTAATGAATTTATTTTCCAATGAAATAAACGCTCAAGGGTGTATGCTATTGAAATAAATTTAATTTTTATCATTCTGCACGAAATCAGCCTGTTTTTTGTTCTCTCAACTGTACCAAAACCGATGCTTTTTTGTCCTAGGACTGAAAAAATCATCTGGAGAATTATTTAGGTCCTAGGACTGAAAAGTCAGCTGTTTGCTATGTATATTATTTTTCATTTATTAATGATGAGGAGCAGAATTTTGAAATTCAAACGTAGTAAAGAGCATTGTTTGTAAATAACATTAATGTAAACACTGCATATTACTAACTTTGTAAATATAACCTCGAAAATACAACTTTATAGTTAATATTTTTAATGATCAAAAGTCTAATTTCGCATTATGATGAAAAACGTTGTTCATCACTCGGAGCAAAAGTGTCTTTTTGATGCTTAATCGTTTTAAAAAAACTCGGCTAGGCCTCGTTTTTAAAACACGATTGCGCCACTTTTGCTCCTAGTGATGAAAACTACTATTTTTTTTTACAATTCTGCACGAAATCAGCTTGTTTTTTTCTCTAATAGTACCAAAAACCTTTACTGTTTGTCCTAAGGCTGAAAAGTCAGCTGGAATATTTTTTTAAGTCCTTGGACTAAAAAGTCAGCTGTTTGCTAAGTATGTTATTATTCACTAGCTGTTTCCCGTCATGGCTTCGCCCGTGATTGGATTTATTTAATGTGTAATTAAGCTCGTTCGCTACGCTCACTCACTGTCACGCTCACCGTATATATAAAAAAACCCTAGAATACATAAAATTATCATTTTTCATTGAATTTGTTACTTAGCAACCAATAAAAGTAGATAAAATATAGAGATTTTCAGATTTTTTACAAACTACTGTATGCCTTCTGAATTAGAGCCCTTTGGACATAATTGCACCAAAATTCACACAAACCATCCTTGAATGATGCCCAATAACGTCTGAAAGTTTCATTAAAATATGTCGAGCGGTTTTGGACTCCATAGGCAACATACATACTCTCTCTTTTATAGATTAATTAATATTATGAATAATGAGATGCAGAATTTTGAAATTCCAACGTTATAAAGGGCATTGTTTGTAAATAACAGAAATGTAAACACTGCACATTACTTACTTTGTAAATAAATATAACCTCGAGAATGCAATTAGTTAGTTAATATTTTTAACGGATTAATGTCTAATTCCAAATTATGATAAAACACGTTGTTCATCACTGGGAACTAAAGTGGCTTTTTGATGCTTAATATTTTTTTTTAACTCGGCTGCGCCTCGTATATAAGACATTATACGACATTAACATGGACATTAATTCACATTTTTTCTGTCGTTTATTTTTATTGTTTATTATTATGAATATAATTTTTTTACAGTTTGTTGGTCCATAACATAGCAATAAATTGATACTTTATTTGATTTAAATATTAAATTACCTGTCAATCATCCAAAACACCAACGTATATGACAATCGGTTGTCAATGTGTAAACCCCCATATCATGTCAAGCTGCCTCCGCTCGGATGAAGTGACATTAGGTTTACCTCAATTTATGGAGTGATAACAATATTGATGGTATTCTTGTGCTAATGCATATGACAGTCAGTTTACTCATTCGGTTACAGTCTATGGTTTTGTAAAAACAAATACAATCTTTCTGATTTTAAACTGAAGTTTAGTTATGGCGTTCTATTTACTAATACAAAGTTCACAAATAGGATGTAGATAAAGGAATACTTTATTTTGAAATTTTCTGTACCTCAGATACATAATAACGTAATATCATAGCGTATATAATAATAACGTAATATAACGTATAATAATAACGTATAATAACGTATAAACGTATAATAATAACGTAATAACGTAATATCATAATAACGTCACTTCAATTAACTTAATTATTTACTATTGTTAATCTTAAAAAAAAGAATGGTGTTGTAATATTTGTCATATAGCTACACTGGGGATAGCGTATTTGCAGAGGCAGATTTGAACTTTTGCCGCCCCTGGGCTAACCATTTGGCGACAGCACCCAACTCCCCCCCCCCCCCCAAATCCAAAGATGAAGAGTATGTGCTGCTGTAGTTCGTACCACGGTAAAAAAAGTAATTAACTCGACGATCCGGATGGTTCAAAATTTAATATTACACAGTATATACAGGGTGTCCCTGAACTCTCTACCAACTTTTTCGGGTATTATTTCTGGGCCATAGACAGTCAAAATATCATATTCAAAATTTCGAAAACTCAAAAGTTACTCGTATAGCCGACATTTTGTTTTTTACACAAAATAATTTTTATTTCCGTAATGGATCATTGTATTAAGTTAATATTTGGCATGCACCTTCATCATAGCAATACCCATTTTCAAGAAAAAAGTTATTTTTTTTCAATATGTATTTTCAAAATTTCGGCCATTTTAAAAATTTTTAACTAAAATATCTCAAAACCGGTAAATTTTATAAAAATTTTACTAGACACAAAAAAGTTGACAAATTTAATCATCTAACCAATTGTACCAAGTTTGTAAAGATCTGACAACAAATAACGGAGATATTGAGATTTTTCTTCATAAAAACATTGATTTTGCATTGTAATTAATGCAAATTAAAGTAATTTTAATTGAAAAATCTCAATAACTCCGTTATTTGTTGTCAGATCTTTACAAACTTGGTACCAATGGTTAGATGATTAAATTTGTCAACTTTTTTGTGTCTAGTAAAATTTTTATAAAATTTACCGGTTTTGAGATATTTTAGATTAAAAAACTTTAAAATGGCCGCCATTTTGAAAATACACATTGAAAAAAAAATAACTTTTTTCTTGAAAATGGGTAGTCTATTGCTATGATGAAGGTGCATGCCAAATATCAACTTAATACAATGATCCATTAAGGAAATAAAAATTATTTTGGGCAAAAAACAAAATGACGGCTATACGAGTAACTTTTGAGTTTTCGAAATTTTGAATATGATATTTTGACTTGTCTATGGCCCAGGAATAATACCTGAAAAAGTTGGTAGAGAGTTCAGGGACACCCTGTAGATATACAGATTATTAAGTATAGAATATAGGTCGTTTAATGAAGTTCCATAGCAATAGCGACCGATTTTTCTCTGTAAAACCGATGTTTACAGCCAATATTAATGTTCGATCAGAATTCGGAATTCACGGCCGTTCGATATCGCGGCTTCTGCCACTAGCAACAGTTTTTATGTTGTCAAAGAATCGTTGAATTGAGAGCCTATATTATAAAAGACGTAAGGCAGATAAAGGCATATATCGGCTCAGGTTAGCTCAACAGGCAAAATCGACAATTTGGAAATCCCAAAACAACAAATATAACCTATATGAAGGAATGGGGAAGGTTAGATGAATAACTTATGATTTTCACTAACCTAAATTCCTTGTTTTTTTTATTTTTTTATTTAGTAATTTACTTGTTATTATTAAAACAAAATAAAAATAATGCCTTCAATTGAAAAAATAACAGTCGATAATTAACATTAAAAACTTTATAGTTCTCAAACAAAAAGTATTCCTACAATCAGGGCCTGTTGAGACTCTTTAGGCTCCTTCTCTAAGGTCATTGATATACTCTCAAAGTATCTTTATAATTACAGGAAAGTTATTATTATATTAAATAATTTTATAATAAATTACTTAATAAAATCTTTACGAAGCTAGCCAGCTAGTTTAAGTACCCAAGTAGTTTTTTCAGTATGAAGTTTTTACAAGTCTGTATGATGATATGCTGAAAATGCTCAAATTAAGTTATGGGAAATTAAATTCTAGCAACAGGAGAACATATTTGTAAGAATACAAGTCTTGTTTGGCTACATAAAAGTTTTCCTGTCTTGGGTAAAGCCATCTAGCCACTCCCATGGTATTTTCTTACGTGTGGCTGCACTTTTCCTTGTCCCGGTACTTGCGGTGCAGTTGCGACTATGTAATTGCAGTACGGCCAAGGCCCTGGTCTTCTTCAAACTTTTACTGTTTTTGCATGTTCTCCGTATATTAAAGTACATGGTACGATGCAAAAACGTTTGAAAAATTCTTTGACGAAATATTTGTTCAATATCTATATGTTTATCAATACACGTATTTTTTTCTTTTCCTCCCAAAATTTGCCGCCCTTGGCTATCATAGCCTTTTTAGCCCAAATGTAATTCCGCGCTGCGTATTTGGTTCAAGAGGTGACAGGTTAGATTTCATTGATTACCAACAATCTTAGGATGTGTTTTGACCGTTTACTTTTAAACATTATGTATGTGTACTTAGTACAACAACTCAATGAAAATTTCTCTGGTGTATAGGCATGTCAAAGCAAATAGAAACATTATCACTGCAAAAAATCTTAAATCAATGCTTGATAATAAAGTGTGGTTATAAAGTTATAATATGACATGATGTATTAATTTAGAAGAGTAGATGATTTAATGGGTTTATATATTTATGTTATATTTTTGAAGTAGTTCTGAGCAATATTATATATTCCAATATATGATATTGTATCAATAACTTAATGAGTTTCATTGAGCCGAATGAATGTCTTGGCAGTTAAATAGTAATTCTTAGGAGAATGTATGGAAACTTTAACCCTAGTTAATTTCTTAAGTGCTCCTTCCGACATCCATTTATCTTTGAGCAACTCGATTATGAACAAAAGAGTTTGGATTATTTGTAACTATTTTATAATTTTCAAATTAAAGTGCAAAAATATTTGTTTGTGTCGTTTATGAAACACGGAAATACTCAAACGGAAATAGAAAAATAAATGTATTGTCACTAAATTATATATTCGCATCACTTTGAACTTTAAAAAGTCAGTAGGCCTAAATGTTTGTTGAGCAAAGTATAATTAAATCTATTTTGAACGGTCACTCTATTTTTCATTGATACTAACAAAACCTAATGATACCATCACCTATTTAACTCTAAAAAAGAAGTTATTAAAATTTTAAATAATATAGGCCTATGTTTACTTTGGCATTTGTTTATCAATATTTGATTGGAACAGATGCAATAACGTTTCGTTTCAGTAAATTTAATAAATAAAACCAATATTTCCCAAAAAAATTTAAAGGCATTTTATATATTACTAGTGTCTTTGTTGTCGATATAGAGCTAGTTTCGGTAATTTTTAGTGTTTACTGCTTTTTAGTCAGTTCGTTTACCAGTGCATCGTCCAAGGTTTAAATCATAACCTCTTTGGTATGAATAGACAGATGCTCTAACTAGTTTAAATACTGTGTTTAATCGTTACAGCTGTTAACTTGAAAATCTTTTTTAATTTCCTCAACAATGTTAATAAAATGGGGAAATTCAAAACTTTAAGGGCTTCTAGGAACCTTCCGTTTGGATACAATTTTGTTTAACAATTTACAGTACCTTGCAATATCGCTCCACCTGAAATAAGACGAAGGGAGGCACTTACTAGGGAATTTAATAAGATCGTATCCAATCCACAGCTACCCATCCATGATTACCTACCCCAGGAGACGGGCAGATTGAGGTCCCGAAGACCACCACTGCGGACAGCATCCCAGTTGACGGAGACAAACTTTTCCATCCATACCGACTGGACTTCCTCCTGGGACTCTTTCCAAGGCCGGAATCAATTTTTAATTGCTGACCCAACCTTAGCAGTAAGTGGTATGGATCTTCCTCGGAAGCAGTGGACCGTTCTCAATCGATTCCGCACTGGTGTGGGAAGATGTAATTATTGGAAATACAAATGGGGAATGACAGAAGACCAGTCATGCCGCTGTGGAGCGGAGTTGCAGACTATGACTCACATAGTCAATGAGTGCCCTTTGAGTCCTTTCCCCGAAGGATTGATTGGGCTGCATTGTGCAAGTGAAGCTGGGCTGCAATGGCTTAGCGCCCTGGATTTGGCTTTGTAAAGAGAGATCATAACTTTATGTTTTTAGTTTAGTTTTTAAATTTTTTGACGCAGGTGCTAAGCACCTCAGAGAATGTATTATATTTTTCTGAAGTTGGTGGCTGGCTATTAATGCCATACGATATATATAGTACCTTGCAAACAACTTCTCACCGAGCCCTATTCAATGACACATAAAAATCATTAAAATTGGTTGAAAACTAGGACGAGTTACTTGTACAAAAACCTTGTCCCGTTTTAAATAAGTATAGATTTTGAATTTAAATGTTTATAAATTAAGAGAGAAATAATTTTTTTCTTTAAGATAAATTACATTTTTTATAACTTTAAAGTTAAAATGGTGAAACTAGCATGTACGAGTAAATAAGTGTTCTTTAACAGCAGGCTTGCCAATAGGGAAGGTGATGGAAGCTGTGACATTGAGCAATGCTTCAATACAAGGCACATTACGACACATGGCCATCGGGATTGGAACTGGACAATGGTGGCAGCCCTTCCAGTGGTGGGAGGGGGTGATCAGCTGATCATCTATACGATTGTAGAAGACACTTGATAAATAAGGTAGATTTGTCTGTAAACACGATGTAATGGACTGAGAACTGATTTTGCCTGACTACCACGTTTGCCAACAACTTGTTTCGAGTTCCTGATTCCTAGATTCTTAGACCTAATTTATTTTATATCTTAAAATTAATTTAAACCTGTTTTGTAAATTTTGTAATGTTCAACTAAAAACTATAGTTAGTTATTTAAAAATGAACTGTTATTTTTTATTCACAAGAAAGCGGATTTTATTTTATTAATCTTGTTTTGCCTTTATTATTCTACCTTAATGCTTTGTAATTTTATCCCGATGCAGACTTCACCACTGGCATGTGTCATACTGTCTTAAGGAGTTCAATTCCCATCGCATATGGTTAAATACCTATATTTAAATATCACGACACTTTCTATAAAAAATTTACAAAAGTGCATAAGAAGTTTTGTCATTTAAGCTTAATTATAGTTTGCAAATCCCGTTTGTATTTATTGGGTACTCAGCAATCGTAAGACGAACACACGGTAACAGAAGGTGTACTTCTTTCATCCGGAAGCTGTGGATATGGCGGACAAAGTGGTTGTGAATTTTTGCCCTGTGTGTAATAAAACTTGTGCAAGCGGACAGTTTCTTCAATGTGAGGGTTTCTGTAACAAATGGCATCATGCCAAATGTGGGAGCATTTCAGCGAAATATTTTATTGAAATCCAGAAACTAGAAGATAAAATACGTGGGTTTTGCTCGACGTGTGACAAGAGGTTAGCGGCATGCGCAAGGTAAAATTGACCTACGTTGCTCACCATAAATCACTAAATCACTATTTTGAGGCAGGGACCTAGTGGGTATTTTAACCTGAATATGAATGAGAGATGAGTGTAAGATGATTGAGCGTGATCTTGTAGTCTTGTTAGAAATACAAGCGATAAAGGAGGGAGTAGATTTTCTAAAATCGGAGCCTCCCTAAAAAAATTGAATTTCTTAATAAATCAGAATATCAAAACTATACCAAATATCAAACAGCTACTGAGCCATAACGTTTCTGAGGTTATTTCAACATCTAAAATTGACACGTTCGAACATAGTTTGAACCAAGACAATAACATGAATCTTTTATGTAACCTGGTGGACAACCGTGACCTAACACCAACTTACTCCCCATTGGCTGTAGGGAAAGGAACTTCCATCCATAAGGCAGTCGCAGAGTTTTTATCAATGAAGTTAGAAAAGAAGAAGGGGAATGACCATCAACAACAACGTCCAAAGATTTCTTCACCGTTGGGAAATACCGGGCCAACAAATATGTTGGTGAAATTCTACTCACAGTGTGTAAATTCTGGTGCAAACCAAAGAAACCATAATGGTAACGGCAAACCCGTGCAGTTAAATAATAAAAGTAACATTTAATCAAAGGCCGCTGAAGTGGTCATTGGCTCTTGTGGAGCTGACTGAGGCTTAAAATCGGCAAGTAAGCACAGTTTAATATTCGTTTCAAGACTCTCTCCTGACACATAAAATAAAAAAATAACATTTTTCTGTGGGTTAAGGACATATAAAAAACATTGAATGCACTGAGCTGAATGGAATTCAACACGTACAAATCTTTTAAGATGGGTGTTCCTGAGCGTGTTGCTGTGAATGCCTAAGTTCTGATTTTTGGCCCGAAGGTGTCTACCCCAACCGTAGAAAGTCCTCCAGTTAATTCTTGGCATGCTAGATATACATTTCATTCTAGAAATGTTGATTTATCAAGGATTGAGTTTAAAGGTGCATTAGGTACTGTGGCTTGGTCGGAGAATGTGATTGATTTCGAAACATTTTTTGCTAAGCTTAAGTAAATTTTCACAGTTTAAACAACTACAACAAGTACTACCACACTGGATGTTTTTCCCTTCAACAGTTAAGCCAGCCATGTCAAAATTGATAAAACCTAGCGTGGAATATTATTAGGTCAACGGCCTATAACTCGTTATCTCTCATAAACTTCTAGATAGTCCTGACGACTTTAACGATTTTTTATTGAGTCTGTAGACGACATTTTTTGCAACCTAAGGGCAGATAGGGACAGACATTCGGAGTTAAATCTAACTATTGAAGCTCCCATTTCATCATGGAGACCTGCTTCAGCTGCTGAAGTTGAGCGCATTGTGGCTAATTTTAAGACCTCAAACCGTCCAGACTTTTATGGAATGTCCACATCATGGCTGACATAGGTGGTAGATGTGATATCTCAACCTCTGGCTTCGGTTAAAACTTGTCAGGGAGGCAACAGGTTGTTTCTATTGAAAGAGCAGTGTCAGGTCCAAGAAATACAAAGTTTGATGTCCCGCAGGGGTCGGTGGTTGGCCCTCTGCTCTTCTTGGTCATAATAAATGACTTGGATAGGAGGGTTAAAGTCATCCTCCTATTTGCTGACGATACTACCCTGGTATCACGGGGAACCTCAGGTAAATCAGTCACAAACAGAGCTGAGCAGCATCTTCGAGAGGCATCAAACTGGTTCGAAGATAATGGTACTGCCAAAACAGTACAGGTGCGTGCACGCGAGCCGGCCGTGTCGAACCCTAATAAATGTTTGTATGTTCGTGTTTCTAAAAACTTTGACGACCTCGTTCGAGTGATGTTTTAAGTGTTCTTGTGTTAGGTTTGAAAATGAGTATTTAATACTCGAAACGCGTCACCTTTAGGAGACAGAAGGATCACGTTGGCAGACTCAGGTAATCTTAAACCTTTATAGCTTAAACTTAGGCAATTCATCACTGAGTAGTACTTACTTAGTGTCTACCATGCTATGTTGCACTGTCATGTTAGTTACGGCTTGCTGCTGTGGGGCCACGCACCTGGAGCAAAGGAGATTATAAGCCTCCAAAAACGCTCTGGTAGGCTTATCACCTTTAGTGATCGCATTGCCCATTGTAAGCCGATATTTGCAAGGCTCGATATACTCACCATCCTCAACACTTCATCCTAGTTTGCGTAGTACATATCCTGGATAACTTGGAGAGCATCTTCCCCCGAGCAGCAATACATTATACACACAATCTTGACTACCACACAAGACATCATGACCATTTTGCCAAGGGTAAGGCTTACAAGAACCCGAAAGAGTTAGTTGTGGCAAAGTTGTGGCAATTAAATCTTCAACAAGCTGCCAGAACCCATCAAACTTCTGGTCAAGAAACAGTTAATTAAAAGCATGTTCCACGTCTGAAAACCAAAGCCTACTATTCCTTGAAGAGTTTTTTAGGACAATCTTTTGGACCTAAGGTAGCTGCGTAGCCTGTTCACAGCCTAGGTAATAAGTGGTTATAAGTGGTTTTGCGTGTCTTTAGGTAAATGTATGTTCGTGGTTTTTTACATTATGAAGCCATCAATAGGGCAACAGATGAAAAACTGGCAATAAGGTAATGGTAATCCCTACTTATTGAACTGCCGATATCCATAAATGCGAAACTCAAAAGTCACCAAGAAAACAAAAAGGAAAACTTATACATAAAAATCGTTTAATCTCATGTGTATGGAAAATATATTGTACTGTGATAAATTGTGTATGGTATTAGATAAATTGCAACACATTACTTTTAAATCATATTAATCAAAATAATTACGTTATCCAAAAAATTATCACAAATATAGTAATATGTTTCTTGCCGCATAAGAATATAAAATATAAACCCATAACCTATGAACACAATTTCAGTCACGTACGGAATTCTTAGTACGTATGTAGAATTGTAACAAACCCACAAACAAACCAATTTTTTTAGATGATGAGATATTCTCTCCTCAATGTAGTTAACCACTTACACTAACTCAACTTAAGTAATAAAGTATTAATAAGTATTAAATAAGTATTAGAATTTATTTTAACAGATTTTTTGAATACTTATACTTTATAATGCAATTCTTAGTGTAAAAATACTACAAAATCACGAAAAAAAAAACAATATTGTCTATAGGCTACAGTTTGTAGTTAATATTGATAATATCATGTTTATTTCCTTGTAGTACTAAACAAAAAAGAGAGTACAAGAAAATCAGCCGCGAGTAAACTGAATATTTGTTCTATTGCAAGTTCCTGGGGGCTAAAAAAGTAAATCATTTAATATATCTTTTTGTAAATTATAAAATTACATTGAGTATTATTATTTCAAATCTGACTTTATACAAATATAATGCCATTATTGTAAAATTTTAATTAAATATTGTGTTTTATTTTAAAGCTAAATAAGAATTTTAACGTTGAAACATAAAAACTGAATGAAGTTCAAGTAACCGACTATAGTTTTTTTTATAAAACTATTAATTTTAACTATATTTTTTTACATCATTTAAGTAGAGCATTTTGGGAGTTCAGGACAAACGCAAATTCAGCAGTTTTTAATCAGTGGTTACGTATTAGTGACGTGTGATGACGTACGTGTGACGTCATACGGTGACGAGGTGGAGTGTGTGACGTCACGGGTGTGACGTGGTGGTGTGACGTCACTGATTCGTAATCGGACGCCAATGCCACGTTATTCTGAATGAAAACCAATGTTTAGCGTTGACCCCGTCTAGCTAAATTTGACGGTGACTTCAAACATGTCCAAACATGTTCAAGGTCACTCAAACGAAGTTTTAAAAATATTTTTAATCATAACTTACAAAGATTGAAATTAATTGGACTCGTTAGAAACTCCATATTCATTCTCGGCTGTTATCTTCAAATGCAGCGGAGGATCACGACTCACGAGACGAAACAGTAATCCATGGAAGCTTTCCAAATCAGCCATGTTGACAGAACCAGTTGAATTTTTTTGATGGATGGGTGGAATCGGACTGACCTAAAGTTTCATTGACAAATTCGAGTGTTATATATAAATCTTGCGGATCATCACCACTCAACAGACGATAAAGTTGTTGATAGCATATTACTGCATCCATAATATCGAATTCAGAGGCGTCAAATTGGAACTTCATGTTTCTGTGGAGTATGTTGTTGTAGAGGTAGAGTGGATTTATCTAGTAAAATACCTGGACCGTTAACGTACCCTACCTACGTACTGCACAGAATACGGTGGGAAGAGAGTTATCAAATAAAACAAGTTCAAACATGTTCAAGGTCATTCAAAAGAAGTTTTAAAAAACATTTTTAAATATTAGACACTTCAGTAGTTAGAAATCATTTAATGGGTTTCCAGTTTAACATAACATCACGGAGATACATCATCCCCGGACTTCGGGAACTCTTGCTCTGTTTTCACAGGTAGCTGATCACTCGAAACATATGGTGAAGATGATGCTATCGGAGATCCTGGTGGTGACTGTGATGAATTTGGTTCTTCAACCGTTATATCGTCAAACTCAATTGTAATATTTAAACGGAGAGGTGGATCACCACTCATCAGACGAAACAGTGTTTCATGAAACATTCCCAATCCACTTCGTCCAACAGAACTAGATGAAACTTCATGTTGATGTGGTTGTAGGATAGCGGAGTATATGAATGAAGCTTGTAGTCAGTACTACATATACAATCTATAACGTCCCCTACCTACGTACCGTACAGAAGACGTGTATATCCTACGTACCGTACAGAAGACGTGTATATTTTTTGTAAGGTTGAGGTGATGGGCTGATTACTTATGATGAATAAATTTAAGTGGGAGGGGGGGCTATAATGTCTTGAGGAAACTATGTCAAGGTCATTGGTTGGAGTTTTAAAAAAAAAAAGATTTATTTACAAATAGCAGTAAAACGTAAGACAAACATATGAGAACTAACAATGCTAAATAATAAAGAATGAAAGAATATTTACAAAGCTATGAACTTAGATCATTTTACAAAGGTGTGTTCAAATGGATCGTAATTTCTGTAGAGTTGTTCCCAGACGGTCCATGGGAAACTATATAAAAAATTCCGGGTTTGATAGAGTCCAGGTCTTCGTTCATGAGCACATTGACAAATCGTCTCGGAAGGTATACTTGGAACTTGGGTTTGTCTCCTTCCTTGTAGGGCGAATCTCCAAGAACAGCGACGACAGCTTCACCAACCGATGTGTCCATTTTTTTCATTGAATGTACTGCATAATGCTTCTTCTCTTGAAGTTCGCTGCATTTCTTTGTTGTTAGAAGGTCAGATTTAGAATGTTGGTTGAATCTGTCCGCAAGAGCTTGCAATGGAGAACTTGAAGCCATAGTGGAGATGATGTTTACTGGATGAGATCCTGTGTTAGAATGATAGTAGGATGGATCTACACCGGTATATAAGGATTTCCCCCTCCACTTGATATAAGTCGACCAATCCTGTATGCTCGCGACAATGCGCAGTTGGAGATTTTGTGTTGAGGATTTTTCACACCGATACAAAGACCATTTAAGTCCGTAGCATAAGTTTTATCCAAACTAACGTTTGTTATATCAGACGTAGTGTACATTCTGATCCAATTAGATTTTTCTTCACCAGCAGTAAAAATTTCGTCATACTGTTGACAATAATGATACATTATGTTATCCAGCTCTTTGTATTGTGTAAATCCTTCGTTCCATGTGATGTGATGAAGGTATTTCGTTAGCCACAAATTAGTTCTAGCACTTTTTCGGTTTAGTTTCTTAAAAGAAAACGGTGGTTTAAAAAGAAAGTAGTTAACAACATTTGTATTTATGTCAAAAAAGGCTAGTTCTTTTATGATAAATCTGTCATCGTTGTTTCTGAAAGCTTGGAATTCCACCACACACTTCTTAGACATGGAAACATTATCAACAAAACGAACTGTTCGGTCCATTGTTCGTGAGTAACTAAAGATAACTGAGAGAAAATATTAGGTTGCTTGACTTTTATGATCATGTCAATTCTTAGTTTCCGTTTGTATGTGCTGGTGGTGGGGGAGGGGTGTTTTTAAGATTCCCAATCTTTCCTGTTTTTACAAAACTTTAATACACATTCACAGAATGCTTTAGGGTAGCACATTGAACATGAGCGGGTAAAATCATGTACATTAAACTTGTAACACATGTCCATACAACAGGTGAAGTAGTGTCGAGTCTTGTAGATTTTTAACATCTGCAGGGTTGGGGGTGAGATTGTAAATGATTTGCAATTGCATCTACAGTAACTGAAGCACTCACATGTTCTACATGCTATTCCGTCTACTTGTAAATTTGGACGTATAAAACATTTTTCGCTGCAGCAATAATTATTCATTTTGCGAGTGTTCTTCAATGTGAATCTTACAATCAACTGCATCCATGTAGCAACATTTGTTTAATACATAGTTGGTGAAAAGAACAATAACATGTGTAAACTGGAGCTGTTTCAAGGTCACGTAATTTTGTTTTTAAAAAAGTATCAGTAATACCTATATTAGCACCTTTTTGCAAAACTGAGCTTTTTCAAGGTCATATAATTTTGTTTTTAAAAAAGTGTAAGCGCTACAAATATGTGCAAACCTGAACTGTTTCAAGGTCACGTCATTTTGTTTTAAAAAAAATATAAGTGCTACTAATGAGAGCACTTTACGACACAATCACTCAAATCATTTTTACGACTTTTCTTGATTTACAATGTTCTCTTGCTGGTTCTTTGTTGGAGAAACTTTCACTGTGGTTTCTTCACTTCGACGATTATTAAAGAAGAATACAGTTTTCCTGTAGTACGACACCTCTTGAGGTAATCTGTTGTATATAGACTGGTCTATCGGTCCATATAGCAGTGGTACAGCTGGATTTGTGTTCACCGAAGTGTTCAGATAATCAAATATGAGAGGGGAATATGTAGTAAGTTGCTGGATGTACCTGATTATTACAGGTGTTAGGTTTGACAGAGCTTGAAATTCTTCCAAAGTCATGAGGATCTTCTTGTTGTGTTTGGAAAGATCTCTAAACCTCACAAATTGGGTACCTCGAAGTCTTATATTATCGATTTCCAAATTAGAATCTTCGAATCCAATTGCAGTTTTTCTTCCAGTCAAGTTGTTGAATAAATAGGCTTCAATGATAGATACATATTTAGTAAATTTATCCCACATATCCAACGTGAGCAGCAACGAGGTTTTCCCGCAGTGATTAATAAGCACTGCAGGATTAAAGTTTAACGATTTGAAAACCCCAACGGTGACAGATTTATCCATGTTTTGATTCAACGGTACATTAAGCGTAAAAACACATCCATCAACACATCCATATTTTCTTCATCATCATCTTCATTGTCACATCGTTTCCTTTTTCTTTGATCGTTTTCTTCCAAAGATACAAAATCAGACAGTTTTTTCTTTATCTTCTCGGTAGATGTTTTGGAGTTTTCAGTCGGTTGTTCTTCGTTTTGTGCTGGCTTTGTGTTAGTAATCGGTACTTTGTCAACCGGTAATGGAATATGTTCTGTTGGATTAGTAGGTAAGTCTTGAACTATTGTTGACGAAGATGGAGATTCTAGTGAGTTTTTGTCAGTTTCAAAAGAAACATCTTCAGTTGTTTTAGTAGAGTTCTCGCTAGTTTGTGAGGATGCTGGTAAATCATGTGCCGATATTTCAGACGCAGATGTCATAGCTGGTGGCGTGGTCTCGAGTGCTTTATATCCTGTCGTTGATTCATCGTCAGGAATAGTAGATAGTACACTGTCCATGTTAACCATCAATGTTGACTTGCTGGTGTCAGGATGAATACTAATGTTTTCTCACCGAGCAATCTCTCTTTTATAATCTGTGGTGGGGGTAAATATGTGTAAGAGCTGCATGCTGTCATAAAACAATCTAAATTATTCTTCTAACCACGCCTGTTAGTGGTGTGTAGGTTACGATTGTATCGTGTAGTATCAAACAATAAGCTGTAGTTTGGTCAGGGATATTTTCTTCCAACTCAAACTCGATGCGAATGTCTACTGTTGAAGACTTTATTGATTCGTTTTGTTTCGAACAATCTATGACTGCTATAGGTGCAATATTCTTGAATGAATCAGGTTGGAGGAGAGGTGAGTTTGTCCTTCCATAGTAAGAAGACTGAAATCTTGCATACATATCATATAGAATCCCAAATCTTTCCTTAGAAAACATAACATTGAGGCTGTCATATGGAAAGAACTGTGAATTTAAAAACAGTTTAATGTTTGTAAGTTGACAGTGGTCAAATTTGCTTGCGTTAGCCGTAATGTTAGATCTTTTATTTGTTTTTAGAGCAAAAATAACATATCTTGGTTTTTCTAGGTTACTAGATGTTTTCACAGCCCACGTTTGACGCTGAGTTGTTGGCAAAACTGGCCATTCATGCATTTCCCAGCTTCTAAATGGAACCACAATATCCCTATCAGAATCCAACATCCGCAATAGGCTTACTCGCCTTTCATCGGCCAACCGTACATGAGGTACCCTCCAAACTATTTTATCCAAATTCAATTTCCATTCAAGTTTGTCAGGTGTTGTTTCACTATCGGCTTCTATAACATCTGTATCATAAGACGATCTCAGTAAGACCAATTCTTGTTTGACATTAATGATTATTCTTCTGTAGTCCTCAGCGAATCCTAGTAAAAGCCGCAACGGAATGCAAAAGTCAAAATAACCACTTGCATTAGGTCTTACTTTGGTTGCACTAGGTAATATCCACCCGGCTGTTTTTAATGCGTTTATTTCATTGGGTGATAAGGATACCAAACCTTTAAGCGTACTGCTCACACCAACTTTTTTAGTCGAATCCACTACAATGCCTGATATTTCATAGCGAATTTCTTCAAACAAAAAGGCATTGTTAATAAATGGCACTTTAGATGGCGTAGATCCATTTTTTGCCAAAACCCTTCCTTCAATATAAATATAACTTTCAGATGGTAAGGTATAAGCATCTTGATGTTGTATTGGAATTTGTATCTCATCATTATTTCCTAATTTCGATGAAGCGTAGGGGTTGTGTGTGTGAAACTCTTTCTCCCATAGTGTTTCGTCGAAAACCGGTCCATGTTTTATATCCAGTATGTCCATTTTCATTAACTTTAAAACCGAGTCCTTCTAAGAATTTAGTGTTCTCTCTGCTTAACCTCTCCGCGTTAGGAGATATACTTAGGAGATATACTGAAACTGTTCGAAGGTTGTTTGGTGCTATATCCGAATTCAAGTCCCATCGTTCTTTTATGGTGCCTGTCTAATGTGTAAGCGCAATGTAATAACTTCTCCTCTAAAATCCACAGTGTCACCGTCTTGATCTAGTACGTTCAATACGATGTCTGAAATGTGAGTGGTGTTTAATGGAAGATATATCAGATTATGAGGCTTTTCAACTATCTTAAATCCCGGCGGAACGGTTGGATAGAATGAATGTAAAATATGTTGGTTTGAACCATCTTTGTAGGCCCCTTGAACAATATTACATGTAATATTAATAGTATTAACCTTGATAATGTTTACAGTTTTTGGACTCGTGTGAAACATATTTGGTTCAAGGATTGTGTCTTGGGATGGAAAACCAAGTAAAGGGCCAATCGATGCCGGTTGAGTTAGATTCAAATAAAATTTACATTTTATTTCACACTTTAAATTGTTGTTATTAGCCCTTAGTTCAATTGCATCCTTTCCCAACTTATTTTGGAGCTCTCTGTTTATGTCAGCTATTTCATAAGCACCAGTTTCAATCGCAACAAACTCAGGTAGCTCAGTGAGATCCTTAGCCGTTTTATTTTTTGTATAGTGTAATTTGTTGTTGACACCTTCTATTATGTTTGGAATTGAGTTATAAGTGGTAAAATCCAAAAGTGCAATCTCCCACTGTTTATCTTCTCTTAGGTGTAGTGGAGGAAATAGAGAACTCCTCAAAGTTGACGATGTGCCTGTAACTGTTACAGTACAGGAAGACATCTTATAGTTGACTGACGCTTGTGGCTAGAAAGTCCAAACATAAATGTCCGCATACTAATGTTTCTTCTTTTTGTCTTCTATCGTAATTAAAATACACTTTAGGCACTGAACCGAAATATTCGTGCAATTCTTTTGGAGGTGGAAGGTTCCCAAAACTGTCAAAATAAAACACAGAATCGGATAATTTCTTGTAACAAACCCAATGGGTACCAGCACCATAAATATCATCAAGATTTACGATTGCGGCTTCATTTTTCCAGATTTTTTTTGGCAACCCGTTCCGCATAAACACACCTCTGAAAAAAGGTATTTTCAAACATGATGCATAGCGTTCAAGCTCCTCGTTGTTCAAGGCTTTATTTGGCAAAATTAATTTGTTGTTATTTAATATGCACGGTATGGTCTTAGGTATAATCCTTTTCCGTTTGACTTTTTTTTAGGACATGTTGAACACCTTTTCCTTTTACGATTTATTTTCTTAGTAGTGCTACTTCTCTTCCTTGTGCCTCCGCCGGATGTATTTTTCCTTCGTGTTGTCTTTCTTTTCCTCCTCCTCGACCCTCCCCCAACTGCTGTTTTGGCTTTCATAGCTGCTGTCACTGCTAATGCAGCTGCTCGTTCCCCAACACTTGCGTCACTAGATTTTACTCTCTGCCAAGCTTTTTCAGCAAGAGCTCTATCAGCGATTGATCTTCTTTCCGAATCTGAGTAATTTGAATATGGAATGTCATGCGCTTTGCAGGCTTCGTCCAATTTGTTTATTCCAGGATCTCCACGGGCTAAACGCTTCCGTAATTTCGTACCCGGACCACAGTATTGATAACCTCCACGTAAATGTAGCTCTATTGGAAGTGCGTCGATAGCTGTATTTATTAGTGCACCTGAAGGTAAAGTCGCAAACGCTTTCTTAAAAAGACTTACTGCTGAACTAGTGAGTCCACCTCCTCTTCTCATGAGTGACGGATCACTACAAAATGGCTTCCTTCTATGCATGATAGTTTTAACGTGTTAGTTCCTTAGTGGTCAGCAATGGTAATGGTTTTTCAAGAACGCTCTTCGTATTATATATTGAATTTACACTGTTGTTAGGAGTTTCACTGCTGCCTCCGCGTGAAAATGCGAAAGGATTCCTCCCAGACTGTAATTTATCTATTTTTTCGTAAATATCTTTCTTTAGTTTGTATATCTCTTCCAAAACAAATATTCTATTTACAACATCAGTATCATTTTCCGCATTCGCCACATTTATAATTTTTTTATATTTGGCATCAAACATTTCTTCATTATTCTTGCAATTTAAAGTTAATGTATGAATATCCCAAGATTTACTGCTTCATCCTTAGAAATGGGATTTGCAATGTTGCACAAACGTTTCCCTCTTAGATCATAGTTTCCATCTCTAGTCAATTGAAAACCTTCACCAGGTGGACCCCTCCAAACCTCTCGGGCCAAAGAGCTTTCATGACGACCGAACTTGTCAACACTCATGTTTAGACTGAACCCTTAAGCTATGTATCCTCTACTTTTTAATTCTTCAGTTAAGGCAATCATTTCATTATCCAGCCCGTTATGTCCAGCCTGAATAGATTCATATAATAACCGCATTCTGTCAACGAGCTTATTCACATTATTATAATATATGATGTTTGTATCATAGGCAGATTTCATAGACATCCCTTTACCTTTAGCTTTCGAAGGTTTTCCTCTTATATTAGAAAATAGCCTTGCAATTACATCCTTGTACATGTCTGATTTATTTCTATGAATAGGTGCATTAGGAGAATAACCTTTTCTATGAGAATTAGTTAACAAACATATATTTTTAAAATTATTTAAATCCTTCTTGGAATATTTATGGGGAGACGACTTAAAGATCAACTCAAACAGTCCAGCGGTGCCTTTAAAAGTTTGATCTTTTACTTTAATATTATCTTTGTCATCCACCTCTATCACACTATCTCCCATTCGAAGACCATCTCTATCCATGCGAGCTCCATATACATGGTATCTTGACGGTTTCCTTGCCCCATGTAGCATTTTTAAAATATATTTTCGTGAAAGAGGTCCTTTGTTCCCAATTTCTTTACTTAAAATGCTGATATTTGTAGGGGAATCTGCTTCTTGTAAACTGCCTACATCTTGAGTTTCTACATCTGATTTACTGCTTGCTTCATCTTCATCTTCATCCTCTTTTTCCAATGAATGCGTT
Source organism: Neoaliturus tenellus (assembly GCA_030545055.2). Lineage (NCBI taxonomy): Eukaryota > Metazoa > Arthropoda > Insecta > Hemiptera > Cicadellidae > Neoaliturus > Neoaliturus tenellus. The sequence continues at coordinate 185,076,184 of CM061531.1, read as the reverse complement.
GACCTACTAAATAATTCCGAATCGATCTCTGAGTTGTCGGTTTCTGAAGATGAGTTTGCTTTAATTACTGGTTTTTCTGTTTCTTCTTGATCCGTAAATTTAGATTTGTTAATTTTTTCATTTATTTTATTCAGAGGATCTACAATGGGTTTGAATGTTTCCTCTAAATATTTATTTCTAGCCACTAATCCTTCTTTTAGTAACAGGTGTTTCTTCCGTATAGAGTCACTGAGAACTTTTATTTCACTAAGCAACTCCTCCTGATTTGACATTATTAGTTTCGAGTGTTCTCTACAACGTCACAATAAATACTGAAGATTATACATTTAGATGTTAATGTAATAAGACAAATTTATCGAAACCTAATCTATAACGACCGTTATTCATAGCCCTCTCTTTATCCACAACTAAAAATCCAAACTTTTCTTTCCATGCTCTCCCACACAATTCTCTAAACTTTTCAAATGTCATATCAGCACCAACGTGGTCGTTGTATATGTGTTTGAGATTTTTTTCATCCTGTTTGAAAACTATTAAGAAGTTAACATTGTCCCTAATTAACTGTTTTGGGATTTTACTGTATGTCTGACCAATGTAAATAGAGTCGATATGATTATGCCTTCCCATAGAAAAGTATGTTCTTATTCGGTCATGATTTTCAGAAGAAACATCGTCAAAAATAAAAATTGAATACGGCTCGGCATTGTTGGGCTCTATGATCTCACTACTTGCGTCAAATTTATACAATGAGACATCGGGCACATCATTCATAATCTTTTCCAATAACAGATATTTTGGTTGATTGAGAGACTTGGAAAAAATATATACATTGTTAAAACTTAAACCGTTTGGCTTTGTTATTAAATTGAAAACAACGTTGGTTTTCCCACAGTTTGAAGGTCCACTAATAATACATCTCATTGTGTTGGGCAATAAAGTGCCATGCTTACTTACTTCCTTAACAAAGATATCCGGTGTCAAACAATCAATGTCATTGACGTCAAGTCTATCCTTTTGACAGATTACTTCCATGATGTTAGTTATACTTGAGCAGTCTATCCGAATGCTGCGACGTTACTGGTTTTTCTATTTCAAAGTAAGTCCTTTTGATCTATCCAAGTATCTTCGGTCTTATCAAATCCCAACCATCTCACTAAAAGCTTATTACCTCTTTTCCTTAAAATCTTCTCAACCAAATAAACACTACCAGTTTTAGATTTTAACAATTCGTGGCCATAAAATCCCCCCTGCAATATTTCTCCTTTACTATCCTTTAAAATGTATGTTTCTGGAAAGGTTGGTTGCACTCGATGCACTGTGAAAACTTCATTTGTCCAATTGGGTAGGTATCCTTTGGTGAATATCTGTTTATATTTACTTATTCTCACATGGTCTCCAATGGAAAATTTAAGAGGAGGCTTCTTATCTAACCGCGGCGTAGTATTTTCCTTTATGCGTTTCAAAACTAAAGATTCATTTTTTTTGTTCACCTGATTTGGTTTCATACCTATAGTACGATGTTTTGTATTGTTGTAATCTTTGATTAGATTTGGAAGAATATCAAACCACACATAACTTCCTCTTTCTGAAAATTTCTTGTACATCAATGTTTTCAATGTGCGATTGAAACGTTCTACAATGGAGGCTTTCTTTTCACTAAAAGTAGAATAGTGATTTATTTTATTTTTCTTCATCAGATCAGAAAAATCTTTGTTAAAAAATTCTTTGCCGTCGTCTGTCTGTAGATGATTTACACGTTTTCCTATTGCTTGCAGTACCTTTCTCATAGCTTCAGTAACCGAAGGCCCATTTTTATTTTTAAGGGGAATAGCACTGGCAACCTTTGTAAAACAGTCAATAACTGTTAAAATGTATTTGAAACCTTTGTTTATTCTACTGTATGGTTTCATTTCTACAAGGTCAGCTTGATATAAGTCATTAATACCCTTCACGACCGTTGATCTTCTGGGAAAATTTCTTCGAACTGGTTTGTGAAGTTCTTCAACTATAATTTTTCTCTCGTCCATTAGTCTGCTTCATTCTTCGTCCATTATACAACTGAACGATAATTGTAATTTATTCAATTATACTTGTATGAATTTCTAAAGTCAAATTGATATAAAAAAGATTAGTTCAAGGTCATCCAATTCAAGTTTTAAAAAACTTTACAGTTTTAAGTCAAATTGATATAAAAACATGAGTTCAAGGTCATTCAATTTAAGTTTTAAAAAACTTTACAGTTTTACAGTACAATACAGATTTTGTGGATGTCCGTTTCTTTTTTGAATGTCTTATTCAATCCATTTCTGTTAATGAATAGTGCCCATAAGGGAGTGTGTGGATCTTATTTTGAAGGATCACACGCTTGTCGTCTCTGGCTGACAATGACTTCTTTTTTACTGTCATACTGTACAATTATGCTTAAAACTCTGGATGGTGTTGAAAGTTGCATTGTACTCAGCTCCTCTAAATAAACAATTATAGTAATGTTCGAATCTCATGTTCTTCATTATATAATTTTTTTAAATTCCTTTTGCCTTTTTAATGATTCCGGCTTCGTTTTCATCCGCCGTGTCATTTTCTGTTCTGCCTGTAAACATCCTTAAGGCGTACATCTTTAACATAAGTGCTACAATTTCTTCTAGGGGCACACCAGAAGTTTCATCTTTAAACTTTCCTATCACCTTTTTGTTCACGCAGTTGTCATAGGTTGGATGGTCAATGGGGTAGTCTGAGAAGTCAAAGGAATTCCTGTGAGGAAACACTCTGAGGTCTTCATACATGTCGAGTGTCTTGATCCAGTAGACGATCCCATCAGTGTCCATGTAGCATATTCCAATTTTATCCCGTCCGTAATAGGAAACCATCTTGTTGTAATGGAAGTCATACATATGGGTCTTTGAAATGTCGAGTATACACATTCCTACATAAAGAGGTCGATCCATGACAACATTGGTTTTGTCCATGCAGACTGCTACAAGATTTTCATTAATTACAATAGAAGTTTTGAAGTTAGGCTTTTGAACTAATTTTAACATTTTCTTTTTGTCAGAAACCAGTTTCAGATTCATGTGATTCCTTTTGTTTTCGAGACATTTTCCATAAACTGCGTTATTCATCAGTTTATAAAATTCTTTATGGAAATTTGATGTCGCAGCAGCTCTTCTTGCAGTATTAGAATCAATATATTGTTTCAACCAAGTCTTTTGTGTAAATTGAAGTACCCGATTAATTCTAACTATTTTTATGCCTAGTTCAATCGCTTGTTGCACAATCCAGTAATGTGCTATATAGTTAGTTTTATTTTCAAGCGTTGTCATCAACTTGGGATGTTTGCCTCCTGGAGGAATCTCGGTCCTTGGTAGGAGAGGAAGATCATAATGATGGTCGTGAAGATTTTGTGGATACTCGAAGTCAAAGTCCAAAATGTATCCAATATCATTGAACTTTGGGATGTTTACGATGTCTCCTAATACAGTAGGTTCTACCCAGCAAAAACCACTTTAAGGCAATGGCATAGACATGGCATAACCATATAGGTTATTGGCGTCAAAGTAGCCTAGATATACTGAATCTTCTCTTGGATTATAATTTGGAAGATGTTTGTTATTAGCTTTGACATAACGTGTAACTGATTGTGTTAGCCCTCCTCGAACACCATTTTCAATCATGAGAACCATGTCAATGTCCGTCAAAAGTTGGAGTTCACATTTAGTTTCTTTCATCATTGCCTGCCATGCTAATCCCGGAGAGGTGAAATAATAAAAACAGTCGAGTCCATAAGCTTTCAAACAGGAATTTCTAAACTCCTCCATTACATCACAAAGGAGAGTTACATCAAGTTTCACATAAAAATCACTGTAATCTCCGAGCGTAGACATGTTAAGTTCTGTCCATACCTTAACAGCATGATCATAATCCTCCGGATCTACTGGTGATTCATTGAGTTTACTATAAAACATTTCTGGTGGAGGTAGTTCAGTCTCGTCAAATCGGGCAATGGAGTCTATGTAGTCGTAGGGAAATACTCCTTTCCTTAATACAAGCTCCAACTTATCTTCTGAAACAAGTTTCCTCGTTTCTATCAAGTCTCCTCTTTTCAAATTCTTTGAAAGTGTCATCAAACTGAAAGGCATAAATCTTAATGAATCTATGAACCTTAATTTTATATTTTTACTTTCTTCGAAAAGCTGATAAATTTTTCTGTAGTTTGTGCCAATACATCTATTTGACCTTTGTCTCGACCGAGCTCAGGGATAATAAAGTGAGCGTCGTATCCACTTAGGTTGTGTAATACAACAGGTACAAAATTTGGGAGTTTGAAATTGATGTTGCAGGCGTTGCAGGCAGCTCCTCTATAAGCGCCTGTCAAATGATCATGGTCATGAACCTTGATGTTATCTTCGGTAAACTCCTTTTTGCACAAGTAACAAACGTTCTCCATTAAATGACACAGTTCTTGAAGTGGGTTCAGAGTTTCCATTGGAACGATGTGGCTATAGAGGGTGGATACCTTTTCAGCAATAATGTACAGATCGTCAACAAATCGTTTTGCAGCTTCCTCTCCCCGGTAAAGTTTTGGCGATGTTGGAATACCATAGTGCTGGAGATGTTCTTCGGAAAGTGTCGATTTTACCAAAAGACAATAGCTGTTTGGTTCATGTCTTTGATATTTTCCACTGTCGGGTGCATCAGGATCTATATTTTCTACTGGTATCAACGAAGATTCAAAATCTGCGTATATGACTATTGGTATTCGATATTGGTGATGTATGTTCTTAAACTTCAGAACGGAATTTCTCGTGGTAGGCAGGATAACCTTTACTGCCGCATGATCTCCACAAAGCTTAGAGTGTTCCGTCAGCCAACGATGACCTCCTCTAATAAAAGGGATATTTTTAAAACAGAAACATCTTTTACAAACTGTTATTTGACTGTTCCTTTTGGTAAGTTGTTTGTGAATCAGTTTATTAAAATCTTTTATATACACATAATGTGAAACATCACCATCTGTTAGTAGCAATAAATCTGTATGATCTGCAAGTTCCCGAGTCACTACTTTCAAAGGGTAGACATTGTTTCTACTGTCGAGTCCAAAAACATTAATAGATACACCTGGATTGCGTTTTTCAAAACGTCCTATCTCGGCCAATGACATTGGGTAGCTTAGCCCATTAAAATTATACCTACAGATTAGTTCTTGATACCTTCTATTTGGTCGTTCCGGATGTTGGGAACCTTCATTCACTAGATGTTTTGCTAACATAGAATATCTGAAGCATTCATTGTCATTGTTTTGAACATTGATGCATGACAAAGTATTTTTTATCTTTGCTGGCAGTGGAATATAACTGCTGCCACGATCTCCGTATCCACGTTTATGAACGCGTAAATCCAGACTGTTAATGTTGAGCAAGGACCATCCAGATCCTCGAGCTTCATGTTCCGTTATTTTGAGTAACAGTTCCTGCAAACATTCCTCAACAATTTCATCAATATTTGAGGTCACCATGATACTGCGGTTTCTAGAGAGAAACCCTCTGTTGGACAGTTCTCCTTCAACGTTATTAAAAGTTGTATCTAATAGCAATCCAAATTTTATGAAATTCAATCGGTGGAGTTCATAATTTAGTTTTTCAACAATGACATCTTTTACAAGAGTCAGGAAATGTTGTAGTTCAAGCGAATTGGTATTATTTATTCTATAATGTCGGACAACAGCTCTCTCAAATGCTTCCACTAAAACTTCGACTCCCAACGTAGAATCTTGACTCGGAGTTCCTGTAGTCGAAGGTTGAGACGATTCATCAACAGAATCCATCACAACTTCTCTTGGGGGTGCAGCTTCACTCAGTGTTCCTGTAGTCGAAGGTTGAGACGATTCATCAATAGGATCCACCACATCTTCTCTTGGGGGTGCATATGCGATGACACTTGGCCTGTTCTGCTCCGTAGAATTTTCGGCAAGGAAGCGCACAAAATCCGGATGGTCTTCACAGTCGGACGGTGTATTTTCCGTAGCATTATGATAAATTTCACAATGCAATACATACAAATCTTCGTTAGAGAAATCTTCATTACAACGATGGCAGTAATACATCGTAGTTGAATTGCTGTTCCATGCGCTGTATGCAGTTCCAGAAGAAGGAATGAGAACCAATGCTTGAATTTTCTACTTATATATCAAATGCTTACCTCAGCACTAAATTCCTATTGGTTCATTTTTTGCTGACATCAGCACCTTTAATCTCACTGGCTCATCAAATTAACCTGTGAACATGAATGTATTTTAAAATCATTATTACACGAACCTTTCTAGCGACAACATCGTAATGGAGCAGCCTGTACAGGTCCCTGAAATATCCTCTACTACACCACCTTTTCAAATATTGCCTACGGGGAGGCAAGTCATAGGTGAAAATCAACCCGTACAAGTTCATTCTGTAACAAGCAGAACTAGTATAACATCAAGAGAAGTGATCGCTGCGTTGGAAAGATTAGTGGGAGCAGATTATTTATCCGATGAAGATGCCAACGCAGAGTAGTTACGCTCCATAAGGGTTTACTGTGTAAAACCTATACAAAACAGCCGTTTTCACGGCTACCAATTTTTCACTCGTTTGTAGCAGCAGCTCGTAGCAAATATAAAATTAAATAAAAATACAAAATAAGTTAGCTCTGCAACGTCTTTTAACGATTGAGTGTAATGGTGGCCTTTAGAAAGGCCGTTTTGAAGTAGACTAAAAGTCTAACTATCGCTTAAGTATGCGACACCATCATCATCCTCCTCATCGCTGCAACCGTCAAATAGTCTCCGTCTGGCATCAGGAGCATCAGGTAGAACAGGGGTCGTGTCTCCCTCGCCATCTTCGATCGGAAGGAAATATTCAATGCTGTCTGCTTCGGACTCTGTGACATGGTAAGCAACGGTCAAATCAATGAATTCATCAATGTCCGATGCGAAAGATGATGTTTCAGCTTCATCGAAGTTGCTGAAAACTTCCATGTCAACATGAGGATCGTCGTCTGGCATAGCAATTACTTCCTCAACGACTACAGCAAACTCTTCATCTAGCACATCTTCCATCGTGTCTTGCAGTCGCTGCCAGGTGGGAGGCATGACAAGTGGTGCCATGGTGAGTAGGATGAGAATGACAATGGACCACAACATGCGCTTAAGTGCGACCCAACGTACCGTACAGAATATTCTGGTAGCTTCTTAAATCGCATATCATTTTATTTCGCTGACCTACTCAAATAACTAATATTTGATTTGAGCAAATATCTCTCAATAGAACAATTCATTGGGAAACAGAACACAGAAACTTTAAAAAAGTGGTTATTAATGTTAGTTTGTTTTGAGTTCGTTAAATCTTTTAATTCAATATCATAATGTATTTTGTTGGTCGAAGACTAAAAGAGGTGGCACTGATAGTGTCAAAACGAGTGAATGTTGGTTTGAGGAAATATTTCTCAATAAAAGAATTCATTGGGAAACAGAACACAGAAACTTACAAAAGAAGTCATGAATGTTAGTTTGTTTTGGGCTCGTTAAATCTTTTAATTTAATATCATAATATACTTTGTTGGTCAAAGACTAAAAGAGGCTGCACTGTTAGTGTCAAAACGAGAAATAATGGTTATAGTGTCGAAACGACAAATATAAAATTAAATAAAAATACAATATAAGTTAGCTCAGCAAAGTCTTTAAACGATTGAGTGTAATGGTGGCCTTGAAAAAGGCCGTTTGTGTCCGCCCTCAGATGTTGTGTGAGGTGGTGCCGTCGGTCCGCAGACTGTGCCCTTACGGGCATTTGATGATGACGATGACCCGGCCGCTGATCTTAAGTAGGCGCCGAAGGTCTTTCAGCACCGCGGACTTTAGAGGCATGTCATCCTCCAGAGGAGTTGGCGGGACCCACACCCCAGGTTCCAACAGCCGGAGCCGGACTGTCTTCCCGCGGGGGTCGGCCGCGATGCTGTCCAGGTCCTTGGCGACCAGAGCGATGTCCGATCGGTCCCGGACTTCTCTTTGCAGGTTGGCCCGCTGGTTCCATGGCCATTCTGCGATGTGGTGGCTCCTCGCCGTCTGGTGGTGGACGATCTCGTAGGCCATGTTCAGCTCATGCATTTTCATTTGAATGGTACGCTTAAGTGCGACCCAACGTACCGTACAGAATACACTGGTAGCTTCTTAAATCGCATAAGCTATGCTGATTCATCATTTTATTTTGCTGACCTAATCAAACAACTAATATTTGGTTTGGGCAAATATTTCTTAATAAAAAAAAAATCATTGGGAAACAGAACACAGAAACTTATTTTATAAGTTCCTTAAAAAGAAGTTATAAATGTTAGTTTGTTTGGGAGCTCGTTAAATCTTTTAATTTAATATCATAATGTACTTTGTTAGTCAGTCTAAAAGAGGCTGCACTTATAGCTGCAAAACGAGTGAATGAAATGGTGGCCTTGAGAAAGGCCGTTTAGGACCAGCTCCTCCAGCTTAGTCGGACTCCCACATCGGCGTTGCTTTTCGTCCCTCTGTCTTCGGTACATTCTTTTTAAACATTAAATATGACCCAGTCTTGGGTATTGGCATCATGAATTTAGGCAGTCTTACCTTTCTAATTTTATGTTCATCTAGAAAGATGACCGATCTAGGGTCTTTGCACTGTTTCAGAAGTTTATACTTCTTCGACACCTTCAGTCTTTCAAATTTTGTACCCTCAGCGAACGGTTCCAAGTCGAAACTTGCTTTGGGTCTTGCCGCTCGGTTGTGTGTGGAGCACAAATCCTCGCCCAGCCTGCAGTACTTGCCACACGCCTCGCCCTTCTTCGCTCCTCTCTTCAACTCGTAGGTACACCGTGGAGCGTTCTTCACCCTGGGCGTCAACCGTATTTTCGGTGTACCGGAGGTCGAACTTCCCGTCGAAAGCTTGGGGTCAGTCCTTCTGATGTAGTCCCTGGTCTCTTCATCTGACGACTCCGAGAGGTCGGGACCAAAGTTCAGCGGACGTGCGATGTACTTCGGGGCGCTCGATGTGGGAGCCTCGTCTGCCGGATCGAAGATGGACTTCTTTGGCAGGATTGCTTGCACAGCTGCAGTAGTCTCTGAAGGGTCCATGTCTCCTGGCTTCAGTGGAATCAAGAGCGAATGGAAAATACCCTAAGGTACAACACCAACGTACCGTATAGGAAACAAGGATAGTTAAGTTGATGAAAGACTTGTAATTTTCTTTACTCAAACCTTTAGCGCATTTAAAATAAACTATGTTGACCGAAAAATTAATGAAATTTAGGTCAAAATACATTACTTTGAGCCGGTATCTACTTGGCGTTGTGATTATTAACACATGAGGTGCTGCATTAAAATAGTAACGTAGCTACTGCATGAGTGCACAAACGACTTGAAAATTTGGTGGCCTTTAGAAAGGCCGTTTTGTCCAGGGTGGAAACTAGATCCAGTAGGCGAATCCCTTCGGATAGCGAGGGTCCTGGCCTGGCTCGTCCTTCTTCAGGAACCTCGTAGAAGTGCTGGGCCACTCCATTGATCTCGGCAGCTGGACCCTCAACGTCTGCGTCGAATCCCTCACGAAAACCAGTCGACCTGATGTCTCGGTGTACAGCACTTCGTAGAGGCCTGGATCGAGACGCCACAGCCGGTGAATTGGAGGTGTGGAGGAGCTGAACCGAGCCAGTGGAGCTGCAAACCTCCGTTCCAACCTTGCCAGCTTCTTCTGCGGAGTCGTTGACAGTATTTCGGCCCGGGTGTCTTGGATAGGCGTGACGAGCTCCCACTGTCGAGTCATCTCAGCCAGAATCTCCTCCACGGGCGGCAAGTCTGCCCAAGTCACCCGCTTCTTGTGGACCGCGCCGTCAGAATTCTCGCTGGCCCTCTTCAGGATCGGGCGAGGAGCAGAGGTCGTTCCAGTCTGGTCCATCTTGGCTCTTCAGCGGTGCAGGAACAAGTGAAGGGAGCTCGACAAGCTCTCGGGTTTTGTCAACTCGCTCTGGCTTCCTATTGGTGCGCATGAATTACACTTACTCAGCATTTTTTCCGTGGCCTTTAGAAAGGCCGTTTCAAATGTCGGGAGAAACGGGAACCAAATACATTAGCCCAAAAGTTTTAATCGTTTAGGCCAGAACATGTTTAGCCCGATGAAAGTTCTAAAACAGTATTCTGTACGGTACATAGCTAGGGGAAAGAATCGAGTGATTTTGACCGTGATGTTTAAACCTTTTTCCGCCAATCTTTATAGAACATGGTCGGACATTGTTAGGGGAGTAAAATAAAGTAGTTTGACCACGATGTTTGACTTCTTTCCGCCAAAGGTTAAGGGAGACACACAAAGAGTTAGCGCAGTAGAATAAACTTATTTTGGTGACAAGGTTTGAAATATCCTGCCAGCTTCATCGAGTTCATTCATTTTGACACAAAAATTTGCTTTGAGTACGGTAAGTAATGGAAATGGCCCTACAGCAGTGAAGTATCCCGCCAAAAGATCTCGTTACCGGTGAAATTTACAAAACCGATTTCTGTACGGTACGTAGTAAGGGGAACAAAATAAAGTTGTTTTGACCGCGAAGTTTAAAAGTTCTCCGCCAAACGTTATTTACTACGGTCGGGCATCGTCAGGGGAGCCAAATAAAGAAGTTTGACCGTGAGGTTTAAAAACTTTCCGCCAAAGGTTAAGGAGACACATCCCTTTGTGTCACTATGATGCATAACAAATTTCGGTACACTTTTGTTGACTGAAATCGGTGGTAGTTAGTTGATAAAAATATAATGTGTTTAGAGCTGAAGACTTAACATTATTAATCCAAAACTTTGTGTTTTAAGTCGGTAGCAATTAGGGGGCCGATAAAGCGGTTTGACCGAGACAATTAAAAGTTCTGGGCGAAAGTAAGTGAGTGAAGTGGCGTGATAAATAAGGAAAAAGAATTATAATTTATATTCATTTTTGTATAATAATAATATATTGCACATCGAATAGTCCATTAGTTTTCGGATACGAATTATTTCAGCGTTCGACTTGATTGCAAAACGATTAATATTGGTGGCCTTTAGAAAGGCCGTTTTGTGGTATCAATTAAATTAAACTGATATCCACTTAGCGGTGACTCGCTGGCTCAGTTGTCCATTGGTTGGCACCCCAATCTCCAAGTACGTCTTCTTCGGACTCCGATGTGGAAGAGGTACGCCAGTGGGTAATGGCATTTGCACGACGGTTCTCCCCAGAAGCAGCAAGGCCACTCTCTCTTCCGCATTGAAGTCCAGCAGACAATAAAGCCCGGGCTTGAGCTTCCACAGGCGGTGGGTCTTGACTCCCGGAAACGGTGATTTGGGCCGGCATCGTTCACCGGGCGTGATGGGTGAAATCGGCCTGCCTTCCGTTGTTGGGACGACCACGGGAGCCGGAGCTGAAGTTGGTCCCGCCTGCAGAACATATTTCTCTGCGTAGTCTCTCTTCCCACCAAGAATTTCTCGAAGAAGACTTCCGGCTCTCGCGGCGTAGGAGGTGATGACTACCCGCTGAGGCAGAACTGGAGTGGGTGACGCGGGCTTGGTCCTCGTTCGATTCCGCACCGGAGATTTGGGGTTTTTAGCGGGCAACTGAGCAACGGGGTCCCTCTGAGGCATAACCATCTTCTTGGGCCGAGTAGGTTTCCTCAGAAGCATCGGTGGAGTCTTCTCTGTGGCTGGCATCCTCGGGATCTGGCTGGAGTGATGAATAATTCCGCAGCGTGGCCGTGGGGTAGTCATAAACTCTAGCTCGCTTCTGATTGGCCCAGCCGCTGAGCCAATGAGAGACGTCGATTTCTCGCTGAGTCAGCGGAAAAGTTGATAAAACCAGGAGCTGCTCACGCCACAGCATCACTCCGGATCGAGCCGTCACGGGACCATCCAAGAAGCAGCTCCGACCTCTCCGGCCGACTTTTGGGACTCGGCGGACACCATCGGAGACACCGGGCATTCGGCGTTGTCTTCGGAGAAGCGCATCCCTACGTGGTATACCGCCTCGGAGCCAAAGCCAAGCGTGCACCCAAGCAGGTCAACTCGCTTGCGCCGCTCGATGTCTACGGAGGTTGCCGTCGAGTCACCGGGGTTGAGGGCCGCCCCTGTACCGAGGAATGTCGCCGTGCCTGGGAAAGACTACTCCGTACGAGGGCGAGAAGTTTCGGAGCCGCTGTGAGACGTTCCCTGGGCGTCAAGATCAGTTTGATCACGGGACCGTTAGGTCCCTTTCCTAGTTTGCACTTGGCCTCTGCGCTTGCCTTCTGTACTGTCCTTTCTTTGCATGGCTTTTGCGTGGGTTCTTTCTTATTTTTTTACTAACTAACACTCAAGGGTACTTAAACTATGTTCCCTTACCTGATTCCTATCACACCCCCCAAAAACAAACATACCCGGGTGGTTCGCGCAGTGCGGTTTCTGCGGTCCCCCACACCTTGGTTCACTCGGTCGGCTGGCCTGCCCAGCTACGATGAACTGCCCCTATACTTGGCTGGTCGGCTGGCATGTCCGCTACAGTCAAGTTCCTTTTTTTCTAAGTCCCAAATGACCTTGAACATGTTTGAACCTGCCCGGGGTAAAAATATTAGTTAAAGTCCGGAGAAACAAAATAATTATTAGTGGCGGACTAAATAATCGAAAATGTCGGAGACTTACAGATGAATCCCACAGTAAAAATTTTAAGAGAAAGCCGAAACGGCCTTCCTAAAGGCCACGGTAGTAAACAGGATAAATCAAATAATTCAGAGAGAAAAGTGAAACGATGGTGTATAAAAGAATAAAGAAACTGGTCAGAAATAAAAATAGAATATTTGCATCAAATAATTGTGGTTAAGCGGAGTTTGTAGAGAAATAGAAAGGGGAAGAATGTTATTTATTGACCGGGTAGTTAAAACGGCCTCCATGATTTGTTGAATCATAAAACCGGTTGAATAATTGTTCAATAATTATATTTGATGAAATAAACTATGTTTTGATAGAAAAGTGTAAGTCATTAACGAAGAAAGAGCATTAAAATATAACCCTTGTAAAATAATCCCAAGTAAACGAATGATGTTGAGATGTAGTCTTAAATTTGTATCAATTACCGCCGTTTGCAAGTTAATGGGCGAAGGAATTAAGCCTTACTAGCCTGATCGGCGCAACACCCGGGGGGGTAACTGGGGGGGGGGGGGGGTCTGGGGGGGTGAACCCCCCCCCAGCGCGCTTATCTTATCTTATCTAAGATCTAAGATAAGATAAGAGATAAGATAAGATAACAGATAAGATAAGAGATAAGATAACCTCCCAAGAGGGACCACCCACGTCGAAATTATAAAAACTTCGTTTTTGCTCGTTTTTCTTCGTTTTTTTTTTTTTGCAAAAAATTGTAAATTCATGAAGATTATCATTTTAGACAATTATTTAACACTTTTTCATCATAAATAAACGTAAAATAAAATGAAAATTAGGGCTCTCTGGTCTCTGCTTTAAGTTCAATAGCGTATTAGTGACGTCACACCACCACGTCACACCCGTGCTCCACCTCGTCACCGTATGACGTCACACATACGTCATCACACGTCACTAATACGTAACCACTGATTAAAAACTGCTGAATTTGCGTTTTTCCTGAAACTCCCAAAATGCCTCTACTACTGACTATTATACTCTGCTGCTGAAGATGGGTGGTGATTTCACCCGAATCATGTTCGGCTAAATATTTGCCACAATTTGATACCTACAGGCTGCTACGTAAATAGAGTTGATAAATTATTAATAAGGTATCAAGTATGTAAATTTCATTAATCCGTTATGATCCGACAAAATTGCAGCCTCATTTACCACACTTGACCTCTCTTAATTTCTTATATGTTGGGGATTTTTCAAAGGTTTGATTTGCTCTTTCCCAGTTCCCAATTTAGAAACACTTAAATGCAGAATAATAAACGTAGTAACGTCCATTACTCGTAAAATGTTAACTAAAATAATGAACTGTAAAAAATTAACTAAAAAGTCGCAGATATACAGGTAAACCCAGGTGCACACATATAAGTGTATTGAGATTGTTACATAGCTGTAATAAACTTAAGAGGTCACTTGTTAAAAACTTAAAGTAAAACTTTATTTTACCACCAATTGTTATCGTCCTTTTCGGTTTCTTTATCAAGGCAAGACTTTATGCACACCCGGTATATCATTATATTTAGAATGGTAACTTATTAATAGAACCAATTAAGTGATAATGTGCAATGTGTTTTGACTTGCACTCAGCACCAATGTCGCAATTATTAACGGGTGCAGCCTATCCTTCAGTCTTAACACAACCTTTTTTTATGAATAGATATATATTCTCGCTGATATACTGCGAGTATAAATTTGTACTGACAGTACAAATATACTGTTGCAAATGTCAAACTTGTAAATCAATTAATATCCCTAGTTATGTTAATGAATAGGGAAGACAAAGAACTTTAAGAGCTTGTATGGTCTTTCCGTTTGTATTGACATTTACCAGTTTATTTTAGAAACAACTTCCCGAGGAGCACCATCCAGTGATACATAAATCATTAAAATGGGTTAAGAACTGTAGGAGTTACTCGTGCACAAAAACCTATTGTATGTTAAATATGTCTAGATTAAACCATATTTAAAAATATATACATCAACATATTTAAAACCATATTCAAACCATCCGACATTGAATGAACTGTAACATTTTCAATTTAACAAATTCCGTTCCGTTAGGAGAGCGCTATTAACGGTAGAAAGGCTTTCCCGAAGGTAAGGTCGAAACTCAAATACCGACTGTTCAATCAACTTTGATGTCAGTTGGTGACAGCTTCGACATCGACGATTGACGGATCGCTTCTATTGCCTCATCCTATTCAGACACTACTAAAATGCGACGATGTCAAAAAAGCAGTTAGCTTACCATCTATTTTTCACCAATTAAACGTATACCTACGGTAAATAATGTATTTATTCATGTGGGTTATATAGTTTAATTTTGAGTGATCGTATCATTGAACAGTAAAATAACATTTTAAACTTTCATGATAATGAAGTTTAACACGTTGAGTGCGGTCTACGTTAATTAACGCAGTGCGACAACAGCCTACGTTGCATTACCTAAAAATTCCGCCTGAAACACATTGATTCAGCATAAGGTTAGCCAAGAGTTAGTTTCACTCATCATGTTGGGCCAGTCCACGTGTTCAGTTTGGCGTAGTTCTTGTGCCGGTATCACAATTTTTGTAGGTGTGGAGAGTGCACAAAGTTCGCTTTGGGTCCATGTTATCTACAATGTTGATAAGGGGGATCGTACATAGTTTTCAAAAGCATGTTTTATTGTAGTTATAAGGTACTAGAAAAGAATAAGTCGAATAACTTTCATTATACGTATACATTTTTTAATTGGCCTGGCAAGTGACATTTTTGTTTTTTTTTTCCATATTTTTGTAACAAAATATAACAAGAAAAAACAAGTTCTTCGACTGTTAGGAACTAGTAGGAAAATAAAAATAATAAATGACTAATCTACTGAAAACCACGGCTAAGTGACGATCTCGGGCACCTCCGCTGGACTACGTTATTTAACATACCTATGGTGACCAGGTGACGTCAGGAAAGTGGAGACAAACTGAAGTCTAGACAACTTCTGATGACATTTTGGCAATATGAACAAAATTAGCTGGTAAGTAAAAATGTAATATATTTTAAAAGTTTATGTACGCAATGATGTTGATTTTCAGAACTCGACGTGATAAGATTTCAAGATTAAAACGTAGGTTGAAAAAATTGTTGAAGATAAACCTAAAGCTTACAAACATTTAAACTTAGTGTTGTCTTTCATTTAGTAATACTTTAATGGTCTGAGACAGGAAAATGTTTACTTTCGAATGACGGAAGCTAAAAGAGGGAAATGAGACCTGTTTCTAAGTTTCGAGCGCAACTCGTGGTTTTGATTAGTAACACTTGCAATAAATGTTTTACGCCTTTAGTCAGCTGATTATTATGGCCAGAAAACATACACTAAAATTCTAATTTAATGCATATTATTACTGTTTATTCTTACGGCTGATAAAACATTAAAATAATTAAGAACATGGTTAGTTATTATGTATCATAGTATATGAAAATGCCTAAACCTAACAAATTGTTATTACAGAAAAATCTTAACTCTTTGTCTTTTTAATGAAAAGAAACTGCCAATAACGCATTTTAAGAAGTTCGGAACGAACTTAATGTTACATAACTTGTTCCCTTACCAGCCGGTTTGTTCAAACGAAGTTCGAATTTCATAAAAGTAACCTATCTACACCACAGGAGCAATATTCAAATGCAAAATTTCAACTCATGATTTCTGAAGATAAACAATTTACTAAATGACTACTTGGTAGTACAATTATCGAAATTATGGGGATGGCAAATTTATCTTCGAAGTTCAAGTAGTTTTGGAGCCTATAGAGGAAGATAGACGAGGGTCAGAACACCTTGATAGTTATTGGTTAAGAAATTGATGCTTAAATTTCAATCACTGATTGTATCACAGAAGTCCCCATGTCGTTTCGGGTCACTCTTATAATAATGTTTTCAGTTCTTTAAAATGATCATGTTCCAGACTGTCCTGATTGAGATTTAGTCAAGAGTGCAAGAATTAATATGCAAATATTCAGTTTTTTGTAATCCTAATATATTAATATAATAGCATTTACACTTATACAAAATGAATAAATACCTGAGTACCCTTTTAAATATTTTTTTTTATTTCACTAATACGTATTTCGACACTTAGGTCATAATCACAGTATTAAGTGTATGTAAACAAATCTAATAAACAAACTTTAACATTACATCTGATAATTTTGAATTATTTTTCTCAAATTTGGATTGGTTGGTGTTTTATTTGTTTATTAGGTCTCTCTCTTATATTCTTATTTTTTCATATATTGGATTTATTTTTTGTGTCTGCATTACATTTGGTATATTTCCATAGTTGTTTTGGGAATTTAAATATGCAATTCTTCTTTAGCGTTCAATTTTTCACCTTTCTTTTCAACGTCTAAAATTTCCAAACTTTCATTCATCTTCCCATATTCGTGATCCGATTCCAGAATGTGTTCAGCGAACATTGATCGTTGGGTTGATCAATATACCAAATGTAATGCAGACACAAAAAATAAATCCAATATATGAAAAAAATTAAGAATAAAAGAGAGAGACCTAATAAATAAATAAAACACCAACCAATCCAAATTTGAGGAAAATAATTCAAAATTATCAGATGTAATGTTAAAGTTTGTTTATTAGATTTGTTTACATACACTTAATACTGTGATCATGACCTAAGTGTCGAAATACGTATTAGTGAAATAAAAACATGTTTAATACCCCCCGTCGCAGCAGACCTGCGTACTCAGCGAATTTCCAAATTAGTAAGTTAATATTAATTTTGACCAGCTAAACTTGTAAACAAAATTTCATCACGTGCTCATAAATAGGGAAATAAATGTCTATTCTCCTTAAGATATAGGGAAAGAGTATGCAGGTATGCTGCCATGGGGGACACTAAAAGTAGGTTTTTAGCATAGAAAAAATTTATTTCGACCATATAAAGCCATATAGTAAGTTTCATCAATATCTGTCCATAAATAAAAGAGTTTGCCTATTCTCCATATGATTAACATGGGAAAAGAGTATGCAGGTTTGCTGCCATGATAAGTACAAAAGCCAAGATTTTTTACCTTAAATGGATGAATCTCAACCAAATGAAGCTAAATACCAAGTTTCATCCAAAAATATTTGTTAATAAGTGAAATATTAACAAACCCTTATTCTCCATAAGATTAACATTGGAGCCCCAAAAGACAATGTACTGTCTTTAGACTTTGTAATATCTCGGTAACCAATGGAGATAGAGCAAAGCTTCAAAATACTAAATTGTGTGTTTTTTTTAGCTAAATCCAATGGTCAAAATAAAAATTTAAAATTTTTTAAATTTACATATGAAAAATGCAAAAAACCCATTTTTGGGGTATAAAACCCCCCAAAACTACCCCTTCCGGTAGGTCGATATGTCTGGTTTTCGAACTCATCCGAATAAACGTAGGATTACACATCTCTACCAAATTTGGTGTCGATCGGACCATTTTTACGAGAGTTATCGTGTCTAGGGACACATACATATATATATATATATATATATATATATATATATACATATATATATATACATATATATACATATACATATATATATATATATATATATATAAATTTTAATGACTATTATTTTCGGTCTCTGGGCACCTCAAAACGAAAAAGTAACATGGTCCCGGGCTTAGGTCTTTCCATGAGACCTACGGTAATAGCTTATTCCCTATGGGAAATTCGCTAAAAGGGTACTCGGGTATTTATTCATTTTGTATAATTTAATAGTAGCCCTAAAAAGTAAACAAACTTCAATAACAGCATTTACATATTTTTTCAATTGTGAATGAGTGTCCCACGAGTCTTACAGTTAATCAATTAAATATTATACATAAAATGTATAAGCTATTAGTCTATGTACTGAAAATATAAGCAATAAACCAAATGTCAGAATGACAATTCAATCAACGATATGCTCGATGAGATGCAACATTTGTTCGCCACCAGCGCTAAGCGCGGGCCATCGATGTGTCTGCCCGGACTGATTCGGTCACGTGCGCTACAACTAGGCTTTTACTACCGGCCATAAAGCTTGTGTTCATGCATTTGGGAAATGTGACAAGCCTGGCGATATTCAATTCTAAGTTTATGACGCTCCTTAGTACAATAAACTGACACAATATTGAATTTTGTTTATGGTGTGTTTAATACAAATATAGGTCGTTTAAGTTTAACAGATTCTAACCTTGAGTTACCTAAACATTTAAATGATTTATGCTTGGTATTTCCAAATCTCTATTAGAAATTTCTCAGTTTTGTTTATGTTGCTCAGTTTTTCTTTTCTTTTTTCATGCACCTTTTTAATGTATCGACCATTTGAGCTACTATTATGAAACTATGGATCAATATTTTTTACAGTCTGGTCGTAATTTGGTTCAATTCTACGGTCACAAAACTACTTCCACCTAAAATGATCAAATAGTTGTAACTGAAGACATTAATATCTATAGATTTTTATGAAATAAAAAAAACATTTAACAAAATAAACAATGATATGGTGATTTAAAATATTATATTTTGCCCTTTAAAGTTTCTAAATTAGGAACTGGGGAATAATAAACAAAATATTTGACATATCTGAGGATATAAAGAAATGCATACGAGTCAAGCGTGGTCAACGAGGTGGCAATTTAGTCGGCCCATCACGATTTGGTCAAGATTGGTTATTTGAAGAAACCCTACCTTACAATTATGGGGAGTATAGAATTAGGAGAGAAAGCTTAACACTGGTAAAGTCTTTAAATAGAGCATTGTAAATAACAAAAATTAACTAAAATGTTAGTTGATCAAGCACCTAAGGTTGCAGTCACGCTGCATGATACGGATTTAAAACATGTTAGGGCCTATCTGCGTCTTGGAGAAGGGCACATATTATTAATAGTACGGATTAACGGAGTAAAAACCTATCCGAACACATAACATCATAAACATCATATCATAACATCATAAACAGCATGAAACATCATAAAACAACTTTGAAGAGAGCAAAAAGAGATGGTTTTGTGTCTGTTCAAAGAAGTATTTCAGACCTAATGGTGTAAATACTTTAATAATTTGCCAGTATTATATGAATTAATAATCACTAAAGAAAAGTTAAAATCTTCCCTTACGTTCACTGAGAGTTAGAAACAGTGTGACCACATATTTAACAGCGTATGTTATTGAAGAATTGTCAATATTACACGTGATTTGTGCTTTTTTAATATGATATACTATAGGTTTAAGTTATTTTACTCAGATTCTGATGAGCTGTATGTTTTTCACTATTTCCCTGATTTGACCTTACCATTTCAAAGTGTACGGTCATATGTTTCACCGATGCCTTAACTTTTGAGTTTTACAGGATTTTGTTTCATTAGATAGAAAGTTATATATCCTAATCACAGCAAACGCTGGTTTGTAGTGAGTGTTGTTTTATTGGATCGCAATATATTTTAACAGCCATTCATGCAATACACAGTTTGGGAATTATATGTTTTGCACAGGCCTGGTCGCTGTGAAACTGGCAGTGGAAAAACTACCCAGGTAGGCAGGCATTAATTGCTACTAAGAGCTCCAACTATGTCATTGCCGCTCTAAAAATATTTGGCCGCACTATGGCGACGGAGGGGGCGGCGCGTGGCACTGTGGCGGCGGACGGGACGGGGGGTGAGGCGATGGCTACGGCCCGACATTGCGAGAGCGGCAATGACATCGTTTGCGCTCTTAATACACTAATATCGATTAATGCCTGCCTACCTGGGTAGTTTTTCACTGCCAGTTTCACCAGCGACCAAAGAATCTTTTGACAGGAATTTTAAAGTAATGTGCAAAAGGAGTTATAGAACAAAAGATCTTATAGAACGTTGTTCAGTGCAGTTTTTAATACATCAAAACAAGTTATCCATCTGTTTCAAGGAACGTAATGCATATAATCAATGACAACCTAACTTGGAAGGCGGCTAAACACTTGAAAAATACTGAGCATAAAAGTAATTTAGATTAGTCTGAAAAGTATTCAAACAAAAATAAAGTGTGAGAGGAAAATTTCCCTTACAAATACAAACATCAGTACGACACTTAAAGAAAGAATTTAGAGACTAGATAAGAATCGATAGTCAGTGTCGATCTGCTTATGTACAGAACTAAAACCATTGTTATAAATGGATCATTACCTACAAAATTAGTCTACGAACAAGCATAAAGCAATGATGCAGTTATTCGCTGTTTATTGACACGTAAAAAGTCATTACAATATCGTCACAAGTTTAAATACATGTAGAGATTAACAATGGGTCAATGCCTATACACTCATGATGCACATACAAAACACTACGCAACAAAACACAATACATTACATACAAAAACACTGAACAAAACACGCATCTTACGCTCCTTAGCATATACCGGAAGTCTACTCATCGCCAAGTGTCTCACAGGTTCATGGGGCCCGAGACTCATTTGTATATATTGTGCAACAACAAGCAACACACGTCCTACACGCTCTACGGCCAAGCTCGCAATGTGAGGCCTTCCGTGTGGAGACGTTGTACTTCAGTTCTCACCCCTTTTCTGCATCACGAATCCTCAACTGTCATGTCACTTGTGTGAAGCATCCCGCATCCAAAATCTATAATTATTTAATACGCTAAGGGTTTTTTTGTCTTGAGAACTCCTCCTAAAATTTTCAACCGATTTTCAAGTTTTTGGTGTCGTTCTATAGGGCTTGGTCTATAGTCGTTTCCGCCAAAACTGATGAGAATCAGACTAAAAATAAAGGCGCCATCCACCATTGAAATCTCAAAATTTCCCATTTAAATAACATTGGGATTGAATAAAGCATTTTAAACATCTGTTAATAATCAGCTGTAAATACGTGTTGTTTGGCGATTAAAGATATTCACAATAGTGGATTGGCCGGATGTCGTTGATTTTGAGCTAAAAGTAAAATTTTTATTGTATTAAAGACAATTGCTCGATTTCGAGCAACACGTATACTATTTAATTATTAACAAATCAATTAATCGATAGGAAATTACTGGTTTATACTACATATTCGTAGATATGTAACAATAAAAAGCAAACTATGTTAGAAATATACCGAGTGTCCATAAAGTCTTGCCTTGATTTCATAGCTTTGCTGTACGGACACAATACAACCACAGCCATCTTATATTTCTTGTTTTCAAGAGAATTTAATCTAGTTTTTTTTTTCTCATTAGTTTATTAACACCCTAAACTTAGCTATTTAACAACAATGCCGTTTACTTATAATACACTACAAAAACAAATCGTGGTGGCCGATTAAATTGCCACCTCGTTCACCACCCTTGACTTTTCTGGATTTCTTTATGTCCTCTGATTAGTCGAAGATTTGGTTTATTCTTCCCCAGTTCCTAATTTAGAAAATCTAAAAGACAAAATAATAAATACAGGGTCTTCCGTTACTCAGGAAATGTGATCTGAAACTGAAAAATGGATGTTAATAATAAAAACTAACAAAAAAGTGGCCTAGACGATTTCAGACTACCCAAGGCACACACATTGAAATGTATTGAGTTTGTGCATAGCTGTATAAAACTTAAGAAGTGACTTGTTAAAACTGAAAATAACAGTTTATCTTACCACCAATTGTTTTCATACTATTCGGTTTCTTTATCAGGGCAAGACTTTATGGACACTCGGTACATGTACATGAAAAATACGATGTATAATTATACTAATAGGGTTAGTTAATTCAAAAGAAGCCTTACCAATCTGTTCCCCATGTCTGCGGCCAACTCCCGGGCATGACTACTTTTGCTTTCATTTAGCAAACAGAAAAATTGCAAAATAATGAAAGTAGAATATCGCTCCTACAGGTATGTTGAATAGAGATTACATTAATAAAATTAAACCATCAAAGTTGAAAGGCAATGTAGAAATTACAAAACGCTTAAGGATGAGATTAATATGATGGAAGTGAAACACTCAGTTTGCAGTTTAGTTGTTTGACAAGGACTCAAGCTCCGATGTCTTGTGATCGAACTGTTCCGTCAGATTTGTACAAGAACCTTAGTTTACACCCAACTTCTCTCGATTCCTCGTCACAACCAATCAAGGCTGTTGTAGTCTCACCGTTCACTCATCGAGTGGCTCTAATAATATTTTAACTGCCTCAAAGTCCTGTATCAAAATTTGTGTACATGGTTAAACATTTATATATCAGTTAGCACGCACGATTATTTTCTTCCTATTTTCTCAGCTTGTGTGCATCGTAGGAGAAATCCGCTCATACCCTTGAAAGATATGATCTCAGCTACAGGTGTTCTGTTAATGAGCAGAATAAGATTATTTTTCACTTCGACCCCCAGGGCTGAAGGCCTTCAAATTTTCAATGTTTATCTTACGAAAGAGGGGTATTGATTGAATCATTAGACAGCTCCTCTATGAACAAATGTTAGCAAGTTAGGAAGAGATGTTTCAGAAATAAATATTTTTTAACTAATTGCGTCCGGATAAACTGTCATTTTTGTCAAATTTTTATTAAGGATTGATCTATAGTAATAATAAATTAGAAAGTTTATCAAAGATACTGCAATTTCATCCTCTTTTATTACTGGCATTTAGTTAATTTTACGTGGCAAACTTAAATAAATTTGGCGAGGCAAATTAAAATATGAATCTAAAAGAATGTAAATTTTGGTTAGATGATTAAATCATGTAACCACACAATTAAATTACACAAAAATTAAAATATTTAAATTATGATAACATTTGAAAACGATTCACGTTATGAATATTTAAATTCCCAATCCAAGCTATTATATTACATGAAAAGTTGTGTTAAGTTTCAATTATGCATGTGACCATAAATAATTTTCCTGCTGAGTAAGTATCTGCGGTATTTGACAGTTAAAGCTGGACACTTTGTATAAAAGGAACGTGAATACAAATGAATAGCTATCTTCAAAATAGGCAAAACCAACAGTTTTCAACCCACTTATAAACAACTCAAATAATTATTTTAATTTTATCTAACAAAATTATATTATATTTATGAAATGCAAGGAGTATAAATATGAAATGTACCTTATCAAATTTTGTAATTTGCCCGTTTCAAACAAACTATGATATTGATAGGAATTTTTAGTCTTTATAAATATGTCATATAAAAGAGTAAACATGGACAATAACTCGACAGAATTAATTCATTTCCTTTAGTTTTCCACAATTCTAAATTTTAAACTCCATTATTTGCTGTGGGCGAAATGTAACTTTATTGTGGTACCAGAAATTTTTAAATACATTTTTAAATTCCCTAACTTATTGTGCCGTAGAGGCTATTTCATTTTCGTTTAATCCTTTAATGGACAAGCTTTCATTCAATATTTTAGAGCAAAGTTTTATAGGACCTGTCAAGAGAATGACATCTTTTCTACGTAATATGGTCGTCGTAAATAAAGCTAATGACCTCATCTACATAGTATACAAGAACTTTATGGAAATATATATATATATTTATTTATTTATTGCTTTTACTGTGCCAGAAATATAATGAGAAATTAGTAATTTTACATGTGGTTATCACTTCTTCCACGGCAAAAAATAAATTTTCAAAATTTAATAATCAAAAAGGAGGGTCCAATGAAAGCCTAAAACTGTTAAAGTGTGATTAATTCTATCCAAAACAAATTAATTACTTTCTTTACTACAGATGCATAAATTAAATTAAATGTTACTTAACGCCTATATCTCCATTGTGCTGCTTACAATATTTCTTATTTACTCTAAGTATCTGTGGGCCGAAAATTTGCTTTACCATTAAACAATTATTCGTAGTAATACTATCAGTAACAAATGGTGCTAAAATTCCAAGTGCTAAAAGGCTTGTTTGTCTTCAAGACGCCCTCGTTCACTCAGCTCACTAGTTTTCACTACTTGCTTGTTGCTCATTTACAAACTCTTATATTTATATGTATTCTGTTCATTATATGCGACTTAAACAACTATTAACGAATTTCTGGGCAACCCTTGAGGGGGCATGGGGGCGGAGCCCCCATCGAGCCGTTGGCGAGTCATCCATATAGAGTACGATTTTAAAAATGATAAATATAATTTTACTATGGTGTCATTCAATAAAGCAGTAGAAGAGAAAAAGGCGGATTATGGGTTGATTTTGACTACAATGGAAAACCACGTGTTTATACTAGAGCACGTGGTTCGTTCATAAACAGTTGAGCCAGCTCTTTTCATCAACACAATTGTTTTTATTTAGCACTCTGTTAAACCAACGTTAAAATTTTTATAATATCAATTCAAGACTACTACTAAATATGATTTTTCTAGCGTAGAGAGATGTACTACGTTTATTTTTATATCAGAACTAAGTTATTTTCAAGTGTTAAGAAAATCATTAGAGACGTTTTTTAAATCCAAGTGCATACAAATAAATTCATAAAAAATAAATCTTACTTGTATTAGAGTATAGGATTTAGCCTTGAAAGACACAACAAACGATACAACTAGATTAACCATTGGTGGTTGCGTCCTATTCTTGGGTCTGGCAAAACAGTACAAGTTTAAAAAAATTGTAGTTGTAGTTAGATTTTTGTGTATGTTTACATAGGGAATAATAAACAAATATAACTGTGAAAGTATAATCAAACGCCAATTAGCTACAAGAATAAGGAATGCATTTTATTTTATATTTTCTAGGGAATATGTTTGCGGAGTAAAAATCAACGATTACACAAGAATGCAAGAAGTCCGCGGTGAATACACTTAACTCATGTGAAATTCTAAGTATTCTGAAGCTGTTTATAACATATTGCCTTTCAACTTGCGACAACAGAATCTTTCAACAAAACAGCTTTCGCACTTTTTATAAAGTTATATTCGGTCGCTTTGCAATATTTAGTGTGTGCTGATTCATTGCTAAAGAAGTAAATAAATAAGCACTTTAACATTATACATAGGATTCACCCTATTCCTATAAATTTATTACAATATGAAGATTTGTTAAGACTACACATTAAAATAATATAAATATATGAATTTTTGAGTTCACAAAAATATTTTCTTCAAATGACTTTTAAATAAAGGTATTTAAGTGTTTTATCTTTCAGACAACACAACATTACTAACTCTTAGAAATTTACACAACATTACTAATGTGTTAATATATGGTTGCAAATATCTTTGTTTGGATGTGAAAATTTGTTATTTACAAGGAACTTCCAAATAAAGATCTCTTTACCTAGATCAAATATTATATATTAATTTACTTAGGAATTATTTGTTAATTGAAATGTGATATAAGTTACACGTTTCAGATTTCTATTATATAAAAATCAATTTGATAATATTTTATATGGTTTTAAATATCTTTATTTAGGTGTGTAGATTTGTTATTCTACAAGGAACTTCAAAATAAAGAGTTCTTTAACTAAATAAGCTATTATAAATTAATTTTTATAAAATATTAACTCAATTGGTAACTCATCATTAGGTTAATATTAAATCATGTATAAAATCATCCATAAAACACATACCTGAAAGAGTTAATACCACAATTACTTTAAAAGTTCTATCTACGGCCGTTGCAATAAGCATAAAAAATTATTTTACAAGCAATATCATATAGATTATTATAAACCAATATTAAACCCACATTCATTATTAAACGAAATTCAAACCCGTCGCATGAGGAAAAACGTACAGATTTCACATTTAAATGCAGATTATAGACCAATGAGAGCTCGGCTTTTGAAGAAAGTAGTGTTATAATGGAAATAACGTAATTCACACTTCACCTGATTGCTACATTACAATTAATTAATGTTTCGGTTACTTTCTGTTTGTCTAACCTCAAAAGAGTGAGATCATGGGCCTAATTTTTCAATCAAGTAATAAGTAAGTTAGATCTCACCAGTTTGTTCCTTACCGACCGGCTCGGGATGGTAAAATTAAATTTAGTGTTAGCATCCGGTTACAACCGTCAAAACAATGCACATCATTAAATATTGTCAGTTTTTATTAACTTTTACATGACTTGCATTGTCAAATTTATAAGATAGTGACAAAATTATTACATTTTAAATGTTTTATTAATTAGTAGTTATAAACATAATTTAAAGCTATTTAATTAAAGTCAATATAACCTAGATGATTTGAAACGTATAAAAATTGTTATTGTAGCATTTAATTCTTTCCTATTGAGATCGCAATGAAAAAGAAATGTTTCAACTTCACGTGAGATTATTTGACCATAACCACTCACCACCTAATTGTTAAGTAATTAAAAATGGGTTAGTTGGTGAGATTTTCTGCACTAAATACATTTTAATACATAGATCCGACAACGTTAAAATCAAATAAGACTTATAAAACTATTAATGCCTGATTTTTTTTAGAATTTAAACATTACTTTTGTTCTCGTGTACCTATGGTGGTGGATTAAAATTTATGGCCAGCCAACTCACCAACTCACTTCTCACTCGATTGGAAAATTGGGCCCCTTATGTGAGTGAGAACGACTAAGGCTAAATCTATCTCATCTAAGAAACGTTTTGCAAATATAGTTTTGAAGCCCTTTAGTTCTGCACCCCACTGGACTTCCAAATTACTCTAGGGCCCACGGGGTTGAAATATGAAGGAAGATTCCCTTTGCTCATGGGTACTCACTAAGAAAAGGGTTTGCAAATATAGTTTTTAAAGCACTTTAGGGCTCTACCCCATTGGATTTCAGAATTACATTAGTGCCTTCACGGATTTGAAATTTGACATGGACGTTCCTCTTTGCTCATGGGTGCTTACTAAGAAACGGTTTTGCAAATATATATTTTTAAATTCTTTAGGGCTCCGTCCCACAAGTCTTGAAAATTACTCTGGGCCCGCGGGGTTGAAAGTTGACATGGACGTTCCTCTTTGCTGATAGTTGCTCACTAAGAAACAATTTAGCAAATTTACTTCAGGGCTCCCACAGAACATCAAAATTACCATATATGCTAAGGGATTAAAATATAACGTTGATGCTCCGTTTCGCAAATAGGTGCTTACTTAGAAACGGTTTTGCAAATTTAGTTTTCGAAGTTCTTTAGGGCTCCGCCCCATAGGATTTCAAAATTATTCCCAGGGGCTTCCCACCACAAATCCTCAAAATTACCATAAATCCTACTGTGTTGAAATTTAACGTTTATGTTCCGTTTTGCTAATAGGTGTTTACTAAGAAACAATTTCAGAAATATAGTTTTTTATGTTCTTTAGGGCTCCGCCCTACATGATTTTAAAATGACTGTAGGGCCTACAGTGTTGAAATTTGACATGGTTGTTCTTTTTTGTTCAATGGTTCTCATTATGAAAATGTTTTGCAAAATTCCTTCAGAGCTCAACACACAGTAATTTGTTGTTTCAATGTCAAGGAAGAAGATTTTGTTGCTCTTTTAAAGATTTTATTACCTAAAAAATAAATTCAATCACGGGCGAAGCCGTGACGGGAAACAGCTAGTAATTTATAAAATTGTGTAGTAGATCTGCTAGTTATGTAATATTAGAAGATATTAGGCATGACAAATTATAAAATTATATCCCAGGACAACTTTAAAACTGGTTTTGCCACTTGCGTAGTTGACCTTGGGTACAGCAAACAAAGATGTCATAACATTTATTTATTATTATTATTATTTTGGCTGTTTAATATGAATTTGTTTTTTTCGTAGGCCAATCATGTTCAGAATTCCAGAGGAGTCTTCTTACTTTTTATTTTATCAACCTACTTCTTATC
The DNA here is from genome assembly GCA_030545055.2 of Neoaliturus tenellus. NCBI lineage: Eukaryota > Metazoa > Arthropoda > Insecta > Hemiptera > Cicadellidae > Neoaliturus > Neoaliturus tenellus. The sequence continues at coordinate 185,047,736 of CM061531.1, read as the reverse complement.
CACTAAAGAAAGTAATATTGTTAAACTATTTATAATGTAATGTAGAAAAATTATCTTAGTTTTTTTACATGTACTATGGCTTTACTATAGTAAAATAAAAATGTATTGAATGATTTTTTTTTAATTACATGCAAAATATCTCGATTTTGCACTTGTACCATGATAAATTATTAAAAATTAAGTTAAAATCATTAAAAACTATTGTAAACCAAAGTTGCAGCCAAGAATATACTATAAGGTTTCAAAATTACTGCACACAAAAGTTTAAAATGTTATTAAATTTTCCGGAAAATTTAGAGTTTTGGCATTTTTTGCAAAATGTCTGAAAATAAAAAATGTAATTTTGTTAAACTAATTTTTAAACCTACTATAGTCGCGGCCACGAAATTAGGCGGGTGAATGATTTTGCAACGTTGCCAAATTTTTAGTGGTTATTAATTTAATCATATGTTTTATATTTATGTCAATGTTTTTATCTGTTTTATTCGATGATAGTTATTTTGATCATTTTTAAAGAATGTACATTCAACATACGGTCTAGGCAACGCTGGATGATCGGTGTTGCCAATTTATGCATCAACATACACAATTTTCGACAATCTCTTTCATCTTTTGGTTCATTGTGACAACATCGCGTTTTCAGTCACCCGCCTGATTTCGTGGCCGCTACTGTAGGTACAAAATCAATGTTAAAATTTGTTATTTTTTATTAAATAAAAAATAGTGGTTAATGGCATGTTATCTTTGTTGTTCTTATTAACTTGATTTTGTTTCTGGCATCACACAATATTCAGAATGAAATTTTGGTTTGGTTTGTGTGAACTGTAAAAATATTACAAAGTACTAGTACAAGGTGAACAAATCATAATGAAGACTACCCGGTGTGATGAAGTCTCATATTTAAACTTTAAAATACCTTAACCTATTTCAAATAATTATTTCACGCAATCACTTCATACCTTGATTCTAAATATTTTCTAGGTTTTAGCAATGTATTACACACACTTTTATAAGGATCAAAATGTACTAATGGAGAAAACCTAACATAATTCTTCAAGCTAATTATTCAATAGATTGATCAGCTTGCATTGTCATATAAGTTGTCTGTTAAGCGTGGCAGCTCTAAGGAAGAGACAGAAGTGTAAATGGCGTTGCTCTATACATCACCTCAACGACCGTCCAGGGACGCGGTGCAGAACAGAAGCCGCCTCCGCCCCACCCGCTGCCATTGTAAACGCAGTGTTACGTCAGTTTAGTTTTCCTCCAGTAAAAACATAAATCTATGTTTGTTTAAATGCAAATGCTCTTTCCCCGGTGATCAAGGTGCTTTATAGACAAGTTAAGAATTAAGACCAGGTGGATGGACATTTTTGGTAAGATTAACACTATTGTAAATCATTACATCTTCTACTATATATTTGTCAAATACCACTCACTCATGTATCAGAGAATCTCCATAACCATGGGGTATAGAGGGTTGAAATTTTGCATGGACGTTCCACTTTGCTCAAAAATGCTCACTAAGAAACAGTTTTGCAAAATTCCTTCAGGTCTCCGCCCCACAGGACTTCAAAATTTCCATCTAATGTTAATCTTATGGCCAATTTTTAATACCAATCAAAGCAACAACGAATTTGAAAAACCCCTATGGGACCTAGAATGTTAAATTTTAGCACGGGTGTTCTTCTTTACTCATAGGTGCTCACTAAGAAACGGTTTTGCAAAATTCCATCAGGGCTCTGTCACACAGGACTTCAAAATTTCTATCTAATGTTATCCTTATGGCCAATTTTTTATAAAAATCTAGGAAACAACGAATATAGAAAAACTATAATACCTATGATGTTGAAATTTGGCATGGACGTTCTGCTTTGCTCATAGGTGCTCACTAAGAAACGGTTTAGCTAAATTCAATCAGGGCTCTGCCACACAGGACTTCAAAATTTCTATCTAATGTTATATTTATGGCCAATTTTTTATACAAATCTAGGAAACAACGAATATAGAAGACTATAAGACCTACGATGTTGAAATTTGGCATGGACGTTCTGCTTTGCTCATAGGTGCTCACTAAGAAACGGTTTTGCAAAACTCCATCAGGGCTCCCCCACACAGGACTTCAAAATTTGTAATGTTATTCTTATGGCCAATTTTTAATATGAATCTAGGAAAATCATATCTGAAAAACCATATGACCTAAGAGAATTATTTGGAACATTTTCAATGGGAGATCCACTTCGCCCATCGGTGCTCACTAAGAAACGCATCTTCGGTGCTCTTGGAAAGCATCTTCAGGGCTCCGCCCCTCGGGTCTATTAAATTGGTCTAGGGCCAATGGGGTTGAAAGTTGGCATGGATATTTCTCTTTGTTCCAAGGTATTCACTTAGAAACGGTTTTGCAAATATAGTTTTTGAAGTCCTTTAGGGCTCCGCCCTACAGAACATCAAAATGACTCTATTGCATCCGTTGTTGAAATTTGACATTGACGTTCCTCTTTGCTCACAAGTATTCACTAAGAAACAGTTTTGCAAATATAAAAATAATTATTATTATATAGTTTTGGAAGTCCTTTAGGGCTCCACCCCACTGGACTTCAAAATTACTCAAGAGCATATGGGGTTGAAATTTGACGTAGACATTCCTCTTTACTCATATGTACTCACTGAGACATTATAGTTTTTTATGTCCTTTAGGGCTCCGCCCCACAGGACTTCATGATTACTATAAAGCCTACAGGGTTGAAATTTTACGTGGACGTTCCTCTTTACTCATGTGTACTCATGAAGAAACAGTTATGCAAGTCCTTTAGTTTTTGAAGTCCTTTAGGGCTCCGCCCCACTGGACTTAAAAATCACTCTAGGGCCAATGGGTTTGAAATTTAGTATTTATGTTCCTCATTGCTTATAGGTATTCACTAAGAAACGGTTCTCCAAGTATAGTTTTTGAAGTCCTTTAGGGCTCCGCCCCACTGGACTTAAAAATCACTCTATGGCCAATGGGTTTGAAATTTAGTATTTATGTTCCTCTTTGCTTATAGGTATTCACTAAGAAACGGTTTTCCAAGTATAGTTTTTGAAGTCCTTTAGGGCTCCGCCCCACTAGACTTCTAAATTACTCTTGGGCATACAGGGTTGAAACTTGACTTGGACGTTCCTCTTTACTCATTTGTACTCACTAAGAAAAGGTTATGCAAAGAGTTTTTATTGTCTTTTAGGGCTCCGCCCCTCTGGACTTCAAAATTACTCTAGGGCATACGAGGTTGAAATTTAACGTGGACGTTCCTTTTTACTCATATAAACTCACTAAGAAACGGTTTTACAAAATAAAGTCTTTGAAGTCCTTTAGGGCTCAGCCCCACTGGACTTCAAAATTACTATATAGCCTACAGGGTTGAAATTTGACCTTTTTACTTGTTATGTTGCCCACTAAATAAAAAATGGTTTTGCAAAAATAGTTTTTGAAGTCCTTTAGAGCCCTCTACGTAAGGTCTATGGGGTTTGAAATTTGACATATTCGTTCCTCTTTGCTCATATGTGCTCATTAAGAAATTTTTTTGCAAAATTCAATGCTCTGCTTACACAATTCTTAAGAAAGAAGATTTCCTTGCTCTTTAAAGAGATATTATTACATGTAAAATGAATTTAATCACGGACGAAGCCGTGACGGGCAACAGCTAGTTTAAAATATTTTAATACAACTGATTATATTCATAACATTATACACTAATTTATAACACTGTACGATATAATTTTAGGTTAATGTAAATATACCATGGATGAATTAATATGACATTAGTATTAAAAAAGTGTCCATGTGGTGTTGAATGTTTTACTAAAGCTACGCACCATTATCAAATTTTAGATCAACAGCCCAAAAACAAGTTGGAGTCTTGTGGAATTTCAAGTTATAATTCAAACGCATTGGAAAGTATATTTAAATATTATTTCTTCTAGTATTCGTAATATGAAACTCACATTTAACCAGGAATAACTGGACTAAACATCAGGAAATACCCCAACTACCACTGTTTTTCTTTTTTGAGAAACAAAAAATTAAGTCAATTCATGAACATTTATTTTTTAAATGTCTTTACAAACATCTTCCACATTTCTCACCGACCCCTCTCCATTAACATCCCCCTCTATGCCATCTACCCTAGAAGATGAGGGCAACTCTGCGGCATCCATCGAAGACACTGATTGCTTGCCTGATGCCTCAAAAACTGTTATCATGGAAGGGGAAGGAACGAAGGAAGAAAACAGATTACTTAAAATTCAACGAAACGAGATGAAGCAAGTTCTCAAAACAGTAAAAGGAAACTTTAAAAAAGCAGAAAATATGTACAAGAAAAGACAACAGTCGACAAGTATCGGAAATATCGTAGAGAATTTGCTTTTTGCGACGGAAAAATCAATTAAAAGATATTGAACCAAAACTATATAAACTTTTGGTGGTGTGACATTTGAGGCATTGATGACCGACCCTTTCCTCTTTAACCTAATAGGACTTCATTGACTCAGAACATGGGGAAACCATGGATACTTTTATGATATAACCGCAGTCAGATCAGACTTAAAATATCGTAGACAAGCTGCAGGCTGCAGCTGGAAAATTCATGTATATTGAACAAAAACAGATTACGCCGGAAATACTGACCCAAAGATGAAGGATCTGATAGAGGAGCAATACCTGACTGGGGCTGAAAGTAAACAAAAAATTTCCAAGAAATTGAACCACAATGAGATAGAATTGGATTGGAATATCGTATGGGAGCTGCTTGATGCGCGAGTAAAAATATCAACAAAAAATTCTAATACATAGAACACAACCAGATTGCACTTCAGGCTTAAAATTAACAAAAATACGAACGTCCTTAAAAATGAAATATTAGCAAATGAAGTTAACAAACTCTTGATATTAAAACAATTAAATTAACTAAAAATAATAAAAAAAAAAATAATCCTTTCACTATCCTTGTGTGTTTTATGTTTTTTACTCTGAATATAAAGCAAAGCGAACGAGATCGTCTTAAAAAGGAAGAACGCGAATGAGCGAAACCAATGAGTTTTGGCTGCGAAAAAGGAATGTAATGCTTAATAGTTTTACCGAGCATAAACTCGGTCCCCTGGTATTAAATATAAAAAGCCCTTGAAAAAGAGGAAACTGTATTGTTTCTCAGCAATCGTTTGGAATAATATAGTAATGCGGCAAAGAGTGGTAGACGACAAGACACCGCCAACTTTTACAATTCGCCATAGAAAAGGCTAAATATCTGACTGAAATCTCCCAATTGAGGTTTATTTTCAATTTAGGTTGATAAAAACCTGTTCTTCCTTTTCATCTGAGATTCCGAGATAGGGGCACAGTTTCAGTGACAAATACCTTCTATGGATTATTTGTGAATATTGAGGCATTAAAATATAATAACTTCCATTCGATGTCCATTCGAGTTAAAGATTACATTTGATATTACAGAAATATTGCTATGAAACTGTTAAAATGAATGAGTTTTATCATGAAGCGTGTGATTGTGGTCCAATATCTTCCTTCGACTTTAAGTCATAGCAAACTCTAACATTCGTTTCATTATTTCGACATAAAAAATTCCATCAGGTGTCATTCATGGGTATGGTGTAACTGACAAAATATCAATCATCGATTTACTAATTGACATTACTGATAATGAGTTCTGCGTACTACTCTAATCATTACTATGGAAATATCTCTGTGAATGAAAAGTAAACATCTCAGTGATTGTAAATAAACATTTCATCAGTAATTTGCATTAACCATGCTATAGTTGAAACAAGTTAATTGAAGCAAGATAGTCTGAAAATATGGGCGTAACAAGAGAAAACAATCTATATTTAGGTGATATTAAGAATAACTATCGATAATGATGTTAAGTTATAAATGTGCCAAAATCGCAAGCAAATGAAAATTAAAAATACAAACGAACTGAAATGTGGCACTGCTAAGTGCTTAAAAATTAACCAACACGTGTGTGATAACTGCTGAAAGATGCATCAGACTGCAGACGGCCGCAGCATCCGGCAAATGTGTAACAGTTCTGACACTCATCCCATTATTTATCTTCCCTCCAGACCGCAATATCATACAGCCGAATTGGTTTGCGGTGCAATACAACCTTCAATTCAGGTCATCACATTCTGTATTTCCAACATCTGTTATTACATACATTGTTTCCTTCGCAGCCTACTCTCAATACTCTCAAAAAGTATAGTCATATCCTTTTTAATTCATGGACCAGAAGTTAAAATATATCCATCTTGCGATTTCGTTATGATATACAAAAACATAATTTAAAATTGGCACAACACACTACTTAAACACAACACAAACAGTAGAAGCTACTTTTAACTAGACGAATCACAGCGCCAAAGTGGTCATAGGCTGGATGGTACAAGTGCACAGTCATTTCGTGATTTGGCCGCCGCCGCGCCGGCGGGTGGGCTGCGACGGAAACAAGGTATGTAATATATCGGAAGTTTTTTTTTTTTTGTTGCTATATTAAACAATGCTTATTATTAAAAATAGGATTATGAATCTAGCTATGACTCTCATTTTATTATTAGGTGATAAAAATTCTCCTTTCATAAGTAAATCTTTGAATATTAATTTTACAACTCGGTAACTGATGTTTTGAATTAATATCTGATTTAGTCAGATCAATTACTAGGGGTAATTTTGTGTTTCATACAATGATGTCTATTTAATAACTATTAAACATCCTGAAATTAATAAAATAATACAAATTTATTTATTTATTTATTGAAACACAATTGACAATCTTAAAAATTGCATAAGCAAATTATAGCTAAATAAATACAATAATTTAGAACTTTTTTTGTAAATTGTTTTTTTCTCATTTTTTATGTCTTTTATCCCAGAAATTGTTTCCTCATAATATTTTGATGCATTGAAAATTTTTATATTTTATCTTCAAGATATTCTTTGACACTGTAGTAGCACTTCTCTTGAAGCAACTTTTTTTATTTTTTTATTAAAATTGTACGAAAATTTTTCTTCTTTAATACTTTGTGGTAGCTTGTTGTAGAGTTTTGTTGCAGTATACATGAAATGATTTTGATAAAAACTTGTGTTATGTTGTTGAAACGGGAAATTTTGAGTGGATCGTAAGTTGTAAGAATTTTCATTTATTTCTAGGAGGTTTTCTGTTTTTGATGAGACGAAATTGAAAAAAATAATGATTCATATATATAAATACATGGTAATGTCAGGATTTTCCACTTTTCAAAAATAGGTTTACATGAATTTCGAGTTTTTAGGCCAAATATTTGTCTAATGCTGCGTTTTTGTAATTTGCATAATTGTTTTAATTGTGTGCTTTCTTTGCCCCATACAGGAATAACATATTTTAAATGTGGAAATATAAATCCATAGTACAAATTTAATTTTAAATTTAAAAATGATCACAGCCTTCTGATTATAAAAATTCCTTGGCACACTTTTCTGGAAACTTCATGTTTATGTGTTGAAAATTTTAAATTGTCTTTTACATAAACTCCCAAAAATTTCAATTTTGTAATTAACTCTACCTCTTTATTTTGGATTTTCATACTAATTATTTCATTCTTTTCAATTTATTTTTTTTCTACATTATATTTCATTTTGTTTTCTTCAAACCATCCTGTTAAATTAATTATTTCATCTTGTGTGTTAATTTTGAGTTGTTCTATTGAAGGATGTGATGCGACAATTGATGTGTCATCAGAAAAAAGAGTTAATTTAGAATATGAGATAGAATAATTTATGTCATTAATATATATTAAAAATAATAGAGGTCCAAGATTTGATCCTTGCGGAACTCCTGATTTTGGTGTTGCATCTTCAGATAAAACGTCACTTATTATATTATATTCCGTTAAACATGTGATAGACACTTTCTGAACTCTATTCTTTAGATATGAGTTAAACCAATTATAAATTTTTCCTCTAATTCCAATATTGTACATTTTTTTCAGAAGAATGTTATGATTTACCATGTCAAATGCTTTTGATAAGTCAAAATATAAGCCTATTGTCTTGTGATGCTTGTCTAATGAATCAACTATGTAATTTGTATGTTCAATGATGGCATATGTTGTTGACAGTCCAGGGCGGAAGCCAAATTGATTTGAATTCAAGATTTTGAACTCATCCAAGAATGATTTCAGTCTTTCATTCATTGCTTTTTCAAAAATTTTAGAAAATGTGGAAAGAATAGAAATTGGTCTATAATTATTGATATCTGATTTTGATCCTTTTTTAAAAATTGGCTTGATTACTGAAATTTTTAATAAATCTGGAAATATTCCTTGATCGAATGAAGAATTTATAAGATGTGTGATAGGAAAACAAAGTTCATTAGAACAAGATTTTAACAATATTGGAGGAATTTCATCAAAACCTGAAGTAAATTTAGATGGAAGGGACTTAATAATTTCTCTGGTTTCCATTTCTGATATAGGTTCAAGATACATTGATTTGTTATTTTGGTATCCTTGGTAAGTTAACTTTCCAATGTCAGCTGGTTTTTTGTTAAACGCTTTATTAAGTGTCCTATTTGAAATTCTGGAAAATTGTTCATTAAACATGTTAGGGATTTTTTTAGGGTCTACCTCCAAACAACTATCATCTTCTGTTTTAAGGCTAAATTTGTGATCTATATTTTTTTGTCTTTTTCCATTAATATTCTTGTTTATGATGTTCCAGATAGTTTTGGTTTTGTTAGAGGACGTTTCTAAAGTTTTCAACAAGTTGTCGTTTTTTAGTGTTTTTATTTCATTTCTATATGTTTTCTTCAGTGCTAAATATTCTTTTCGTAGAGGATTTTCAGAATTGAGATCCTTTGTTGTTAAGTAAAATTTAAAAACTTTTTTTCTTAGTTCTTTTACTTTTTCGCTAAGCTTCATCTTAGTTTTAATTTTATTGATTATGACTTTCTTTTTAGGGAATGCATTATTAAAACAATATGCAATTGTTTTGTTAAATATGTCATAATTTTGGTTAATTTCAGGTTCCAAAATAATTTCTTGCCATGACACTTTTGCAAGTTCAAATTTAAATTTTTGAATATTTGTCTCTGAAAAGTCCCGTATAGTTTTAAATTTCTTTGGAATATTCTGAAGATGTTGATTAGTAAGTGATTTCGTGGCCGCTTGTGCATGGTGGTCAGACATGGCTGTGATAAGGACATAAGAATCAATTTCTTCCTCACCTATATTAGTAAACATATTGTCTATTATTGATTTTGAATTATTAAATTCTCTTGTATAAGAATTTATTGTATGTCTTAATCCAAATGATTCTAGTAGATATTTAAACTTCTTTGTTTTTAATTTTTCATCAAAAAGATCTAAATTGAAATCTCCAGTTAAAATGATTTTCTTTTCTTTTGATAAATAACGATTTAGGAGGTCATTTATTGAATTGATAAAAACATCAACATTGCCTGGTGGATGTCTGTATACAACTATCAGAAATAGCTGGACATTCTCCATGTCAATTGTTATTGCTGAAATTTCGCTTGATCCTTCAGTACAGAATTCATTAACATTTAGAGGTGAAAATTTCATCTGGTCATTAATAAAAATACAAGAACCCCCTCTGGTTAGACTATTTCTACTAAAATTTGATGCATTTGTATATCCCTGCAGTTTTAATGTTTCGAATTCATAATCTTTGAGAAAGTGTTCTGTTATACACAGTATATCAGGAGTTTCCAGTTCTAATAAAATTTCTAACTGATCTATTTTGCATAACAAACCTCTTATATTTTGATGGATAAGTTTTATAAATCGTTTCAAATTCACTGTATTTATATGAATGTAAATATACCTCTCAAGCATACTGGGAAGTTGAAAGGCATGAATTTTATTGTAAGAGATTTACGAGTTACATTTTCATCTTAAACAATGTGAAGAGAATTGATATGAAATGCCAATAAAGGTCATTCTTTGGTTAATGAAACATATTATGTGTGAAACTATTTTATTTATTCCTTGTTGAACGCCCAACTATATAGATAAGCATTATTCTAAATTATATACTCCCGCATGTGTAACTCACTCACTCATTCACTCACTCACTCATTCATCGGGGTATCAGAAATTCGTCTTGTCGGTAATGTAGATTAAGGAGTAATGTAGATCAGCCGTGGTAACGTAGATCACTTAATATGTTTAATTCCCGTGCTTATATTACTGAACTAATTAATTGTACACTCCGGTGTATTGGATAGTTCAGTCGTCTCATAGTGATAATATTTTTACAATGGAGAGTAATGGATAGACATTAACTTCTCTGATGGTTTTCAGAAATCAGAAATCAGAATCTTTATTGTCATTAGACATACAAAAAATATGTATTGACAATCGTCCAATAGTTATAATTATTACATAATTAAATACATTTCAATTCAAGACTATACAATGTAGGCTATAGTGAAACTTAAAACTAAAACAAGAATCATTGAGCTGACATCAAAACAAAAAGAGCTTACAATTTGTGAACATTCCAATTTATGTTGAAAAAATCATCAGTTTTATATAAACATTCACCTATTAATATTTGCTTTAGTCTTAGTTTAAAACTGTCATGAGACAAGGTCTTAAAAGCTTGTGGAACAGAATTGTACAACTTGATTGCTATGTAATACCAATTTTTTTGTGAACCACTATATCTATATTGCTGAATTCTTACTGACGTCTATTTCCCTCAGTGCTCTTTTTGTTGGAGGGCAAATGGTGACAAGGAGTGGGGGTATCGCCGACAGTGTTACCAACACTGCAAATACCACGCACGGAAGGGACGCTCGAGCAATGCTGAATGAAAGCCATGTTTAAGAAGAGAGACGGAGTAAACGAATGGTTCCGAAGATTGTTATAAATAATTTTCATAAGTCTTATAAGACTTAATGAGATAAATAATATTCCCTAACACATTTTATTGATAAAAATATTATTATTCTATCCAGTTAAAAATATTAAATAATTTATTCACCTCATTAAATAATTTATTTTCCTTCAATTATTTTTATTGGTGTTGAACTCGTTCATAACCCCTCTCCCTCATCATCCTTTCGACTTTATTATTTAATTGTTCCTTCCAAATTATTTAACTGTAAAGCTCGGAAGAAGAAATAGTTTTTTATTCAAGGTAAGTTCTTGGAATGAGCAATAACTCCATGTAAGCCTATAGTGGATTTCATAGGAAATAAGTTACCCATAGTTTTTTAAAGACATGGTTGCCTAGATCTACGTCCAGGACCATGTCACTAATGGAGAATTTCCCGTTTGTGCTTTTAGAGAGTTTTTGCAATAAACGGCAAATCTTGCAGTAACCGCTGAAAGATATTTTAAAATTGGCAAATTTATAATATGTTGTGCAATATGGTTTAAATGTAGTGTGAAGATCACTTTTCAACGATTTCCTTTAACTTCAAGCAGTAAGTTAGGTCTATGATGAAAATAGCTAGATCCTCCATTATTGAAATGGTAAGGTAATAAATGTATTTCATTTTAATTACACAATATGAATATACACAATTGCTACACAATATGAAATAGGTAATCTTGGAAAAAGATTATTTCTAAATACACAACAAGATACTCTCAAGATACGACAAGCTGGGAAGTTGGAAAAGAATTTAGAGAAGACAGTTTGTTTACAACACGTTCTATTTGCAGTGTTGGTAACACTGTCGGCACTGCCCCCACTCCTCGTCACCATTTGCCCTCCAACAAAATGAGCACTGAGGGAAATAGACGCCAGTTGAATTCTTAAACTATTTTTATTTCTGGTATCATGAGTATGAAAATCTGCATTTGTTTGAAATTGATCAATACTTTTATGGACATAAGAAAGTACATTAAACACATAAAGAGAATAAAAAGTTAAAACACCTAATTTGACAAACAATGGTTTACAAGAAACTAAATTTGATACACCACATATCAACCTAATGGCTTTTTTCTGTAAAATGAATACTTTATTACAATTGGAACTAGATCCCCAGAGTATAATTCCGTATGACAAAAAACTCTGGATCTGAGCATAATAGACAGTTAACAAAATATTCTTATCAACCACAACACTTAGTCGTCTTAACATGTATAAACCTTTTGCCATTTTCTTTCGTACCGATTCAACATGTGGATACCAAGATAAATTACTGTCCAATGTCATTCCAAGAAATTTTAATTCACTATGAATTAAAGAGTTGGTTTCAACAATAGTTCTAGAATAGGTGAAAGATATGTCACAAATTTTTTCTACATTAAGTGATAAATTATTGGCAGCACACCAGTCCTGTATAGTACTTAAACTTGCCTCAAGTTTGTTTTGAACACCATCTTTGGTATGAGAGCTTACAGTTAAACCCAAGTCATCGGCAAACAAGAAACCATTTATTCCCTTTTTTTCAACATTACTTGGCAAGTCGTTAATATAAATATTGAAAAGTATAGGGCCTAGGATCGAGCCCTGAGGCACACCATATTAAACAAGCCTTCCATTAGAAAAATATCCATTATGGAATACAAACTGCTTTCTATTAGAGAGATAAGAAATAATTAGTTTGGTTGAATTTGAGTTAAAGCCATAGTGACCAAGTTTCTTACACAATATACTATGATTAACAGTGTCAAAAGCCTTAGACATATCAAAGGACCTAAAACAAACAGAATTACCATCTTCTAAATTGTTAACTACTTTATCAACCAACTTCATGACAGCATTACAAGTACTTCTGCCCGGCCTATAGCCAAACTGATTATCTGTGAATATATTATTTTTCTCAAAATGCAAAGCTATCTGGTCATGTAGCAGTGACTCAAAAATCTTTGAAACGACAGGCACTATTGATATTGGCCTGTAGTTGTTCTCAACTTGTCTATTGCCTTTTTTAAAAACAGGTACAACTTTAATATTTTTTAGCACAGTATGAAATACACAGCCATAGATTAAACATTCATTAAATATATAAGTTTAAACTTCACATATGAAAGACGAAGAAAATTTTAAAATCACAGTATTAATACCATACACATCTAAACATTTAGTATTATTTAATTGGTTAATTTTAGCATACATATTTTCAACACTAACCTCATGAAAGACAAAACTTTTTCTAGGTCTATGGTATTTTTCAACATAAAACACAGAATCATTATTACTAACAGGAATATTTTTACTTACATTGTTAACATGATCGATAAAAAAATTATTAAAAGTCTCTGAACTTAAATCATTTTGTACAACTGCTTCTTTACCCCTACTGTTCACAAGACTATTGGTAATTTGCCACATTTTCTTACTTTTATTCTTTGACATCTCAACCAAACTATTGTAATAATTAATCTTGGCTCTTTTAATACTAAGCTTGTACTTCTTTTTTATAACTAGATATCTATCTTTTAACTGACCAGATGGAAAAACTTGACTTAGGTTATATAATTTATCACATTCATCTTTCAGCAATCGCAGCTCATTGCTATACCATTTATTGTCAGGTTTCGTAGATTTATTTTTGCATGTTATAAGAGGAAACGCACCATTTACAGCCCATAGTAAAAGGTCATGGAAAACTTTAAACTTATCATCTACACCTTGAGCTTCATACACATCTAACCAACTTATACTTTTAAGCATTTCAATAAACAAGTTAACATTATGGTCACTAACCCTTCTCGTTAAAAGCTTAGGCAACGATACATTGTTACTATGACTATTTTTAATACTTGAATTAAACTTAAAAAGAATTGCATTATGATCAGAAACAATAGTATGAATTACATTTGATGTCCATTTTGTTTAATGAATGTCAGTGACAACATTATCAATGCAATTACCAGCACTAGAAACACCAGGCCTGGTAATTTCAGATGTGGTTGGTTGAAGACCAAAACAGCGAAACAAGTTGTTTAAATCTCTTTCAAAACTATATACAAGATTGAATTTAACATTAAAGTCAGTTGCTAAAACTATGTTACAATTTGGTTTGAATGCTGAACACAGGACATTGTTAAAATAGACAGGATCTTCATTATATGGCCTATAGATAGATAAAACAATTATTTTTTCCTTAATTAACTCAATAGCAGCAATTTCACATACCATCTCAATTGACAGATCCCTTATATGATTCAGTTCATTGAACTCAATTTCATTTTTAACAAGTATTGCTGCACCCCCATGTATAACATTAGGCCTACTATAAAAAGAAGCTATTTTATAACCAGTTACCTTTAAAAATTGAGCATCTGTGTCATTGGTCCAATGTTCATTTAAAGCAATAACATCCACATCATACTTAACATTTAAAATATTCATGTAGTCAACTTTGTTATTCAAACCCTGTACATTCCAGAAAAATAAATTAAAGTTAAAATTCACATTTAAATTATTTGCCTCTAAGTTGTATAATGAGTTAACAGAAACATTATTGCTAGAATCACATTGATGGCATAGCCTACTATCTACAGAATTGATAAAAAATCATTACTCAAAGCTATTTTGTTATTTGTGGTAACTTTTTTGTCCTTGATGATTGAACATATTGTGTTAGAAAGTTGTTTCTTACCTTCAAGATTGAAATGCATTCCCTGAGTTGAAAACCATGTCCTTATACAACTGGATACATTTACAAAGGTTACATTACGGAAATGTTTGCAGATTCTACGATACTTTTCATTTGCTAAGTCTATTTCTTTGTTCACTACCGACCAGTCTTTTAAGTCATGACGATGAGGGATACCCACCACCACCACATTAGTGTGTGTAAGGTTAGCTAATGTTTTCTTCAGTGTTGCAGTAGCACGGACAGTTTCATTTTTGTATACATCATTAGCACCTCCAATTAATATAGCAAAATCATTGTCAGCCAGGCTGGCACATTCCTCGACAATCTCCGACATTACATTCTTCAAACCCGCACTTGGTTTGACAACAGCTTCAGCAAAGTAGGAATGACATACCGGAACAGAAGACTCGTAGATCAGTTTCGCTAAGCCACGCCCATGACTATCGCTAAAAATTTTTATACTTTTCTTATTTGCTACTGATTCAGGCTTCAGCACAGAGTTAATAGAAGTCGAGTCATCATTCATCTGGACATCATGAAATTTGTCAATTAGGCTCTCCTGAGCATCATTAGTTATGCTTGTTTCTAGTAGGTCAGAGTTTATGTAGGTATCACAGCTTTCCACTTGCACAGTATTCCCGTCATTTAATTGTTCACCAGAGTTCACACTTTCATTAAGATAGGGACTACATGTATTATTGGTTACTTGCACATCAAGTCTATTAGTAACATCCATCAGCACACTTTTATTAAGTGATCTTTTTTTATTGCTATTTTTGCTTAAGCTTAAGTTCACCATCTTGAGGGTATTCACTTTGTCAACTAAGGTTTTGTTTTCTTGCAGTAACAGAAAGTTCATGTCTCTAACTTCTTTTAATTCCTCCTCCAATACCGATACAATGTTGTTTTCTCTACTTTTTTTACCTAAGACTATGCAACTAGGACAGCACCAATTTACATTTTTTATTATTTTAAAAGCTGTCTTCTTTAGTTTGGAACACTTTTCCGATGAATGTATCCAGGAATCACATACATCACATTGGATGGCACTCATGGACTTATCAATCATGTCATGGCATTGCCCACAGATAACAATAGGCCTATCATCCTGTTTACTCATTATTGATGAATTTAATTAAGATTAATTCTGATCCAAGAGGTATTTCAAGGAAATTAAGAGTACATGCCAACTTACTTGAGTTAGTTTGACAAATCTTGGCTTCTAGGCTAACTTGTTTTCCAAATTTGTGATCTATTTTATGAGCCCAGTCTAAGTTTTATCACTAGAAAATAGTAAATTGAGTCTTTAATTATAAAACACTAAGTTGTGGAAGCTTAATAGGCTATATTAAATTAATTAGCCTTTCTTGAAAATTTGAAGTGAAGAGTGTATGGTTATCTGATGCGTACTGTAGACTACAAGTTGTATAAGCTCTAACTGAAAGCTTTTTAAATGGTACAGTCAAAATTATTTGTGGAGTACTGGAAAAAGATATTATAAAACACTTTTATAAGAAGTTCAGCCACTGGTACAAATTATAAATAGTTAAAAACTATTTATACCAGACCATTTAGAAGTTTTAACGTTACCTTTACAGTTATTGATGTATCTACCTCTGACAAAGTTCAATTTTCACACCGAAATTTTTATTAAATTTATTCATTACATATACAATATGGTTAAAGTTTAATAAATAGTACCTTGGTTATGACTGGTCTTTTTATTCAATACTAATAATGTTCATGATGTTTTTACAATGCTTTTAAATGTTATATTGTCTTGTTTTGATTTCTCTTGTCCAATCATAACTGTCAAACATAAGTTCAATGGTCCTAAGCAGAATCAAAAGACATGGTTCATACCCCAACTCCAAAATATGCGTGATATAATGTTAGCTCTATACGACAAATGGAAACTGACTTTGAACGTAGACGATAAGATTAGATTAAAGAATTTAAAAAAAATTATATGTATTAGCTATAAAAGATTCCAAAATTGCTGCCAATGATTGTCTGTTGAATTCTTCTAACAACAAATGTAAAACTGCTTGGGATCTTGTCCGAAATGAGTCGGGCTTTAATAAGATGAAGGAGGTACATACTATACTTATTACTCCGGAAAATTTTAATTCATATTTTGTAAATGTACCACTTAGTTTTAAGGCTCCAAGTAACGAAACGGAGGTTGATCCATCCCTTGCTCTTCTCAATAACCTGGCTAGGCCTAGGCCTGGGCCTACTTTATCAAGTATGACTAACAATGTTTTTAAATGGAACTCAGTAACAGAAGAAAAATATTTTGAAAATTGTGTCACACATGAGTTCATCTCGTGCTCAAGATGTCTATGGTCTATCAAATTATGTTATTAAGTACATAATAAATGAAATTGTTTCTCCACTCCCTTATGTCATAAATTTGATGTTTATGTATGGTACGTTTCCAGATAGCTTGAAATAGACAAAAGTCACTCCTATTTTTAAGAAAGGTAATAAAGAACAACCTGAATGTTATTGCCGTATTGCAGTAGTGCCAATTTTGAGCAAGGTAATTGAATCTTGTATGTTTAATTAGCTATACACTTATTTTAATGAAAATAATTTATTATATGTACACCAATATGGCTTTAGACCTAAGCACTCCACAACTATGGCTGTAGAATCAATAGTAGAACATATTCTCAACTGTTTTGAAGGTAAACTTAATGTGGGGGCTTGCTTAATTGATTTGTGTAAGGCATTTGATTGCATTTCACATACAATCCTGTGTGATAAGCTTGAATTTTATGGTATTAACAACTCTGAACTTAGCCTAATTAAGTCTTACCTCTGTAATAGAAAACAAAAGGTAGTCGTTAACAACTGTTCATCAGAGTATTTAAATATAATTGCTGGAGTCCCTCAAGGATCGGTCTTAGGACCTTTCCTATTTTTAATCTATGTAAACGATCTCTACTGCAATGTCACTGCATTGTCAGTACTCTATGCCGATGACACAACTTTTTGTGCTCCAATAATGATTTTGCTGACACTCAGAATGTCTTACATTTATCTGTTGATCAATCCAAACAATGGTTCTTATCTAATGAATTAGTTGTAAATGAAGGCAAGACAGAGATAATTTATTTTTCTCTGAACAATATAAATGATGTTGACAACTCGGTAAATTGTGTAAAACTTTTAGGTATGTTTTTAGATAATAAGCTTAGCTGGGAACCTCATATTTTGTATGTCAGTAAACGACTATCTCGAGTGATATTTCTCATGAGAAAACTTAAAACATGTGTAAGCACTGAAGTTCTTCTTACAGTGTACTATGGTTTGTTCCATTCTGTAATCCTGTATGGCCTTAGATTATGGGGTAATGCCTCCCAAAGTAATAAAATATTTGTTTTGCAAAAGAAAGCATTAAGGATTATTGATGGCTTGTCTCCTAGACAGTCTTGTAAGCCCAGTTTTTATAATCATGAGATTTTAACTCTACCTTCAATGTATATTTTAAGTAATTTACTCTATGTCAAAGATAATGTCGCCAACTTTGAAAAACAATGTAATAATCATAGTCATAACACTAGATTTAAAGAAATTCTTATCACTCCTTATGTTAGATTAACTAAAACGCTAAAAAGTCATTACTACCTACAGTTAAAACTCTTCAATAAGTTGCCTTATTCTACTAGGCTGTTAACTAAAAATAAGTCTAAGGAAACGGTCTCAAAGTGGCTGAAACAATGTACCTTTTATAGTGTTGATGAATATTTGACCTATGATTTCTCTGATGGACTGATTTTGTGATGTTTATGACTTGTTCATTAAAAAAAAAAAAAAAATAAACTGTAATGTTATGTTCTGACTTAAGCCTATTGCTATAATGTCTAATGGCACCAATAAAATCTTTTTGAATCTTATTGAATCTTATTGACAAACTCGACAACATACTGGGTGTCACAGACCACCTAAACACCCCCTTTTAAGTAATATAGAACTAATTTATAACATTAACCAATTGTGCCTTTAAAGGTAAAGCGGTCTATTGACAAAGAGTAATAATAATGTACATGGTGTACCTGAACTCACCTTTCCAGACCGGAAGTTACTAATTTCAAATACAAACCCTCACTTTTAATTAAATTTTTAAAATTTTACACGTTATTTAAGAAAACTTTACAATTTGATCTTGTACGTGTAATTGTAGTGGTTTAGGGAACATTTACGGTTGAAATTTAGATTTTCCCCATTAAAATAACATGAAACAAATTTCCAAATCTTCTCTGAAAATTTTTGGTTAAGCAAACATGTCTCAGCAGAAAATGTCTTGACTCTTTAAAATACGTTTCTAACATAAATTTTCAGTTTTGTACTAAATGTTTTTCATAAAATTTCGTGATAATGACGGAGATTAATGAACAAGCATTTAAAAGTTTTGTAAAACTAATCACGTGATAATTGATATTTTATGATAATACATTGTTTAAAATGAGGTTCTTAGACATTTTCATGTTTGGAAAGTTCTGTTTTATGTAAAATATTCAGATATAATATATTTGAAATTTTCCCCAATTTTTCTTTAAAAAATAATTTCAAACTCCTTAATCTTCTAAATCCTCAGGATTAGGGTTTAAAACATTAAATTTTAAAGTTGCCTTAAAATCACGTCTGGTCCACCCAGTATTGAAATCAGTGTCAATCAATAAAGCTTAACTAGTTAACATACAACGGTACATTTTGTTTTTGTAAAAAAAATACAATTTTAAAAGAGGGGCAAAGGTGTTATGGGACACCCGGTAAGACAATATTATATTTGGACGATAGCGCTCCCAAAAATTTGTTCTTTACTTGGGATAGCACTTAATTTCTAACGAACTCATTAGGATATAGGCCTACATCATTGACTTAACCTGACAGCATGCTAATTTAAATTTTACACTCAACAAAAATATAAAGTGCAATTTATTTCTCTTTTAGTGCGTACTAAGTTAACGTTTTATTAAAAAAAAAAAGGTGGCAGTACAGTATATTTAAAATATAAAGCTTTTTATTTCCTGCCATACAGAAAACTATCTGATTTTGAAATTTAGCGACCAAACACTGTGACCAAAAAAATTTGACATTATTTTTTTCTACTCTGGCGGCCAAATGATAACATCTAAGGCAATCATAGCGAACATCTTTCAAGTTGCTACAACTTTGGTCCTATGAATTTTTGCCCTTCAGCCCAATTTTTTTTAAGTTTATTTCTTTTTGCAAGGAATTTTACCCCATCTAGACGTACTTTTATAACTACCGTAATATTTTACTTAGAACCTGCATTTTGCGCATGGACATATCTTGCACAGAACCGATATTAATTAAATTATCAAACATAAAAATTATCATGATGATTTCCTATATCACGTATTCTTCTTTTGACTGTTAGGCGGAACGAATCGCTATATCAAGCAGCTGATTGTTTTACTTTGATTGTTATTTACTGACCTGGTCCTACGGCTAAAACATATGTCCTTTGATGTTTATGGTAAATTTGAAGTTTTAACCATTATTTAACATACTTTTGTTAGTAACTACTGTATCATTGTATTTATAATCTTGAAGGTACTTTTTATTTGCCTTGACAGTAATTTTAAAAGGAAATTAGGTAAATTTAGAAGTTGAACACCATTAAAAACTGAAATGAAGGAATTGTAATGAATGCCAATATTACATTATGTATTTATCATTGTATGTTCAATATTAACGGATTGCTCTGTTATCTTATTCCCTGGGATTTCAACACAACCAATTAAGGGATAGTAACTGAGTAGTATTTTTTGTAAAAAGTAGGAGTCTTTGGCGGGTTTCATCCACTTTGTTAAGTTTTCCAATTGTTTTGTTTTATGGAATTTTTCATTGTTTTCGATGATCTACTGCAATTTTTTCAGTTTATCCATTTAACTTTTTTTTCATATATTAATATTTATTTTATAATTTTTGGGCTAAATAGAATAAATTACAAGTATTCTTCCCATTCCAACACCTTCATTACAATCACTTCAATGATAACTAATACTTTAAAACGATTAAAATTTCTACCAAACCTCTTAAGTTACAATTATTCTCCTCCTACTTAAGTCCACACTAATCTTACTCAATACCTTACTTATTATGCAAAACTTATTTACAGAACATCCACTCTATCATCTGAATCATAAGTTTATCAACTTTAAGTAAATACTCATACAATACCTACATATTAAATTTATTCACAAATCCATTAACCTTTATAGAATTCGGGGGAATTAGGAAGGGGGTTTGGGGAAAGAGCCTATGAAAACGAGCCGTGGGCGAATATATTTTCATTACTTACAAACTCATTTATTTTGCGTTTTGACTCATATCCACCCATTACAATCACAACAAATTGTTTTACAATTTTAAATGCTTGTGAATAATGGTTACTAGTCGGGTTTGTCTTTGACGTGGCTAAGGATACTATCTCTTATATTTATATGTAGTCTGTTCATTATATGCGACTCATACAACAATTAACGAATTCGGGGCAACCCCTAAGGGGGCATGGGGGCGGAGCCCCCATCGAGCCGCAGGCGAGTCTCTGACTATCCTGCACAACTTACACGAATCAAGCCCAGTGGCCGGCCGCGTCAGGGCAGGTCGGCCCCCAGGGAGTCGCTGCAGCCTGATATCCCCATCCTCCCAGTTTATCTTGTATGGCTCTGTATAAGCTTTTCGTTTTTTATTGCATTTCCTAATATACACAGTATACTGTACCTGACTAGAAACTGAGATGTATAATTGTTACTTTAGTCTAGACACATATTTCACACAGAAATACAGGGTGTTTATAAATGATTCACCACGTTTTAATCGTATTATCTCACTTATTATCTATCACACAGTAATAATTCAAACATATGTTTAAATGTTTATTTTCTTGGGCGTGTTAACAGCATTTTGGACATAAGTACAATCCTAGAAAAAAACTTTTTGTTCCCATTATGAATCAAGTTTATGTTTGATCACCATCCAGCGTGAGTTTTGGAGGAATTTTAGGAAGAATCCTCCAACACACCAAAGCATTTTAAGGAGGTATCGAATTTAAGAACTCTGTAAGTGCGTTGCCGTAGAATCAATCAACCTCCCGATGCTAGTCTGTGTACGCGATAATTTACAGCATCGATTGAAAACTTGTTCCATGGCCAATGAACGGAACATTTTTTTGGGGTAGCTACGAAAACTTTTGGAATTTTTCTTTCTGTTGATGTACTCTATATCAGTATTTGTTTGGCATTAAGGACAATAAAACGTTCTAAATCCTTATGAATTATTTATGAACACCCTTTATGACCTGTGATAGTAATCCCGTGATATAACTATTGTTTGTTTGTTAGTCTTTATATTAACATCTATTTGAACTAAAGAAGTGGACATTAGTTATTTACTCGTACAAGTGTAATTTGTTTGATGTACTTGATAGAATGTGTTGATAACGTTTTCAGTTAAAGCTGTTGAAAGGCTAGTAAGGCCATAGTAACCGTACTCTAAAATCTGAATTAAACTACATAAACCACCTCAATTAAATACATAAATTATATCACCCGAAATTGTATTTATAGCTGTGTAATATTTACAAATAAATACCGTTTTGTAAGTTATATGATACAAGAATAAATGAAAATAGAACTGTAAAATATAGAATTGAGGGCAATGTACCTATACAATATTCTCTAGCATTAACACAATTTCCTCGTCAAATAAGAATAACATAATTTTAATTAATTTACTTAACATAAAATACAATACAAATCTCTGTATACGAAACTACTAACTTAAAAGTGTTTCTCCCTAAATATTGTAAAAACCTTTAAATTTAATACTTAAAGGTCACAATATTATATGTCTAGTGTGCTTAAATATCGGTCGATATGACAACATTCGAATTTGAAATTCTTTGAAAAATATATCCACTCTTTCAGAACAACAGAAACAATAACAAATAAAAATGGAAGCAGTCCTTTAAGAGTAGAGATAACACCCAAAAATTGACATATTGGAACTGCAATCAGCAGTCGAACACGCAAACAGCCACAAGAGCTTAAGCTTGGTGTTTCCACTATCCCTACAGGACCGTTCATTATTATTATTATTATTATTATTTAATTATAATCATAATAATAATTATTATTATAACGTCCTATTATTCTTAATGCGTGTATACATCTTAACAAATTAATTAGACTGGAATGGTATCATTTCGATCGATATCAAAGTTTTAAATGAGATCCGCATTTGTGTGATATCAAAATTTACTTGTTTAACCAAAAATGTCGATGAAAAAACAAGACGCTAAACTGAAAACTTATCTATTTTAACTTAAATAATAGGACACTCTCAAGAACGTTTTTGCAGTGTAACTAATATTTAATTTTTGTCCAATTCCCACAAGTCACCCTGTACTATAAAATATATATACTATATCTCAATATGTATATATATATATATATATATATATATATATATATATAAGATACCGTGCCTAATCAATAAATAAAGATTTAGTATTGAATTATTTAACTTATATATATATATATATATATATCCATACATATTTTTTAAGATACCGTGCCTAATCAATCAATAAAGATTTAGTATTGAATTATTTAACTTAAATATAGCATTGATCTATTCTGTTGTAAACGACTTATAGATCTAACATATTGAGAAATATTTCTCTAATGGTGGTTCCCGAATTCAAGCTTCTTAATAGAGTGCTAAAATGTACTGAGAATGATAATACATATGATTATATTTGATTAAATCTCTCTAATCCAGACATTGGCGGCGATTCGTAGAGCAACAATCATCATTTACACAGGAATGTGAGAGCAAACATTCCCCTGCAGGGCGCGCCGGATCCACTCATCTCATATGAAATTCCGAGTTTCCTGAAGCTGTTTATTACATTTTGTTTCTACGCTTGTGGTCTCAGACTTCCCACGTAAATGTTTTGCTTTGAAAAAATCAGGGATTCAATCGTAGAAAATGTTCATAAGTTTTGTTTTTGTAATCATGATTGCTGAAGTTAACTGTACTGACTGCAGGCTTGCACATAGATTTTATATTTTGGTTGAATTTAAAACGCATTTTGAAAATGCTTTACTTTCTTTTTTTTACAAATTAATAAGTAACACATATCGTTGTCACAGAAGTATCTTTCAACGAAAGATATAGTCGTCTTCATTAAATGATCATGAAAAATAACATTTTTACGAAGTTTATCTAAAACGCTTTGGGGGATTAAGAGATATCTCTCGGAATATCATAATTAAGGCTCACCTTGCTTTACATAATTTTTTTCTCAATTTTAATAAGTTCAGAAAAAAGTGTCTTGGCAGATTTTAAATAGGTTCCATTTTTTATTAAGATGAAGATCAGAGATCACAAAGATCTCTAAGATAATCTTATATCGAAGAAGGAAGTGTGATTTAAAGTACTTCATGATAATAGTTTCGTATATATCTTATTTTTTAATACTGCTCCATTCGTTATAGCGTTTTAATTCAAGTTCAGATAAACCGTAGTAAGGGTGGTACCGTGATTTAAAACTCGAACCTGTGTATAGTTAATGATATTACTGCTAAAAAGGACTGGCAGAGTGAGGATTGGAATAATCGACCTTAATGTCATGGTTGCGATATCCCCCACAACTATCCCCACCACACCCCTCCACTATCCCCACCACATCCACCACAACTATCCCCACCACACCCCACCACTATCCTTACCACCCCCAAACTCACCACATTACCAAAAACACGGTAAGCAGCGCGATGTCTTAAAAACAATATTGGCAATTAAAAGTTCAGAAGCTACACTATGTTTGTTATCTTCTTATTAATATGCAAGCATGGGGGGTGATGTTGTTCGCGTCCGCAGCATTCCATTAAAGTTGCACGTACTCCCCGGGTGGTGCTAAACGAACAACAACTTTGGCAGCTGAACTGTCACACACAGTGATCTCTCAGCTATGCCAGCTGCCAGACAAAATCCAAACGGCCCTTTCCAGGGCCAATTTAGAAATTTAGGATGTGTTTTAAATGTTTGTCATTTTAACGTAGAGGGTCTGAGCAAATCTAAAAGTGACTGCCTCAGCAAGGTGCTGCTGGAAAATGAGGTCGATGTCCTCGCACTGCAAGAAACACATGCAGAAGACTTAGAAAACAGTGCGAGGGGCAACATCCCAGGATATAAGCTTGTGGAAGAAATAGGTCACAGGGTCTACGGAGTGGCGACGTACGTTAGACAGGACATAGACGACGTATCAGTCTCACACAAAAGTTGTGATAACAACACATTTGTTGTTGCTGTTAAGGTGTCTGCGACTACTATTGTAAATGTATACAAACCACCAAACACCCAGTGGTCAGACACAGTTCTCCCAACTTTTGAACATCCTGTGGTATATGTAGGTGACTTCAACAGTCATCATACCCAGTGGGGATACTCGTCCGATGATGACAACGGCACTCGTCTTTCAAGCTGGGCTGAAAATAACAACCTTTTCCTGGTATATAATGCCAAGGACCCACACACCTTCCATTCAGCCCGATGGCGTCGTGGGTACTCTCCAGACTTGTGCTTTTGCTCCCGTGAACCATCAGCAACACCCGTGCCTACTTCCTGGATGGTCCTTGGTGCATTCCCCCACTCTCAGCACAGGCCTGTAATAATATCAGTAGGAATGCAAATTCCTCTCGTAAGATCTTTTCCTCGGCCTAGGTGGAACTTTAATAAAGCTGAGTGGGAGGCCTTCTTATCAAGGCTTGATAGCGGCATCAGGTTCATCCCCTCTAAAATAAAAAACTATGATCGGTTCACTCGCCTTGTCCTGTCTTCCGCTAAGGCGACAATCCCAAGAGGTTTTAGAAAAGAATACATACCAGGATGGAGCAGAGAGTGCGAAGATCTTTACAGTGAGTTTACAGAGACTGCTGACAGAGATGTAGCTGACCAACTCCTTAACTCTCTCGACAACTCCAGGAGAGAGAAGTGGGTGAAAACTGTTGAGAACCTGAACTTCACCAAAAGTAGTCGGAAAGCTTGGTCTCTGCTCAGAAAACTCTCCACTGGTAAATCAAGTGAAAAACACGATACCTCACAGCCTAGCCCTCGTGAAATTGCAAAACGCCTCTCCGTACTTTCAAACCCTGTGCGTACGTCTGCAGACAGAAAAATTAATTTCAAGCTTAATGAGATAAAGGAGAGTCGGCAAGCACCCTTGGAAGTCTCTAGACCCTTCACTTACGACGAGCTGGAAGTGGCGATTGATGCGATGCCAATTGGGAAAGCAGCAGGTTTGGATGACATTTTCCCGGAGTTTATAAAACACTCGGGTAACAAGGCTAGACAGTGGCTTCTGGAAGTTTTTAACACCACTCTGAAAACCGGCGACATGCCTGGGATATTTGGAAAATCCAAGATCATAGCTATCCTGAAGCCCGGAAAGGATCCAAAACTGCCTGAAAGTTATCGGCCTATAGCTCTTTTAAGTGTTTGTTATAAGCTGCTAGAGAGGTTGATTTATAACAGAATCCTCCCTATTCTCAATGCCAGCATCCCTGTCGAACAAGCTGGATTTAGGCCTGGTCGCAACTGTTGTGACCAGGTTTTAGCTTTGACATCTTTCATTGAGGATGGGTTTGAGCGAAGACTGAAAACCTCTGTGGCTTTTTTAGATCTGACTGCAGCATATGACACTGTCTGGAGAAAAGGCCTCCTAGTTAAATTTTACAACCTTATTCCTTGCCCTTTCTTGTTGCGTCTCCTCAACTCAATGCTCTCCAATAGAATGATAAAAGTATATCTGGGACGCAGAGAAAGTACGTTTAGGCAACTAAAGGATGGCCTGTCACAAGGGTCAGTGCTCGCCCCACTGCTCTTTAATGTGTATACTGCCGACATTCCTGTAACTCGGTCCTTAAAGTTTATATATGCAGATGATATTGCATTGGCATATCAACACCAGCATTTTCGACAAGCTGAGGAAACACTAACAAATGACCTCACGACCCTCGGTGAATATTTTGAAGCCTGGAAGCTAAATCCAAACCCAACAAAAACTGAGGTTGCTTGCTTCCACTTGAATAATAGACTGGCCAACCAAAAGCTTAAAATCGTATTCAACGGTGTTGAGTTGAAACATAATGACCACCCACAGTATCTGGGAGTCACTTTAGATCGGTCTCTCACGTTTAAAAGCCACTTACAAAAAACGGCAGCTAAGGTGAGAACCAGGACTAACATTGTCCATCACCTTGCTGGCTCCACATGGGGAGCTAACGCACAAGTTCTGCGAACAACTGCTCTATCATTGGTATATTCAACTGCTGAGTACTGTGCTCCCGTGTGGTTAAATAGTGTGCACGTTAGAGAGATCGACGTCCAGCTAAACAGGACCATGAGAGCCATTAGTGGTACACTCATGGCGACTCCTGTACCCTGGCTCCCGGTGCTGTGTAATATCGCTCCTCCTGAAATAAGACGAAGGGATGCACTCATTAGGGAATACACAAAGATCTTATCTGCTCCACAGCTGCCCATCCATGATTACCTACCCCAGAATGCGGGCCGATTGAGGTCCCGAAAACCACCTCTACGACCAGCCTCCCAGTTGATGGACTCGAACTTCACCATCCATACAAACTGAACTTCCTCCTGGGACGCTTTTCAAGGTCGGAACCACTTCTTGATAGATGACCCGACCGTAGCGGTAGGTGGTATGAATCTTCCTCGGAAGCAGTGGACTATACTCAATCGTTTCCGCAATGGAGTGGGAAGATGTAATTATTGGAAGCACAAATGGGGAATGACACAAGACCAGTCATGCGACTGCGGAGCAGAGTATCAAACTATGGAACACATAGTCGAAGAGTGCCCACTGAGTGCCTTCCCCGAAGGATTGGCCGGTCTGCATAGCTCAAGTGAAGCTGGGCTGCAATGGCTTAGCGCCCTGGATTTAGCTCTATAAAGAGAGATCTAATTTTATTTGTTATTTTAGTGTTTAGATTTTTACTTATACTGACTCAGGTGCTCTGCACCGCAGAATTTATTTTATTATTCTGAAACCATGGTGGCTGGCTGAATGAGCCATACGATATATACAGGGTGACCATAAAGTCTTAGGACGACTTTATAACTTTTAAACGACAAACGATATCACAACCACATTTGGTATACCGTTACTGGAAATTGCAAGCTACTTTTCTGTGTACATGGTGGTCGGATATCACCTTTGGGGGACGGCCCGTCAGGGGTCAGAAGAAAATCTTTAATGACAGCCTATGTTGAGTTGTACATCATTTTAAAGGTCTACTTCAACTGAAAACAATGCCGCAAACCGGACTTCAAAAGGTTGATCCAGTCGGAAGAAATCGCGTTTTAAAGTTTAAAAATGAAAAAATACCATTATTACGTAAGAAATAATCTTACTCTTTCCTTTCGGCCGTCTGACAATGTGCTAAGTGTAATCAGGAAAACCTGCTGTATTAAGAAGTACAATGAAAAGTGAAAGCGGTGCCTCTAGGTCAGGGTTTCCCATCCACTGGACTTCCCCCTTAATGGCTTTTATCTGTCTAACAGTTCACTTATCAGTACCACTCAAGCTACAGCAGTTTTTGCAGCCATATCCTGTTACTTAAGATTTATAAGTTTTAAAAGATGTCGCTTAGTGAGCGGGAAAGAATTACACTCTTAATGATGCGCGGCTGGGGTGATAATGTAAGACCGTTTGCAGAAGTCACACAATTATTCAATGCTACTTTTCCTGATAGAGCTCCTATTTCTAAATCCACAGCACAGTACACAGTTGCTCGCTTTGTAGACACTGGTTCTGTTAAGGATCGCGCCAGATCTGGACGACCAAGTACTGTGACAGACGAAGACGGCTCATTAGACATTCTTCAGTCTTTCGTTGAAAACCCAAAACAATCAGTTAGATCAGCAGCACAATCTCATGGAATAGGTCGTGAATCAGTTTGCAAAGTATTACAGAAGTCTGGTTTCAAGGCATACCGGGTTACCCTGTTGCAGGAACTAACCGAAGATGATTTTGATCGCCGGATGGAATTCAGTGAAATTATGATGAATAGAATTGACCAAAGACAAATACTTTTGGACGACATTGTATTCTCAGATGAGTCGACTTTTATGTTGAATGGCCATGTTAACAGGCATAACTGCCGGTATTGGGATAATGTTAACCCACACTGGATGAGTGAGTGTTACACACAACACCCCCAAAAAGTAAACGTATGGGCAGGTATCGTACGTAATTCGATTATAGGACCATTTTTCATCGATGGAAATTTAAATGCCAATAAGTATCAGGATATGCTCCAAAATGAGATTGTTCCTGCTTTACAAGCTACTCTGGGCGATGACTTCCAATCATGTTTTTTCCAACAAGACGGAGCACCGCCACACTATGGTGTTCAGGTAAGGCAATACTTAGATGCAGTATTCCCACACCGGTGGATTGGAAGACGAGGTGCGATTGAGTGGCCGGCTCGTTCCCCTGACCTAACTCCGCTTGACTACTTCCTATGGGGCTACATCAAGGACAAAGTGTATCGAACTCAGCCTACAGATCTGAACGAACTGAGACATAGGATATCACATGAAGCTCAAGCTATTCCACGAGAATACATACAAAATGCAGTAGCCGCCTTTTATAACCGGTTAGCATATTGCCAGACGACCGATGGTGGACATTTTGAACACCTACTTTAAAAGACTTTCTGTAAGTATTACCCTTAACTTCTATTTGCTACAGTGATAATGGTATTAAACATTTTTTAAACTTTGAAACGCGATTTCTTCCGACTGGATCAACCTTTTGAAGTCCGGTTTGCGGCATTGTTTTCAGTTGAAGTAGACCTTTAAAATGATGTACAACTCAACATAGGCTGTCATTAAAGATTTTCTTCTGACCCCTGACGGGCCGTCCCCCAAAGGTGATATCCGACCACCATGTACACAGAAAAGTAGCTTACAATTTCCAGTAACGGTATACCAAATGTGGTTGTGATATCGTTTGTCGTTTAAAAGGTATAAAGTCGTCCTAAGACTTTATGGTCACCCTGTATATATATATATATATATATATATATATATATATATATATATATATATATATATAATATGCAAGCATGATTATTTTCCTATTTTTCTCAGTTTGTGTGCATCGTAGGATAAATCCGCGCATACCGTCAGAAAGGTAGTGTCGTACAGATGAGTAGAATTATATTAGAATTTTCTTCGGCTCTCAGGGCTACGCCCTATAGGCTTGCAAAGGTTTAATTCAAATCTTATGAAAGAAGGGTAATGATTTATTGAACTATTATCAGCTGTTTCAATAACAAATACTAGCAAATCAGGACTAACACATTTTAATTAGCAAATATTTTAAAACTTCTCGGGTCCAGGTCAAATTAAATTTTGGTTGAATTTCGACCAGTGGGCTATTAATAGTATTTTTTATTAGTCATTATTATTTATATCAGTGTGAAAGAAATAATGCAAAATCGTTCCAAGCGATGTATCACTGGTAATGTTTGTGCTTTTAAGTTTCCATAGGCATCTGAATGTTTGCATCTTGTAATAGGTTGTTGAACAATAGCCATCACTGTGGCCCTGGGCTTCCGCCCATATTGGTTCAGCGTTGCACCGCCATTACATTGCATTGCATTGCTGGTTAGTGCAGTTGGACTCGACAAAGCAACTACACGATCTGCTTTGCTCCCATTACACAAGGATTTCGATATATTGGCTGATTGGATCCATATAGTGCTTCTGTGAGTGATTGTACATTCAAAGTGAACTCAAAGTTTCTAACTATCAATTCATTGAATTGTACTGACTATTTGCCTTTTTATTTTAAGAATACAAAATATACAAATGTATCAAAAAACGTCAAAAATTAATTGGAATTAAAACTGTATGATCTATTGCTTGTGTTTTGATAAGTTCCTAATTGAGTAAAGTTTAATGGTAACTTAAAAAACAAACTGTGCTTGACTTTATAGTAGTATTTATAGTAGACATATTCCACAATTGTATATAGTGACTTATTGATTTTATAATCAGATTTATCTAATAAGGTTAAATTTATTCTGATGTCTTTTGAATAAAGTTTTACTCTGCAAATCACATCATCACTATTGTATTGTCTGCCACAACAAATTGCCCACCGCCAGTGTCCCGGTCGTCAGTTACGTCCCGGCTCTAATGATGTTACGTCTTGAATGAACCATTACCGCGTCAACCTCCCTGCCTGCGGCACCTCTTGTTGGAATTTGTTTGCAAGTTTGCAATTCACGAAGTTCTAATGTTTAATATTCTACATGAGATTTTACAAGTAATTTGGTTTGAAAGAAAATTATAGGTTAAGTCCATGAAAGCACATTTTTTTAAATACGTCCTTTTTTACTTTTAAGTTTGACATTTTTGAACACAACGTGTGTAGTTTCGTAATTTGAGTTTTTGATTTCTTAGTCAAACTGATGAGTCTCGAAAAACAAGCAACAAAGGTGGGGTGAAGAATATAACAGTCAAAAATAAATATATATTTCGCCAAATAAAATAGAAACCACACCATTGAGATATACATGAAACCGTTAGCGAAGTTAATAACCATCAAAAGAAAAAAGCTTAATTTTTTTTATAAAAAAGGCCAATATTGAGTCATTTTTTTATACCTTAGGCTTGGCTGTATTAAGTTTGCCGTTGAATGTGAATGCTCCAGAGAGCACAGCGAAGTGTAGTGTAAATGGTACTGCGCCATACATCAACCCAACAACTGTCTCGGGACATCTGTACGGCTTGGCTTGCTTCCGCTCACTCCCGCCCTACATTCTTTATAAATGCAGTGGGCATCATTAGGTCAGTTTAAAATACATCATATGTAGATATGTGTTTCAAAGAGTAAGTGTATGTTTTACCTTAAGAACTTTTCTCAAAAACCGTCCACAGTTTTAAGGACCACATTACTTGATAGAGCATTATACAGGGTGCAATGAAAACAATTATAATAAATTTTGTTCGTTTGTTCTATAAGATAATTTTTACAACGAACGATTGTCCTAGGTCGATTGGTTTTCTGTCTGTATGTAATTATTGATTAATCCATATAAAAATTATTTAAATAATTTTAGGTGCGAAATCAAAACCTGACTAAAATGCGAGATGTGTCTAAACTCATCCAAATTTGGATCTTGCTATATTTGTGCCAGGTTTTGATTCTCTACCTAGTATCTTTAGAATGATATTAAAATGGGCGTATTAAAATTTACTGCAGAAAAAATTAAAAACTAATCAAAATGTGACCCGCAGTGTATCATTTTATAAACCCTTTTGAATAATCTTAAAAGATACGGTCATATAAATACAGAACAATATATGACCTAAACATTACATCCTGTTTATGAAAAATTTGTATATATTTTCAGTTCTATCAAATTTGCTTACCGGTCTAAAGGTGCTTTAAACTCTCTTTTGGCATGCGTCATTTAAAAAATTTCATTTAAACAAATAATATCATATTCAAGATTAAAGTTGAAAGACTCCGTTGTTTATATGTTTTATACGTAGTTTTGGAGGAAAATAAGTGTTAAAGCCACAGTAGAGATGAGGTTATTTATCACAAAGTAAGCCTACAGGCGGGAGAGAGCTGTTTATCACTATAATGAGCTTCCGTCACCCGTCGTGAGCCTCGGGCCACCACACTGGCCTGCACTTGTTGATGGCCCACAACATTACATCATTACTGCAGAGAACTGTTTATCACTATAATGAGCTTCCGTCACCCGTCGTGAGCCTCGGGCCGCCAAAATGGCCTGCAATTGTTGATGGCCACAACATTACATCATTACTGAAGAGAACTGTTTATCACTATAATGAGCTCCCGTCACCCGTTGTGAGCCTTGGGCCACAACACTGGCCTGCAATTGTTGATGGCCACAAAATTACATCATTACTGAAGACAACTCAATTCACAAACAGCCTTGACACCTGTATATTATATAGATTATTTCAGATATATTTACTTACGTAAATGGCCTGAGGTGTCAAATATCAATGTTCACGATGTACACGTTTCGGGCGATTTACCGCCCATCTTCAGCAGCGTCAAAGTTAAAACATAGCCCACTTTTCATGGTTGTCGAAATTTTCAAACACAGGAAACATATTCCTGTGTTTGTTAGTCATCGTGTACAGTTTCATATAGCACCTAATTTTCTATGAAATGTACAATAACGATCGATATATTGCATCGGAATAACTATCCATATATCGTATTGAATGAAATATAGATTTATCGAACCTGATGAAATATCGTACGATGTATAACACCCTAATATTAAAATTATTCTATACTCTAATAAGAGAAAGATATATTTCTTTGTATATGTGCACGCGTATCTCATAAACGGCTCTCACAATTTTTTTCAAACTTTGCAAATAACTTAGTTTTGGGATAAAAAATATTATTTACATAAGTCTCCTTGGTAGGAAAAATATCTCATCTCGTAATAAACTTGAATTAACATTATTAAAATGTTGAAATTTATCGGTCTTATGGTGTTTAAAATCAAAACAAAAGAGTGTATGAAAACAGCTGACTCAACTGTTAACGCACAAAGCGAGTTGTCCATTATAAACGTGTTTTTTTCCATTGTAGCCAGTAAAGGAATAATGCTATAACAAAAATAATTTATATGTTTTTAATGGTACTTTTTACTGGTAATTATGACTATTTAGTTAAATAAAAGTAAAGTAAAATGAGAAAACAACCATACAATTTGTAGAATTGCAATATTAAATTGTAAAACATAAGAATTAGCAAATAAGATGAAAGCAGCTGTAGCATTAGAGGTAAAATCCACGTGTTACACTTTCAACAAACACATACCAGAGTGCAGCACCCTTAGGTCTGCATTAAAACTTCCCGAACGGCGAGTGAGCGAAGCGAACGAGTTCGATCTGGAGGCGACTGATCGAAGCGAACGAATTCGTCTTAAGAGAAAAATATATTTTGGGCTTCACATTTTATCATGCAGTCTGTGACTGATATTACTATGGCTACAAAGAATTGTTTAAGTTTACCAAGCAAATGCTCTGCCCCCGGTACTGTTGATATAATTAAATAATATTTATTTATCATTATTAATTTTGTATTTATTCTGCAATATCATATTTGTACTAGTAATTTAAAAATGAATTTCAGAGAACTTTTATTAATGTACCCAGACTTGAAATATACCCAAACAAAAAGGGAGATGCCAAAACACTGTTACTTCTTATAGTTAAATATGTAAAACCAGGAACTATAAATGTTACAGATCTATGGGATCTAATTGCACGTTGGGGTCAATGGTCCATGGCCATTTCACTGCCAACAGTGAAAATCTCGTAGACCCATTGATCTCTGCTATTACACAAACAGTTGAATGTAGTTAGAGAGAAGTCAAATGGTCATTACAACCCGGAATAAAGCCTAAAAATTAAACACAGTACACAAGTGAGAGCTAATGTATATTCATACCAAAGAGGTTATGCTAACCCATTAAAGATTATGTACATTCTGGTTAATTAACTACACTGAAAGAGCGTAAACAGTAAAAAATATTCGAACAAAATTTCTCGATTTCGAGCAACAAGGACACTAGTAATTTTTAACTAATATGGTCCAGATCAACGGACACTTAGTTCGAATATCGCCAGGGGGAGTTCTCTTTTTATATTTAATATTTACCTGAAAAATTTAAATTCAATCTCAGGACTACTGCAATTGAATTCGATAACCCCAGTTGAATATATACACTTTGATAATTATTCATTACAGTTATTATATTATAATTCAATTGACTTATCCAAGAGAGAAAATAGATACAAAAATAGAAATGGATTGTTCGCTTAGGACTAAACAATAACAAAATGTACATAATAAAATAATAAGTAACAACCACAATCGAAGTTTGTTAGTTTTTATAATAATTCCTTTTCCGTATGAAAATAACGTGTTTAATAATAATTTACCAACGGAAACTATAAAATATCGATATTTTTTCTATTAGAGTGGTTAAAGAAGATTTTCCTGGCGATGCGGGGGTATTAAAACTTTGAAGGAGTCTGAAATCAATGACACTAATTAGATCTCTCGACAAACTTTATGGATTTAACTCGAGAAAACTTGA
Organism: Neoaliturus tenellus; assembly: GCA_030545055.2. Classification (NCBI taxonomy): domain Eukaryota; kingdom Metazoa; phylum Arthropoda; class Insecta; order Hemiptera; family Cicadellidae; genus Neoaliturus; species Neoaliturus tenellus. Next base: position 185,012,887 of record CM061531.1, on the reverse strand, counting down.
TTGCGTAATTTAACTGAGTAACAAGTGGGTTAGTATTAGGAGCGGTTCTATACTGTGTAACAACTAATCGTAAGTGTCTTAACATTACATAACTCAATTAAACTTTGCTAATATTGATAAAAGTGTTCGCTAAATACCCACTTCTGAATTAAAGGTAAAAAAAAATTACTTGGATATTCTTTGTTTGAAGGTATTTGTACAATCATTATGAAAAAGTGAATATCGTGGGTGAAAATGACTGTTGAATCTGACTGTAAACAGCTGTGACTGTTGCAGAACACACAAGATGAAAGTAAAACACTTTATTTACTACTTAAAAATAATAGTCATGTGCCATTTGGAATAATAAAGCTGCAACATTAAACTCTTAAATTACTTGTCCATTGTAAGCCTTAAAAGCTCACCATCAGTTGAAACCACATAGGTTTCGTTCGTTCATTTAATAAAACAGACATGTATTTACAGTTTGTTGTTTTTACTGTTAATTTTTAATTTATAAGGGCTATTTTTAGCGAATTTCCCTTAGGAATTTTTTAGGGAATTGGCGTTTTCACAAACCATATGAAACTCAACAATTAATGATAATGGGGGACGGTAGATATGATGAGGGAGAGCCTATGGTGGTTTTGAGCTGTTGTGAAACTATTGTGAAATAGAATAGGTGGACTACGAATGCAACTACGTCTGATTGGGTTCAGGTGGCAACATGAGTAACTGACTGCGAAACTCCAAGTTAAAGTGCTATCACTGGAATTAACTATGGTAACAAGTGAGGAAATAAGGACTGAAGTGTGAGCTGAGATAATTGGTGAACTACCGTGATTTACTGATTGAACTACATTGGCTAGCTAAAGGGAGAATGTACTGCAAATTTACCCAGACGCCGACCGTTGCCAAGCACAGAACTAGAACCAGCCATTTTGATGAGCATAATAACAATTAACGCTAACTAAGTAAATCAAGCAGTGAATTTAATAATAGTAAGCTCAACCAAGAAATGCTCTAAATGGAGAAATGCTACGCATTGTAATAGCGTAGTGAATACGCTATTACAGTAGTACTCACGGTAAGACCTAAGCCCGGGACCATGATACTTTTTCGTTTTGAGGTCCGTAGAAGCCAAAAACAACATTCGTTCAAATCAATTTGGTACAGAGGTGTAGGGCAGCATACATCAGGTTAAGTTCGAAAACCAACGTAATCGGACCATAAGAACAGCGTTTTATGGAGTTCCAAAGGAGTTAAAAATCGGTATTTTGCATTTTTGGCCTCAATTTCCTAAATTTAACAATTTTAACCAAAACCATTCAAAAGAGCTTGAAAAACTAACTATTTAGTATTTTAAGTTTTAACCTGACAGATTACGGAGAAAATCCAAAAATATTTTTTCCATGCTATACTGACAGGGATTCAACAAATCCCTCTATCTCACTTACTTATTGACATAACTTGATAAAATTTGGTATGTACATTCACTAGGTAGAGTATAACTTATATTTGCCTCCAACATCCATATGGCGGAAAACATACATACTCACCCCCATGGGATTTAAGGGGCAAATAAAAAAGTACTAGAATTTGGTACAATTTAGCATGTACCTGCAATGGAAAGGTTTATTTGCTTACAACATACCCATGGCAGCAAACCTTCATCCCCTTTTCCATATTGTAAATGGGGGAAATTGAAAAGTGCCAAATTCTATTAGGAATTCTGTTTAGGTCTTCTTAGATTAAAGTTCTTCGAGAACTTTAGATCCTTACTTATACAAAAGTCTTTCATTTCATTAGCAATAATTTTTTCGAATCGAATGAAGAGTCATCTTCACCCTTGTAAAAACACTGAAAACATCCCTCCGAATTCCCCTGTTTCGGACGGTGTTTTTGGATATTTATTGGTAAAATTTATGTTTTATTGTAGATTAAGGATAGATCTAGGTCCCTCATACCTGATATATGAGTAAATATCAATGGTATTAGTACAAAATTCTTAAATAAAGTTATTTTTTCCTAATTGGATTAGAATAGGGTTCGGCCCAGGACATACTTGACTTGAATAACACACTTCGAGATTTGATTTAAAGTTGTATAATTTATATTGTAATAAAACATCCCCGACGTGCTTTTTATGTTGTTTATATAGACATAACTCGTATAAGAAAAACAATTCTATTAGATTTTGATTCGTCAACAAACAAAGCATATAGACACGGTTTCCTAACGTGTAAAGGTAGAACTTACATGAGCCATTGTTTATACAATATCGAGCAGAGGCTGATGTGAACATATGCTCCCCCCCCCCGTGGGAATTTTCGACATATACATTTTTGTGTTTGTATTGACATGTAATTTATGGTTTTAGGTGTTTGCCACTTAAAAATTACAGCATATCCGGAAAAATACGAAAAAACCATGAAAAATATAAAATCTACTATCATCATTAAAGTGATTCAGTTTCAAAAATATTTTGACCGATAACACTAACAGTTTTCTTGGCCAATTTTATTAATTAATGGGTCGTTATAAAGCTCTCTACTTAAATATTTCCAAATAATTATGAATTTTTTTTAGATTTATGGTGAAAAAGTGAAATAACTTGTTTTATATACAGTGTGGTTGAAAAGTCCCCGAACGGTGAAATATATTTTTTACCAACATAGATAAAGTTACAAGACTTGGTATATCAATAATGGCCATAAATGTCTACTCTTTTAAGGCATTAACACTTTTTTACCCCTTAAGGGGGATGGCCCATGAGGTGTCAGACAAAATTCTTAAATAGCAGCATAGGTCATGTTTGGTATCAAATTAAAGGTCCCAATTAGTAGAGTACAATGCCGCAAACCCGACGTTAAAAGGTTGGGTATAAAGAAAGTTATTGCATTTTAAAGTTTTACCCATATATTTTAATGGAAACTTTGTTTGCCAGCCATTTCCGTTTCGATCATCCATTTGAAGTCTAGTTTGCGGCATTGTACTCTGCTATGTGAGACCTTTAATTTGATACCAAACTCGACCTATGCTGCTGCTTAAAAATTTTGTCTGACTCCTCGTAGGCCGTCTTTTCTTGGTTTTCTGGAATATGCTGTAATTTAAAAAAGGCAAACAACCGAATTCTTAATCTAGTAGGCAATACCAACAAAAAAAAGTATAAGTCATAAATTCCCACGGGGGGGGAGGGTTTCATATTGGCGGCCCATGGTCTATATGTGTTTTGGATTGTTATTCAACATAATTTGGTTTTCAATATGTTTGAGTGAATTCTCTTGAGATGATCGCTCTGTCAATGAACTATCTTACATAAAGCTCACTGAAAGTGGATTAACTTACTTAATTTGTTGAAATAAAAGTGCACATATAACAACCCTAAAATATCCAGTGTTATGTTTTATGTAAACGATTTAAGTTGCAAAATTTATATTGATCCAAATACTAGTTACATAAAGGCATGTTTTTGTTGACATTTCAAAACGTACAAAATACTAAATTACGGCTAATTTAGTTAAATATCGGAAAGAAATTTTCTATAAATGTTAAAAGAACATGAAATACAAAATGTTAGATTCCAAAATTTTTTTACACAACAATTAATCACTAAAGTATTCATAAATATAAATATTTACAACAAACCGATAACGGAGTTCACAAGATTTTTCTGTGAAGCAATGGTTTACGTAATGCAGTTATTGCAAATATTTTGCAAAGACAGCTCTTATATGGGTGTTTAGTAAAATGTTAATAAAACTTGACATTTTAAATATATTTAACTTGATAATTAAAAAAACTGTGTCTCGAACTGGTTTGGGTTTAAAATATGAATTTTATATTTGAACGTCTTGACAAGGTTGCCAAGCTTTAGTTACTCAGCTCTAATAGGTTCAAAAAGTATATAAGTATAGTCTAATATATTTAAATTACGTTAGGCTAGCAAACAGACAGAAACAAGAAATCTAACGTTCACAAGAGATTTTTATTTGTTTTATGCAATTGATTTAGTCTCGAACTTCTAAAACATTTTTAATCACACTGTATGACGTATGTTCTAAAATCTAGTCTGAGGTTAACTAATCAAAGTGAGTTTGAGTTACTATCAGTGTGTTTCGTTATCCCATCAACTGATGTGTTGCGCCCTCTGAGAAGTTACGATGAGTTTTACGGTCTGAGAAGACTGTAAAAGTGTGAATATTCTTTGTGATTAAACTTGTTCAGTCAGAGACATAAGCTTTGGTTAAAAAAAATGAAGAGTCAATGTTACCTTAGTAAAGCCCAATAGCCTACGTTAGTGTTGGCGGTGCGGCCAGTGTGCCTGTCCCTGAAGGATCATTATCTAGACGTTAGAATGGATTGCCCGAAATTTATGGAACATTGGTTTTACTCTGATATTTTTAGCTATTTGATTCTGATTCAGTATATTTATTATAATTAATATTAATGGAATAAATGTATTCGCAAACCTAACATAACTGGTATTATAATCATGAAATAGAATAAACAGTATTTAATAGTCTTTGCAAAAGTTACTTTAAGTAAGAAAAAATATCCCTATCATTTGTATTTTTTATTGCAATTATAATTTAATCACTGATAAGCCCAATTTTAAGCCAAACATTTTAGTGCATTATAATTTTATATTAAACAAAAGTTAGTAAGAACTGTTTTCACTAATAAAAATACATTGCTTTAAACGTCATGTAATTTATTAATAAGTAGACTTATACAAAAAACTTAATTGTACGAAACTACGGATCGCGACGCCGATTGCTGGTACGTGGGTGGAGATATTAATTAAGGCTGATGTGCTTACCGGAGTTGATTACTGAACGCTCGTCTCGCTGGCGGATTGATCAGCACTGAGCAATGGGTCCGCACCGTGTGACGTGTCGCCTATAATCAATGTACATGACAACTACAGGCTGGTAACCTGAAACGGCTATCATGACAAACATAACAACTAAACAGTAGTACAGGAAAATTTCAACTAAAAAATACAGAAAAAGCTAAACAAAACAAATAATAGTGAAACCCTAATTATGTTTTGAAGATATAAGAATGTAGCTTTATAAAACAAAACGGTTAAAAACTAGTACTACACACTCGAGAAGCAAAATGAATTTTTTAATTATTACTTGTTGTTTTTCTCGAAATACTTTTCATTGCATGTTATTGGTCAAATTAGTACGTTGTGCAATATGTCAATTGTTTGTGTAGTGATTTTACTGTAAAATGTAAATATTGTGTAATGGATGTTTTCGCTTATAAATTATAGAAGTAAACAAAAAATTATACTTTTTTCTTTGTTACGGTGGTGGTGGGGCATTACACAAATAAAAGTTTGTTTTCAACTGAGAACTTACATTGTTGAAAACAATTTGGGTGAGTCGATGGCGTAGTGGTTAGCGTGCCGGAGTTCGGGACCATGGCAGAGATGTCGTGGGTTCAAAAACGTGTACTGTCAGTGAATTTTATCAGTACCTTTCACCTTGTACTGTAGTGGCTCACCTCCTTACGTTGTCTAATACGATTCACGCACAGATTAAAGTCTATGTTGACGGGGCAGTAAGGCAAATGAGGTCCGCCAACCTCTTAAAAAAGTATAATATAATATCATTTAGACGCAAATATCTGTTCAGCTAAGTATAACGAGTGTAGAGAACGTGGCACCGATATGGGGGGCGGGGGCAGTGAGCGTCGACGACAACTTTTACAATTCACCGTGTGGCCGGGCCGCGGCCAAGGAGCTTTTATTCTACTAACGTTTCCCAAAGGGAGTTTTTCACGTTTGCCTCTGAAATCATTTGTTGGTTCTTTTCATCGCAATTCACAAGAGAAAACTGGGAAAAGTTAAAGAGAACTTGGGTGAATAATAATCAAAGAGGTTAGGACTTTCGGAGGATTTGTGTGTATAAATATTCACCTATAATAAATTTGGGATTGAATATTTTAACATTCAACTTTTAAACAATGATTTGTTCGTGCCTACTTCGGCTTGAAATTCAACTCGTGTGTGAGATGATAAGCCCATTAATGAACGCAAAAAAGAGGGTTTAATGCAGCAGCAAACAACTAACATTTCTTCACACTATTTTTAATGCTATTGCGGTAACTGGTAACTATCCATGACTTTTCTTACAAAAAATCATGTATCTTATAACATATGTCTTATAATGTTGCTTTCTTTGATAATACTTTATTTTGCACTTATTTGTACTCATGTATTCATAAATAGACACTCATCGGATTATTACTGTTATATTTCCATCCCAACTTTTTTTTAACAATTAAGAAACTAGAATAACTGTAATTTAACTATTTATACATCTTGGAGTATAATTAAATTTAGGATGTTCCAATGAAAAACACTCTATCAGGAGATGGCTTTACCAATTTACCAGGTTTTATAGCTTATTTTTTTAAGGGAATGTATGTTAGTATATTTCATAACTATTGTGTAAAATGACTCTAGCCGAGGTGGTAAAGTGACCAAGTTTAGTAAAATGCCGTTTTAAAGTACATTTTTAGCCGTAATATATTCAACTAAATGCGTTGAAAAAGGACCATCAATATGCTCATTAATACACTTAATTTTGATATTGATATTTTAAAGAATATTATCTAACTAATTTGTACTAATGATGCATTTTTAATTGTCCAAAGTTTGATCATATATATTTCCTATAGTAAGCATTTACCACCATTCAGTGCATTCAAAAAAATTACTAGAAGGTTGAAATTGAAAGTAAAACCATTGACTACCACTATAGGCAATTGTAAAGCGCACAGAACACGCTGGTAGCCATTGTGGAGGCCAGCAGTATTCTTGGAATCACACAAGGCGGTAATGACGTTAAGTCATTACAAGTTGGCAACAAAGGCCCATTGTGGCGCCGTCGCACACGCGACGCAGCTCAGCTCTCCCTAATTAACACTGGCTTTCACGCGATAATTGATATACCCAAACACAAATGCTAAAGCTGTTTACCCATTACTGATATGCTACGGGTAAAATTATAGGTACCGTAGCGAGTGAGTAATGTACCTTCTATTCTTAATTAGTAAATAACTGTTAGTGTTTCATTTGGTAACCATTGAAACGTGCTAATTGAAACAAGAGAATAGTAGAAAAGAGATTGCTATTAGCAGAATAAAGTACCGAGTCAAGAAATGTACGAGTATATCATGTTCAATGGTTATAAGTATATGAACAAAAAAGCAGAAGATTTAATATTGTTACATTCCTTTTCATACGACAAACCTAAAAGTTAAAGGGTAAATGGTCTGTCGACACAATAAGGGGGTAATTTAAAATACTACTAATCCTATCCACTTTGATGAAGTTATTCATATCTACCCTCAATTTAATGAATCTCAATTTCAATCTTTGATAGTTTCCTTAATCTAGCCAATCTAACTTCAGTGTATAATTGTTTATATCCCACGAGAATATTTTTCAGAAACGTTTTAATTGGTTTTCTTTGAACTGGTAAATGGGTAAATGCAATTTTCCTGTCAACATCATGCTTTTCTTAAAATAGTTTTAAGGAAAATTAGCATTTGACGAGCAAAATTTAGTTTGCTTTGTAATTTGACATACATAAATAAATCCTAATTTCATTGTTTAAGTGCTTAAAAATTTTTTTGAATGGAAATTACGATAGTACTAATATTTTTTTAATGTCATGATACGTGAAATAGTTTATAAAACACATAAAAAGAAATCATATGATTATAAAATTTAGAATGTAATGAGAATACTAAAGTTTGTTATATAAATTCAGAAACAAACTGACGAAATCATTCAAGAGGTTGGGTAATACAGGCTTATAATCTGTTAAATATAAACTACCTACATTTGTATTAAAATACACCGTAAACACAATTCAATATTGTGTCAGTTTATTGTTTTATGGTGTGCCATAAACATTGAATTGAATATTACCAGGCTTGTCACATTTCCCAAATGCATGAGCACCAGCTTTATGGCCGGTAGTAAAAGCCTAGTTGTAGCGCACGTGACCGAATCAGTCGGGGCAGACACATCGATGGCCCGCGCTTAGCGCTGGTGGCGAATAAATGTACATCCCATCGCGCTTTGTTGATTGAATTATCATTCTGACATTTGGTTTATTACTTCTTTTTTATAAATGGCTCATCCATACATTTAAACTTTTGTTCCGAGAAAATATGCAGGAGTAACTTCTATTAAAAATTTTATTTTATAGTATATTTTCTGATTAAAATTATTGGCCTGTCAACTAGGAACTATTCGGGGACATGTTATTTTAACTGACACAAATCAAAGCAACTAGTTGATCGAAAAACTAGGATATAAAAAGTTCCCTTTTCCTCGTTCAGCTTCCAATAAACATTTCCCCGCTTTAAACAATTGAAATATAATTAAGTGGTTGAAGAAATTAATTTCAAAGTCGATTCAAGTTTTTGGATTAACATCAATATTTATTCACGTTTTTATTGTAAAGTACTTAAGCTTCATAATCATTTAATTTATGTTAATTAATTAACGATTCGATTTGTGTTCTCACAAAACAAATCTATAATATATACAGCCCCATGTGTAACTGACTCACTCACTCACTGATGATAGGAAAGTCCTGAAGCCATCGTTGAAGCTAGACACTTGAAATTTGGCATGGACATTCTTTGAGATGTTTGAATTTAGGGAAAATTATAAAACTACAACTATTTTACTTTTAAACTATAAAAAATCTAAAAAATATAGATTTGTCGGTAAAGTAGTTCAGCCGTATCGGCGTATATCACCGCGTGGTATCGTAGATCACTTTGCAGGTTTAGTTCTCGCTCGTGTTTAAATGATCTCTTTCAACTACACCCGTGTTTGATACTAGCATTGTATGTCTTACAGATATGAACGTCTTTTATGAATGATTATGTTTTTGAGAATTTTTAACAACTAAAGATCATAACAAACAGATATTTAAGTTAGGTTCTCGTCTTGTATTCAATTTATTTTAGATCATTTATTCAAATACACACTAGAGTATCCTTTCGGCCGAATTTCGCACTACATGAATTTTGCTGTAAAGCTTAGCTGTGATCTTAACGAAACATTTTTTGATTAATTTGTATGATCTCTTTCAACTACACCCGTGTTTGATACTAGCATTGTACTTCTTACAGATATGAAGGTCTTTTTATGAACGATTATGTTTTTGAGAATTTTTAACAACTGATGATCGAAACATATAGGTATTTATGTTAGGTTCTCGTCTTGTATTCAATTTATTTTCGATTATTTATTCAAATACACACTAGAGTATCCTTTCGGCCGAATTTCGCACTACATGAATTTTGCTGTGAAGCTTGAGCTGTGATCTTAACGAAACATTTTTTGATTAATTTGTACAATACTTAATAGACAGTTAATTATTATCTTTATGTTTGATTTGTATTCAGTGTCCTATATTAGATTTTTTTACACACTTAAATATATGTTTTTGAGAATGTTCAAATAAGTATTGAACAAAAAGAACCGATTTAAATGTTAGGTTCTCGTTTCATTGTCACCTCATTTTAGATTACCAATTCAAATTCACCCCAGGTTACGCTTTCGGCCGAATTTCGCACTCAATGAATTTACGGTGTAGTTCGAGCCGTGATCTTTACGTAATATACTTCTATTACTTTGTACAATAATTAATAGACAGTTAATTATTATCTTTCTGTTTTATTTATATTCAGTATTATCTTTCTGTTTTATTTATATTCAGTATTTTACGTTATATTTTAATACACACTTAAAATATGTTTTTTAGAATGTTTAAATGAGTATTGAACAAAAAGAACAGATTTAAATGTTAGGTTCTCGTTTATTTTTTCCCCTATTTTAGATTACTAATTCAGATTCACCCCAGGTTACACTTTCGGCCGAATTCCGCATTCAATGAATTTATTGAGTAGCTCGTTCCGTGATCATAACGTAATATACTTCTATTACTTTGTACAATAATTAATTGACAGTTAATTGTTATCTTTCTGTTTTATTTATATTCAGTATTTTACATTATATTTTAATACACACTTAAAATATGTTTTTGAGAATGTTTAAATGAGTATTGACCAAAAAGAACAGATTTAAATGTTAGGTTCTCGTTTTATTTTTCCCTTATTTTAGATTACTAATTCAGATTCACCCCAGGTTACACTTTCGGTCGAATTTCGCATTCAATGAATTTACTGTGTAGTTCGTGCCGTGATCTTAACGTAATATACTTCTATTACTTTGTACAATAATTAATAGACAGTTAATTATTACCTTTCTGTTGTAATTATATTCAGTGTTTTACATTATATTTTAATACACACTTAAAATATGTTTTTGAGAATTTTTTTAATGACCTTTGATCAAAACAAACAGGTTTTTATGAATAAATTATTATTTTACAAGTCTCGATTTTATATTCTTATAAAATTGGTAGTTTGTAGTAGTAGGGTTTTTTGCGGATCAACCCAGGTTTATTCTTTCCTATTATTTTGTTTTCATGTTCTTTAATTCTTGTTTTCGCTCATTGATTTGAATGTTATACGCTATTTCAGTGATTTAAACGTTTTTCTTCTATCTCCTGAAATTTAAAGTTTTTATTTGAGTTGGGTGAGGCATGGGATTATGTCAATTTTTCCATAATTGTATCTCTATTTAGTACCAGGTTAACCGAGCCCTGCTGGTTGGTTTTAATTGACTTTTGTTATAGTGTCAATGTAATCAAGCTATTAAATCTACACCAGACTCTTCACTGCTAACAGCTGTTAAAAAAACTGCTTAAAATTTATGTTCCTTTATTTTTGTTTACTTTTAGTTGTTATTTCGTTACCAAAATAGCAACCTATAAGACCAATGTTAAAAATAACGATTTTTAAACTTAAATTTAGACCAACTTCGATTTTTCCTGTGACTGAGGCTGTTTCTAAACTTAATTTTGGGCCAAAACACTCTTAAGCGCAAAGTTTAAGCAAAATCTAACAGCTACATTTCGAGATCGTGGAACACACATCCCTTCAGACATAGCTCGTATTACATTATAGGATATGATACACAAAATTTATAGAAATTTAAAATTTTATATTTAGCTACCGATCAGAGAAATATTTGTTACCATAACTACTACTATTAAATATAATTCAAATTCAAATTCTTTATTTTTTCGCATGCGCATTTGTTTTACACAGCAGTGCTTATTTATCCCTCTAGCTTAATAGGTAGCTATTTGAGAGACAATCTAAATTAAGTTTACATGTCAATTTTACAATACAATTTTACATTAAACGTAACATGTTTTCTACAAATGCAATATTGTCTTGATCATAAATTTATGTTTTTTTTTTGGGCATGCACATTATTTTAATATTCGTATATAATCATAGAATCATTGATATGTATTGATATTGATAATTTTTAAATATTTGTTATAATTTTAATATTTATTTATTTATAAATATTTTTATATATTATCTAATAAAAAAATAAAAAAAAAAAAAAATATTTAATTTATTATTTTTTTTATTTTATTTTTTTTTTTTTATTTTTTTTTTATTTACATAAATAATTATAAATTCACAGCTCAAAACTTTTAAACGAATTCTAATTACGAAGGGGGTTTAAAACCGATTCATATGAGTTTTTTAAAAGCTTTGTTTACTATTAATTGTGAATTTTGTGTATTTGACGGTATTGTTACAGTCTTGACTGTGCAGTTCTTCCGTGGAAGTAACGTATTTTAAACTCGACTTTTTATTAATTTACGAATTTAGGGCAACCCCTAGCGGGGGGGGGGGTCTAGCCTGTTCGGTACTTGAGACTAAGAGCAATTAACTAATTTGGGGCAACCCTATAAGGGGGCATGGGGGCGGAGCCCCCATCGAGCCGCAGGCGAGTCTATAATATATACAGCCGCATGTGTAACTGACTGACTCACTGATGATAGTAATGTCCTGAAGCGACCGTTAAAGCTAGAGACTTTAAATTTGGCATGGACATTCTTTGAGATGTTTCAATTTAGGGAAAATCATAAAACTACAACTTTTTTACTTTTAAACTATAAAAAATGTAAAAAAATATAGATTTGTCGGTAACGTAGTTCAGCCGTGTGAGCGTATATCACCGTTTGGGTAACGTAGATCACTTTGCAGGTTTAGTTCTCGCTCGTGTTTAATTGATCTCTTTCAACTACACCCGTGTTTGATACAAATACTGTATTACATGTAAACATGAACATCTCTATGTAGACGACGGTGTTTCGATACATTGAGAGCGGGTTATTTCACCAGGGTAATACTCGCTTTGACATATCCAGTATTATGCCCAAAAACTACAAATTTTAAACTTTCAAATTATATAAATACCGAGGTGTCGGTAAAGAAGTACGTTGGTTCTTAAAGATATCGCTTGGAGCGCTATTATAGTCGCTTAGTTCTCGCTTGTATTTAAAAGATGTCTTTTAACTACACCTCTTCCTGATAATTACTTTCAATTGGGTGCATAGTTGTTTGCGTATGGTTTTCCTTCTGATTGCTGTGTTATTATTGAAAATGAAGTTTACTGAATCGAAAGCGTATATTTATATTTAGGTGATGTCCGCTTTGATTTCTATAGTATCTTTGTATTTAAATTATGTCTTTTAACCACACCTGTTCCTGATGAAGTTTTCGTGTCAGTTTTGCAGAGCAGTGATCTTAAACGTTGTATAATCTACGTTAGTGCAAATTTCAGTTTACAGTATGTTGTAATATAGCTGTAACTGTAATATAACATTTGTTTTAAGGATGGTGAAATAAATTTTATGCACGTACTCTAAAGTAACACGAAAATGTTGATTGAAATGTGAGGTTCTCGTTTCGTTTTATTTAAATTGATTTGTTCATATTGGCTATTGCTATTACTCTTGTCTTTTGAGAGACGATTGAGCGTAGTGCTGGAATACTTTGTTACAATATTATATTATTAATTTTATCATTACTATGGTGAGCTCTACGAAGCTTGTGCGAATACTTTAAACATATTATTTTAGTACTGCATATTTTTTGCCGCAGTAACGCCCGTAAAGTAAATGATTAATTACTAAAAATATTTTAGGTCTTACTACATTTTCTAGACTTTAGTCTTCTCATGCTGGAAAATTTCTTGTAGGTTTTCGCACTAAAAAAACCCTAATACAGTAATTATTCTTAATTTTCTACTATTTGTATGCTGTCTCTCTATATGAATCCCCAGATTGAATATAGCGCTTCAGTTGATAGTTCTGGTGCAGTTTTACTTTGAAGGTTGAACGTGTCCCAACACGTTTGACATCCGGTCTTTGACCTATTTGCTGCCGTCCAATCAGGCTTAGATTTTAGTTTAGGAAACGATTGAACAAATCAAGTTATAGAACGATTGAACTTTCCATTCTTACCTTGGCTAACGTTTACCTACTTCCGACGTTTTTTTAAACCATCTACATATCTGATGACCCATCAGGCTGAGAAATATAATAACCAATTGAATTAAACTCAATAGTAATTTTTCTCGCTGCCACTTTGTCCGACAAACTTCCTCAATGCAGTGCTCTCACCTAAAGTCTCGATTAACCCTATTATTGTTGTAATTTAAAACTATTCTATACTTATCAATTATTGTAACTCTTTCAGTATATTTTAATTTAACCGATAATCCTTTTTTGGCTATTGTTTCACAATTGGTTTTTTTTTACTACCATTGGTTGAAAATGCATAATGTACGCCGATTTTATGGTTCTTAAGTTGCAACTTTCTTCATTTTAAGACTATATAAAGACTTTAAGACTTCATGATTATAGTACCTAATACCCTGTGATCTATCACATACTACTAGGGCTCTATTTTTATTAATTTTCTGAACTAATATATATATAACATTTAAAATTGTTAAACTAATAATTGCTGATTTTGAATGATAAAATTGTTATCGTTTCTCTATATGGTACATATATGATTCCTGCGTTTCTTGGCCGCCCCGTGGCGGAACTGAAGACGGTTTTGTTACTGTCTTGGCTGTCCAGTTCTTCTGTTAAACTAAACTATTTCAAACTTGACTTTTTATTAATTCAAACTAGGGGGCAACTCCTAAGGGGGCATGGGGGCGGAGCCCCCATCGAGCCGTAGGCGAGTCTATAATATATACAGCCCCATGTGTAACTGACTCACTGACTCACTGATGATAGTAAAGTCCTGAAGCGACCGTTTAAGCTAGAGACTTGAAATTTGGCATGAACATTCTTTGAGATGTTTCAATTTAGGGAAAATTATAAAACTACGACTTTTTTACTTTTAAACTATAAAAAAGGTAAAAAATATAGATTTGTCGGTAACGTAGTTCAGCCGTATCAGCGTATATCACCACGTGGTATCGTAGATCACTTATCAGGTTTAGTTCTCGCTCGTGTTTAAATGATCTCTTTCAACTACACCCGTGTTTGATACAAATATTGTGTTTCATGTAACGTTATGTAGACGACGGTGTTTCTATGCATTGAGAGCGGGTTATTTCACCAGGGTAATACTCGCTTTGATTTATACATTATTAATGCCCACATACTACAAATTTTCAACTTTCAAATTATAAAAAATTCCTAAAAGACGAGGTGTTGGTAAGGAAGTACTTTGGTCCTTAAAGATGTCGCTTGGAGCGCTATTATAGTCGCTTAGTTCTCGCTTGTATTTAAATGATATGTTTTAACTACACCTCTTCCCGATACATTTTCTCAATTGGGCGCAGAGTTGTTTGCGTTTAGTTTTCCCTCTGATTGCTGTGTTATTATTGATAATGAAGTTTACTGAATCGAAAGCGTATATTTACATTCAGGTGTTGTCCGCTTTGATTTCTATATTAATTGCTAAAAATATTTTAGGTCTTATTATATTTTCTAGACTTTAGTTTTCTCCTGCTGGAAAATTTCTTGTAGGTTTTCGCTCACAAAAAATTACCTAATACAGTAATTATAACTTAATTTTCTACTATTTGTATGCTGTCTCTCTATATGAATCCCCAGATTGAATATAGCGCTTCAGTTGATAGTGCTGGTGCAGTTTTACTTTGAAGAGTTGAACGTGTCCCAACACGTTTGACATCCGGTCTTTGACCTATTTGCTGCTGTCCAATCAGGCTTAGATTTTAGTTTAGGAAACGATTGAACATATTAAGTTATAGAACGATTGGACTTTCCATTCTTACCTTCGCTAACGTTTACCTACTTCCGACGTTTTTTTAAGATCATCTACATATCTGATGACCCATCAGGCTGAGAAATATTATAATAACCAATTGAATTAAACTCAATAGTAATTTTCTCGCTGCCACTTTGTCCGTCAAACTTCCTCAATGCAGTGCTCTCACCTAAAGTCTCGATTAACCCTATTATTGTTGTAATTGAAACCTATTCTATGCTTATCAATTATTGTAACTCTTTCAGTATATTTTAATTTAACCAATAATTTTTTTTGCTATTCACAATTGGTTTTTTTTTACTACCATTGGTTGAAAATGCATAATGTACGCCGATTTTATGGCTCTTAAGTTGCAACTTTCTTCATTTTAAGACTATATAAAGACTTTAAGACTTCATGATTATAGTACCTAATGCCCTGTGATCTTTTACATACTACTAAGGCTCTATTTTTATTAATTTTCTGAACTAGTATATATAACATTTAAAATTGTTAAATTAATAATTGCTGATTTTGAATGATAAAATTGTTATCGTTTTTCTATATGGTACATATATGATTCCTGCGTTTCTTGGCCACCCCGTGGCGGAACTGAAGCATCTTAGCCTATACCTTTTTTTAATTTCAAATATCTTGATTTTGTCCCTTTTTTCTTCTAATACATACAACGATCCTCTATATAAACTTATAATTTTATTCCTCTTTTATCTTTTCAGAATACAGTTATTACCTCAATCATGTGCAATCATAATCGTATCTCCTAATTTTTACACAACAACTTTTGAGCATGACTATTTACATAGTTCATTAATATTTCACAACTCCATTATATTTTTTAACGAATTAAGGGAAGCTAGGGAGTGGGATTAAACCATGAGCCGTGGGAAAATTTAAAAGCTTATTACTGTATTATTTATTGTGAGTAGTGTGTATTGGCGGCTTCTGTTACTGTCGTTGGAGTTGAGCCCTCAACTAGCCTGTTCATTGTATGAGTGAGGTTTTGACAGTAATTTACGGAATTGGGGCAACCAATTATTGGGTCCATCAAGCATAACACCTAGAATATTTACATAAATAATATTTATTTCACAGCTCAATTTTTTTAAACTATTTATTAAGGAGGGGTATTAAAACCTACTAATAGGAGATTATTAAAGCTTATTTTACTATTGATTGTGAATTTAGAGTATTAGATGGTTTTGTTACTGTCTTGGCTGTCCAGATCTTATGTGGAACTAAACTATTTCAAACTTGACTTTTTATTAATTCAAACTTTGGCCGACTAATTTTTTTATTATTGTTTTTTTTACTTTTAATCTCCAAGGATATTTTTTTATTAGTACTATGTATCCCCCCAGATTAACACTAAGGTGTTATGAAATCTTGAACTTTGAGCTCTGGTATTCAAATTATAACGTCATTAGATATATCTATGACTAAACGAACACTCTACTTTGGGCTTTTTACGACTCAGGGGATTAGTTCTATGTATCCCCCCAAATTAACACTAAGGTGTTATGAAATCGTGAACTTTGAGCTCTGGCATTCAAATTATAACGTCATTAGATATATCTATGACTAAACGACAACTCTAATTTGGGCTTTAACTTCTCAGGGGCAACCCCTAAGGGGGCATGGGGGCGGAGCCCCCATCGAGCCGTAGGCGAGTCCATAATATATACAGCCCCATGTGTAACTGACTGACTCACTGATGATCTTAAATTCCTGAAGCGACCGTTTAAGATAGAGACTTGAAATTTGGCATGGACATTCATTGAGATGTTTCAATTTAGGAAAAATCATAAAACTACAACTTTTTTACTTTTAAACTATAAAAAAGGTAATAAATATAGATTTGTCGGTAACGTAGTTCAGCCGTATCAGCGTATATCACCGCGTGGTATCGTAGATCACTCTTCAGGTTTAGTTCTCGCTCGCGTTTAAATGATCTCTTTCAACTACACCCGTGTTTGATATACTCATTGTATCCTTCGATGGACAGACTCTAATATATATTGTAAACTACGGCGTTATTTTGTATTGAGAGCGGGTTATTTCACCAGGGACCCAGGGTTATACTAGATAATATATACAGTGATAATTCCCTAATTTGTAGCTTATGCAGCATATGCGCTATCTTGAATGTTTACCAAAGGTGAATTTTCTTCTCCTACTATGAATTAATTTCCCATGGCGGGTGAATAGTCGCTTAGTTCTCGCTTGTATTTAAATCATGTCTTTTAACTACACCTGCTTCTTTGCTGTTGGCAACGTTAGTATCCCTCATATATAACAAACCGTTATCCATTTTACTTCAAAATAGCAATGAGATTATGCTGCATTGAAAGCTCGTTTCCTTTATATATTACACACATCATAAATATCGTATGTTTTAGGGAATTTTTAAATAACTGTTTAGCTGAACTAACATATTTAAATGTAGGTTCTCGTTTTGTTTCAATTTATTTTAGATTACTTATTCAAATTCACACGGGATTATTCTCCGCCGAACTTCGCATTGAATAGATTTTCTGTGAAGCTTGAGCCGTGATCTTAACGTAACATACTTCGATTACTTTGTACAATACTTAATAGACAGTTTATTATTATCTTTCTGTTTGATTTATATTCAGTGTCTTATATTTGAATTTTTCACACTTAAAATTTGTTTTTGAGAATGTTTAAATAAGTGTTGAACAAAAGTAATAGATTTAAATGTTAGGTTTTCGTTTAATTTCAATTTATTTTAGATTACTTATTCAAATTCACCCCATGAGAAACGCATTCAATGAATTTTCTGTGTAGCTCGTGCCGTGATCTTAACGTTATGAATTTTGCTGTGAAGCTTGAGCTGTGATCTTAACGTAACATACTTCGATTACTTTGTACAATAATTAATAGACAGATATTTATTATCTTTTTGTTTGATTTGTATTCAGTGTCTTATATTAGATATTTTTTTCACACTTATAAATATGTTTTGAGAATGTTTAAATAAGTATTGAACAAAATGAACACATTTAAATGTTAGGTTCTCGTTTCATTTTCACCTCATTCCAGATTACTAATTCAAATTCACCCCAAGTTAAGCTTTCGGCCGAATTTCGCATTCAATGAATTTACTGTGTTGCTCGTGCCGTGACCTTAACTTCTATTACTTTGTATGATAATTAATAGACAGGTAATTATTATCTTTCTGTTTTATTTATATTCAGTGTTTTACATTATATTTTAATACACACTTAAAATATGTTTTTGAAAATTTTTAAATGACTATTGAACTAAACAAACAGGTTTTTATGAATAAATTATTATTTCACAGGTCTCGATTTTATATTCTTATAATTAGTAGTTTGTAATAGTAGGGGTTTTTTGCGGATCAACCCCGTTTTTATTCTTTCCTATTATTTTGTTTTCATGTTTTTTAATTCTTGTTTTCGCTCATTGATTTGGATGTTATACGCTATTTCAGTGATTTAAACGTTTTTCTTCTATCTCCTGAAATTTACAAGTTTTTATTTGAGATGGGTGAGGCATTGGATTATGTCAATTTTCCCATAATTGTATCTCTATTTAGTACCAGGTTAACCGAGCCTTGCTCGTTGGTTTTAATTGACTTTTGTTATAGTGTCATGGTAATCAAGCTATTAAATCTACACCAGACTCTTCACAGCTAACAGCTGTTAAAAAACTGCTTAAAATTTATGTTCCTTTATTTTTGTTTACTTTTAGTTGTTCTTTCGTTACCAAAATAGCAACCTATAAGACCAATGTTAAAAATAACGATTTTGTTAACTTAAATTTAGACCAACGTTGTGTATTTGACGGTTTTGTTACTGTCTTGACTGTGCAGTTCTTTCGTGGAACTAACGTATTTTAAACTCAACTTTTTATTAATTTACGAATTTAGGGCAACCCTTTGAGGGGGGGGTCTAGCCTGTCGGTACTTGAGACTTAGAGCAATTAACAAATTTGGGGCAACCCTCTAAAGGGGCATGGGGGCGAAGCCCCCATCGAGCCGCAGGCGAGTCTATAATATATACAGCCGCATGTGTAACTGACTGACTGACTGACTCACTCACTGATGATCTTAAAGTCCTGAAGCGACCGTTTAAGATAGAGACTTGAAATTTGGCATGAACATTCTTTGAGATGTTTCAATTTAGGAAAAATCATAAAACTACAACTTTTTTACTTTTAAACTATAAAAAAGGTAAAAAATGTAGATATGTCGGTAACGTAGTTCAGCCGTGTGAGCGTATATCACCGTTTGGGTAACGTAGATCACTTTGCAGGTTTAGTTCTCGCTCGTGTTTAAATGATTTCTTTCAACTACACCCGTGTTTGATTCAAACGTCCGTAGTTGTTAAACGTCCGTCACATGAACGTTTTGTGTAGACGACAGTGTTTCGATGCATTGAGAGCCGGTTATTTCACCAGGGTAATACTCGCTTAGATTTATACAGTATTAAAATGCCCAAAAACTACAAATTTTTAACTTACAAATCATAAAAAAATTCTATAAAGGCGAGGTGTTGGTTAGGAGGTGTTGGTTAGGAAGATGTCGCTTGGAGCGCTATTATAGTCGCTTAGTTCTCGCTTGTATTTAAATGATGTCTTTTAACTACACCTCTTCCCGATAATTAAACTTTTAATTGAGCGCATATTTGTTTGCGTATGGTTTTCCATTCGATTGCTGTGTTATTGTTGAAAATGAAGTTTTCTTAATCGAAAGCGTATCTTTACATTCAGGTGAAGTCCCCTTTGATTTCTATATTAATTGCTAAAAATATTTTAGGTCTTATTACGTTTTCTAGACTTTAGTTTTCTCATGCTGGAAATTTTCTTGAAGGTTTTCGCTCAAAAAATTACCTAATACAGTAATTATAACTTAATTTTCTACTATTTGTATGCTGTCTCTCTATATGATTGAATATAGCGCTTCAGTTGATAGTTCTGGTGCAGTTTTACTTTGAAGAGTTGAACGTGTCCCAACACGTTTGACATCCAGTCTTTTACCTATTTGCTGCTGTCCACTCAGGCTTAGATTTTAGTTTAGGAAACGATTGAACATATTAAGTTATAGAACCATTGAAATTTCCATTCTTACCTTTGCTAACGTTTACCTACTTCCTACGTTTTTTATAAGACCATCTACATATCTGATGACCCATCATGCAGAGTAATATTATAATAACCAATTGAATTAAACTCAATAGTAATTTTTCTCGCTGCCACTTTGTCCGTCAAACTTCCTCAATGCAGTGCTCTCACCTAAAGTCTCGATTAACCCTATTATTGTTGTAATTGAAAACTATTCTATGCTTATCAATTATCGTAACTCTTTCAGTATATTTTAATTTAACCAATAATCCTTTTTTGGCTATTATTTCAATATTGGTTTTTTTTTTACTACCATTGGTTGAAAATGCATAATGTACGCCGATTTATGGTTCTTAAGTTGCAACTTTCTTCATTTTAATACTATATAAAGACTTTAAGACTTCATGATTATAGTACCTAATACCCTGTGATTTATTACATACTACTAGGGCTCTATTTTTATTAATTTTCTGAACTGATATATATAACATTTAAAATTGTTAAATTAATAATTGCTGATTTTGAATGATAAAATTGTTATCGTTTCTTTATATGGTACATATATGATTCCTGCGTTTCTTGGCCACCCCATGGCGGAACTGAAGCATCTTAGCCTATACCATATATTTTTTTTAATTTAAAATATCTTGATTTTGTCTCTTTTGTCTTCTATTACATACAACGATCCTCTGTATAAACTTATAATTTTATTCCACTTTTATCTTTTCAGAATACTGCTATTACCTCAATCATGTGCAATCATAATCGTATCTCCAAATTTGTACACAACAACTTTTGAGCATGACTATTTACATATTCATTAATATTTCACAACTCCATTATATTTTTAACTAACTAAGGGGAACTAGGGAGTGGGATTAAACCATGAGCCGAGGGCAAATTTCAAAGCTTATTATTATTTATTGTGAGTAGTGTGTATTGGCGGCTTCTGTTACTGACGTTGGAGTTGAGCCCTCAACTAGCCTGTTCTTTGTATGAGGTTTTGACAGTAATTTACGGAATTGGGGACCAATTATTGGGTTGGACCCTCCATCAAGCATAACATCTAGAATATTTACATAAATAATATTTATTTCACAGCTCAATTTTTTTAAAACTATTTACTAAGGAGGGATATTAAAACCTACTAATAGGAGATTATTAAAGCTTTTTTTGCTATTTATTGTGAATTTAGAGTATTAGATAGTTTTGTTACTGTCTTGGCTGTTCAGGTCTTATGTGGAACTAAACTATTTCAAAGTTGACTTTTTATTAATTCAAACTAGGGGGCAACTCCTAAGGGGGCATGGGGGCGGAGCCCCCATCGAGCCGTAGGCGAGTCCTAAATATATACTCCCGCATGGGTAACTCACTGATGTACATAAATGTTTGGACGGAACCGTTCAAGCTAGAGACTTGAAATTTGGCATTCTATTAGCTGACACGATTTACATTCATAAAAAATTCTAAAAACTAGCAATTTTTCACTTTCAATCTATATAAAAAGTAAAAAATATAGATTTGTCGGTAATGTAGTTCAGCCGTGTTGGCGTATATCACCGTGTGACGGTATCGTAGATCACTTTGCAGGTTTAGTTCTCGCTTGTGTTAAAATGATCTCTTTCAACTACACCCTTGTTTGAAACAAACTTAATATTCATATATTATTACATGAGTTGTCATGTAACTGGTATTTACAGTAGTGTTTTTTGGAAGTTTCAATCGCGGACCACGTAGGCCTACTAGAAATGAGAACTCATATTAGTTTTCCGCCATTGCGGCCAAAACGTCTTGCCCTAAACATACCTGACACAATCACAACGAACATCTCTCATTTTACTACCACTTTGTTTAAATTATACATAAGTCGATATACAGAGCGTGAAGAAGGGAATTTTTCCTAATTTCAGGGGTTTTTATTGATCCACTGCGAAACATTTTATTTAGTTTAGCTGCATGTAGCTGAATTTGGTGTTTTGCTTCCCCACAAGCTTGAAGTTTTGTATTAACTTAGCTTGACAGTGATGTCAAAATTAAATTCATAGTATTTAGAAGTGCAACTCTCTTAAAAAATTGAACTACAAAGAATTCATAATTATTTTCAGCTAATATTATGTGTTATTCTTTAACGTTTTGTTGCTACTTTACCCTAAAGTCAGCTTTTAAGTTAACTTGTTTATTTATGTGGGTGGTTTACCAAATGTAGACGTTACATTTAATAACGACTGTAATATTATTTAGTTCCTTCAATATTGCGCATGCACATATCTTTAACGGCACCGATATCAATAAAAGTACCAAACATAAAAAATAATTGTGATGAATGCCAGAATTAAGTATTTTTATTTTGCCTGTTAGGCGAAACTGGTTGTTTTACAATTGATTGTTATTCAACTGATTGTTTTGAATATTTTGTTACTTAGTGATGTTTTACATTGTTTGTTACTTACTGACCTAATACTTTGGCCTCCAACTACTAGAGGTGGATTTGCAATTTGTAACTAATATTTTAAATACTTTCGCCAGTAATCATAGTAATATTGTATTTTATATACGCTTGAAGTTTTGTATTAACTTAGCTTGACAGTGATATTAATGGAAATTGAATATATTTAGAAGTTAACACTCTAAAAATATTGAGCTTAAAAAAATTATAATTAATACCTGCTAATACTCGTATTATGTGTTTTCTTTATAACCTGTTCAATATGAACGAATTACTCTAGTACATAGATTGTTTGTGAATTAGTAACATAAATCTAACTTATTAACATTGCACTTTTTGTAGTATCTCAAATCGTTATTTTAAGACCGTGTTGCAACTATTAGACCTATTATTACTAAATTTGATATTCTGCAACTTGTTAATAGGTCTAGCTACAGTTACATTGTATCTGAATTTCGAATTTTACATTCACTGAACTTAATATCCCTGTAATTTCTACAGGATTTAAGAGTAGTAACTAGAATACGGTAATTATTCTTAAATTATTATTTCATAACAAACATTTTTATTTTTTAACGAATAGTATTTTTGTACATAGTCTTTGGCGGGTTCCAAACCGTTTGTTCATGTTTTCCTATTTTGGTATTTGTGAAATCATTTATTTATTTATTCATTCATTGATTTTCATCTATTTTATCTAGTTTATTTTTTCAATTATTTTATATTATTAATTTTATCTATATTATGGTGAGCTATACGAAGCTTGTGCGAATATTTTTAACATATTATTTTAGTACTGTAAATGATTTGCGGCAGTAACGCCTGAAAAGATTTTAGGTCTCATTACGTTTTCTAGACTTTTAGTTTACTCATGCTGGAAAATTTCTTTGGCGGGTTCCAAACCGTTTGTTCACGTTTTCCTATTTTTGGTTTTTGTGAAATCATTTATTTATTCATTGATTTTCATCCATTTTATCTAGTTTATTTTTTCAATTATTTTATATTATTAATTTTATCTATATTATGGTGAGCTATACGAAGCTTGTGCGAATATTTTCAACATATTATTTTAGTACTGTAAATGATTTTGCGGCAGTAACGCCTGAAAAGATTTTAGGTCTCATTACGTTTTCTAGACTTTTAGTTTACTCATGCTGGAAAATTTCTTGTATAGCCTCTGAAATAATTGACTCATTTCTTTGACTAGTAGGCTGTTTGTCTCCGTTAGCGTCGGTTTTGGTAGTGTGAGTACCTTCGGCGCTGATCGCGGTGTGGGAGTCTCTCGTGGTGCGTCTTGTTTTGGCGTTTTGTTCAGTAAAGCCAGCTCTGCTTGACCTTTCTTTGATTTTACCCGTTGTGGGTTGAATCTCTCGGGTTTCCCCTTGTAGTGTGGTGCGATTTTAGCAATTTGCTCGGCTGTGAACTGTTCTGCCATGTTTAGACGGAGTATTTTTCTTTCCTAACTGGAACCAGATACACAACTGGGAGTACTTCATTAACTTCATTATTAAGTAACTTCATTAGTAACTTCATTATTATACTGAATATTACCCTGTGATTTATTAAATACTACGAGAGCTCTATTTTTATTAATTTTCTTAACCACGATATTTAATATTTAAAGTTGTACATTGCTGATTTTGTAGGATTAATTTATCATCGTTTCTTTACAATGTAAAATATGGTTCCTGAATTTCTTGGCAACCCTGTGGCGAAACTGAAGCATCATAGCCTACACTAAATATTTTTTATTACAAATGTCTTCCTTTTGTCTTATTTTTCTTCTATTACAAGCAGCGATCCTCCATCAAAAATTATAATTTTATTCCACTTTTATAATTTCAGAATACACCTATTACCTAAATCATGTGCAATCATAATCGTATCTCCAAAATTTTAACACAACAATTTTTAAGGATGACTATTTACAGAGTTCATTAATATTTCACAACCCCATTATATTTTTTTACGAATCAAGGGGAACTAGGGAGTATGATTATACCATGAGCCGTGGGCAATTTTCAAAGCTTATTACTATTAATTGTGAGTAGTGTGTATTTGCCGCTTCTTTTAACTGTCATGGCTGTCCAGTACTTGGTAGAATTAGCCTGATTAATACTAGAGCCATTATATTACTTTACGAATTTAAGCAAACCCCTAAGGGGGCATGGGGGCGGAGCCCCCATCGAGCCGCAGGCGAGTTACGTAATTTACATGCCGAAGTGCTGAGACCGGACTCAACGCCTTCGACAGGGCAAAGCCCTTGGAAGCGAGTCAAAGGCAGAGGCCGGCTCAAAGGAAGAGCGGAAAGGACCCAAGAAACACTCAAGAGCTGGCCAACAGAATCCATTTATTTTCAACTGTAAAATTTATTAAACATGGTTTCACAGACATTCACAATAAATACCTTAACTTGATAAATAACCATCTGATATTGTTAATAATATTTCAAATAACATTTGTTTAAATTGTTGGCAAACATCATAATTAAAGATTTGGTTCTGCTTAAAATTCGTAAATGTTGTTTCTCTCCTTTTTTTGAATTTAATTTAATTTAGCCTATGTTGAGAAATAGTTATGATTTAAATTTAAATGCAAGGTGGCCACCAATAACAATACTGAACACTAAATAAATAAATAAATACACACCTTGACATTTACATAAAAAAAAAAAAAACTGTACAATGATTACGATATACGGAAATGATCGCCTGATAATAACCTTCCGCAACAGCGGTTAGTTGAAAAAACTTAGGCCTGCCAGCCTAGTGGCGCAGCAGTCATCGGGTCGAGTGTTCAGTGGGCAGCGTGACCGTCATCCATGGGCCCTGTCACAATTCCACTCACAATAACAAACGGTTCCTAAACCCTATGTTGTTACAACGTGTTACTTGTTTCTGTTTTATTTTTACATTTTTATTCCTAACCCAATTGCATTGAACTTGTTTAGCCAAAATTGAGAAAATTGGAAAAAGGCAGATCAGTTCCATAAAGTAATAGCCTAATGAGTAGCCTAATTATTTATTTTCTCCTTGCATGAGTTTGGTTTGTTACAGTTTTCATGAAACTACTTGCACATTGTTTCTGGTTCATACATGAAAAGCCTATCTATGTCTGTGAAAGGCGAGAGGTAACTTGTATAAGCATAACACATAAAAATTTTACACTTTAAGCTCATACAAAATGTAAACTACAAAATCTAAAGGAAACTTACAGTTCAGGCTAGGCTAGGCCTAGTCCAAGCAAAAGTGACTAAGTGGCTGGATTCTGTCAACCAGCTCTGAGTAACGGGTTTTCCAACACACAAAATTTGACTAACAATAAATACAATTTCTTGCACTTGGTGAACAATTATCACCATAAATCTGAATTGAAATTGTCCTAACCTCAACTCGGATGTTCCAGCAGAAACTCACACTGAAATTTTGGCAGAGTGGGGAAGAAGAAATTTCTCCTTTTTTTTAAAAAAAATGACAACAAATAATTCTGTGAACAATGGATATACATCAATATGAAATAGGAAAAGATGAATCTTACTTACCCGTGAATTAAGTACTTAGAAGTACGCCATCACTAAAGATGGCAAAAAACGACCTCCTTCTGGTACCAACAATCCAAAAGTGAAAGAGCAAACCTTTTTTGCATGAAATTTCAACTTCGCCGGAAGCCACAGAACACGAGGAAGGCTTCGAGAACCTTCCAGAACATCTGGACCAAAAAAAAAAAAAAAAAAAAACCGGCACTTCCGCCAGGCTTGAAAGAAACAGAATTGGAAAGCAAAACGGCCTCGGCAAGACCGACGGCCAGTGCACTGTGACGTGAGGCAAATACAGTAAGAAAATCCAATGAATTTTCGACTTCAAAATTTGCCAAGGCACAGTGCGTTATTTACCGTTGGATATGATTAAATGATCGACATAAACCTTAAGGAAAGCTAAAACTGCTTTCTTGACATCATACCATCTTACAATATGGGTCGATCCGTCATTCGTCGATGTAGAAGCTGTCACTAACTGACATCAAAGTTGATTGAACAGTGGTATTTGAGTTTCTACCTTACTTTCGGGTATCTCTTTCAGCGCTCTCCTAACGGCACAGAGTTTGTGGACTAAAACCGTTTCAGCTCATCGATTTCTGTGACAAATTTGTTGTTTTTTTTTCACTAAAACACACAACTTTTGTGCTCAAAACCAATTTAACGTGAAAGTGAGTATAACGTGTATAACCAAGTAACCGATTGAGTATAACCAATTGAACGTGCCCCACAATGTGGCATACCGGCAATTTATTATGACCCTATAAGATTGTTATACCTAAACCAAATGTAAACACAGGGACTTCTTCAAAATCCGATGAAATACTGTGGCATTTCAATACTAGTCACCTACATCGAAGAGAACTACAACGGCTTAGTTTGCCATTTTCAAAAATACCTTGTAACTCCATAAGAGAGGTAAAATAACTAGAAAGGTTTCTAAGCAGTCTCATAAACTTCGGTCCACACGCATAGCACATCGTATCCCCACTGATGTTTGGGGTCATGTAGATGTTCCAACTATGAACGGCGAGCTATACTATGTAAATAGCACATATGATTTTCCTCATTTTTACATATTTTTAAACGTAAATCGGAAACCGAAAATAAATAAATAAATTCAATAAATCAAGTAAAATATCGAAGAACAGTGAAGTAGCGAGGGTGAGATCAGATTAAAGTGGTGAGTTTATGTCAAATGATTTACTGGTCAGATAATTGTGTTAAATTAGAGTATACTGCTAGCTATACTCTTCAACACAATGGTGTCGCGAAAATATTGAATAGAACCATACGTGATAAAGGAAGATCAACTTTTGTGGACACCAACTTACCAAAATATCTTTGAGAGAGGCAGCATGTCGTGCAATCTATAAATTAAACAGATCACAATCACGTGCACTAATGGGAAAGTAGCTGTTCACATTTATTTTAGCAAATCTCATAATACTTTGAACAGTTGAGTTTTCTTATTTAAAATTTGGGTTTACAACCTTCCAAAAAAAGGAAGGCTTGGACCAAGGGTAACAGAAATGAGCATGGTAGGTGGTCCTGGTTATGTTAAATTTGATGCAAATGATTGCAGGTATCAATCAGATTCTAGAGTAACTGAATCCAAGGTTATTCTTCAGCTTATGGAAGAAAATGAAGATTGCAGAAATTCCGAAGAAATCTCAGGATCGGCTGAACCGCAAAATATCCAGGAGGATCCAAATGATCACCAGAGAAGGAAAATGAAAACGAAAATCTGTAAAAGGTTAGAGGATTATGATATCATTAATATAGGTAAATGTTAATGACTTTCTAAATAAACTACATAGACCAAACTTGGTCAGTATCTGATTTACCTGATGAAAAAGTAGCAAAAGATACTAAATAGGTTTTCAGAACCAAAGAGGACAATGTGAAACAAACCAGGTTAGTGACAAATAGGTACAAAGAACCATGTAGTTCTAATATTTATGCCTCTCTAACTTAAATGGCAACAGTTCGATTGACTATTTCTCATACTCTTTAAAATAAATGGGAACTTTAATGTCCCAACTGTTGGAAGAAGATGTTTACATCATAGTGACTCATGGACTGGTAACCTAAAAAGAAGTTCTACAAGTAAATAAAGCTTTATGTGGTTTAAAGGAATTTCCACGATGCTGAAACAATTGCTCCAATAAATATAATGAAAATAATGGGTTAAAACATGATAAAACAGTACTCTGCAGTATTGATGTAATGTTGTAGGTCATCAACAATTGCATGCCAGTGTGGCGCCCCGACGTTCACGACGGGCGACGAAAGATCATTACAGTGATAAGTAGATCTCTGCAATAATGATCTTAATGAATAATGATGTAGAGTTTATGCCCATCAACAAGTGCAGGCCAGTGTGTCGGCCCTATTTTCACGACAGGTGACGGATGCTTATTATACTAATAAACAGTTTTCTGCAGTAATGATGTAATGTTGTGGGCCATCAACAAGTGCAAGCCATTGAGCGGGATGAGGCTCACGGAGGGTGACGGGAGCTCATTATAGTGATAAACAGTTCTCTGCTGTAATGATGTAATGTTGTGGGCCATCAACAAGTGCAGGACAGTTTGGCGGCCCGAGGCTTACGACGGGTGACGGAAGCTCATTATAGTGATAAACAGTTGTCTGCCGCCTGTAGGCTTACTTTGTAATAAATAACATAATCCTTCTCCTGTGACTTAACACATATTTTTCTACAAAATGTTGTAAAAAACAGAAAACAAATTTTTTAAGTTTTGGACATTATATGTTACTTATAACAGTTTTTACAAAATGAGTGTTGTTATCTGATTTATACTTAACGGAACTCAACTCTTAGACCATTAAGGCACATATTTTAAAATTCGAAAATACCAACAAATTATGTTTGCACGTATAGGGTGCACCACATCTATCTGTCCAAATTTTATTGTTATGTTTGGAAGATGATCACTAATATTACATGTATTGTAATATTAGTGATCATTAGTAATATTAGCATGTCTAATCTCAATTAGTTTCTGTCTTCTGTCTGTATTAATGTGTAAACGGTCCATTTTAACATCATTCACAAACTACTTAAAGCTCGAATTGAAACTTTTCATAAATTTTAGTAAGACTCTTGATTTTACTAATTTTTTCATCAATAATTTGAGCCACATTTAGATTCCATACCGAAAATCTTTAAAATTATATCATGTATAACATGTTTTATCGAATTTCCTTGTAGAGAATACTCTATTTCGGTAGTAGATATGGTAAGACCCAGGCCTGGGGCCAGGTTACTTTTTTCATTTGAGGCCCCCAGAAGCAAAAAACACCTCGCGAACACACACACACACACATACACACACACACACACACACACACACACACACACACATATATATATATATATATATATATATATATATATATATATATATATATATATATAGTTCGCGAACCAGCATAATCGGATTACGGAACGGAGTTTTAGGAAGTTTTAAAAGCGTCAAATATGTTATTGTTTTTTTCAACCTTAGGTTTCAAAAAATTCTCTATTTAAATTTAAATTATTTAAAAGAGCTTAAAAATAAACAATATGGTATTTTGAATTTTTTACTTTACTTAAATGGTTATGGAGAAAAAAATATGTTTCCCATGTCATTAACAAACCTCTATCGTGTTTATTCTTTAGACATAGATTGATAAAATTTGGTATAAAAAATTCACCATGAAGAGTTTATTTGCTTACAAAACCAGTGTGGCAGAAAACCTATGTACTCACCCCCATGGTTTTCATGGGAAATAAGAAAAAATATACCTGAACGTGATGAAATTTGGAATGCACATTGACTAAGTAGGGATTAACTTATATTAGCTTAATAAACCAATATGGTGGCAAAGCTACATACTGAATCCCATGGTGTTTATGGGGAAACGATAAAATACAAAAATTCCGCTGATAAATGGAAATTTGCTGGGTGAGCAGGTTGGCTGCGACGGGGGTATAATTGATTGATATGAGACAAATAATTCAGACAGAAAACTAATCGAGATAAGACACTTTTATTATGTCATTCCTGATTTTTTTACTTTTGGATTGAACTGATAAAACTTTTGTTACTGGACAACCTGTATACGTTCTCCCATAAAATGTAGTGTGTATTAATTATACATTACTTTTGAGTAATATTTTTAAGTTGATCGTCTATGATTTATATATGGTGGATTATTAACTGACATAATAATGGCCACTGCAAAAATTGCATTTATTAAGAATAAAGGGCGGAAGTGAGCGGAAACAAGCCAAGCCGTACAGACGTCTCAAGGCAGTTGTTGGGTTGATGTATGGCGCAGTACCCTTTACACTTCGCTCTGCCCCCTAGAGCATCTACGTTCAACAGGAAACTTATTATAATATCTAAGAATTTGTCTAGACGTCAACATGCTTTTAACTTTTTTTACTTGAAAACATATTTAATCCTAAAGTTGGTGTATTGAGGGTCAATGAATTGTTTGTCTATGTACTTCGTTATAAGTTTCTTTTGTTTCTGAATAACATGTTTTTTAAAAGTATCATTAATATTCACTGTTATATTTCTTTTTCACTCACCTTGGTTGATTGTTATTCAGAACTCTATTATTTATTTATTTATTTATTTATTTTTTAATTCATAGTATAAAACCCTGGGGATAAAACATATTATATAAAAACATTACAACTATATTGGGTGAATTTTTATATTGTATTTCGAGTATTTATGTAGTTGGACGAAAGGAACAATTCCCAAAAATCCAACCAGTGTGCCAAAAGAAAAAAAGAAAAACGCTAAACTGTAACTTTTTTTATTGAGGTTGATGTCATACTAACTTAAGTTTTCATCATGTGATTATAATAAATGTGATTTTGGGAAATTCAACTTAAGTTTTTCATAATCCTGATTATATAGTTTATGTAATTCTTTCAAATCGAATTACTAATAAAAATCACTTGTAGCGTATTAACAACAGACCTTTAAGGCTTGAAATTGTATATTCTAAACAGATTTGCTTAATCTGCAATCAAATTCCAACAAGAGGTGCCGCAGGCAGGGAGGTTGACGCGGTAATGGTTCATTCAAGACGTAACATCATTAGAGCCAAACTGACGACCGGGACACTGGCGGTGGGCAATTTGTTGTGGCAGACAATACAATAGTGATGATGTGATTTGTAAAGTAACGCGTTATACAACAGACTAAACGTAATGCAACCTTAGTAAAGTAATCGAGTTATAAAACCAGTACGTCAAATACAAGTTAGAATTTTAACAAGATATTGCTATGGAGTCATGTAAAATAAACCATGTTTACTTTTTAATTATGTGTTATAAGCTAAGTAGAAGCGATTGTAAACTTGTCTAAACATACTGGTAATGAATAATATAGTTTTTATTACGTTTGATTTATGAAGGTACCTTATACATACAAATTCGGTACTCCTAAGTCTATACAAAAATATTATTGGTTTATTGAAACCAATAGATACAAACTTAATTCAACTTTAGAGTTGTGAGTTCACTTTGAATGTACAATAACTCAACGGTGCAGCTCTATACTGAATCTAATCAGCCAAGATATCGAATTCCTTGTGTAATGGGAGCAAAGCAGATTTGATCGTTGCTTTGTGGGGTCCAACTGCACTCCCCAGCAATGCAATGTAATGGAGCTGCAACATTGAACCAATGTGGGCGGAAGCACAGGGCCACAGTGATGGCTATTGTTCAACAACTTCATACTGTGAAATTTTCTCAAAACGCCCACGAATATTTAAATCATAAACATTATCAGCAAGTTTGTGCTTGGAGCGATAATGTTTTATGGCTTTCAAACTCAAAATGTCTTTATTTCATTAAACATGACGAGCAATATTATGTCATAATTAGCTAACCTATAAAAGTGAACTAAAATAAAAACACATTTTACTCGAAATCATCTCTACATAGTAAAATTCCTGTGCGCACAAATGATATACAAAAAAAGACCAATGGGTCTCAAAGTTATACACAACAGAATCGTAGCTAAGTTCCACAAGAGAGAAGACTGATCAATTTAGCAAATCATTGAAACAAGTTAAAAATCAGGTTAACAAATTGGTTTCTGTAAACGACAAGGAGAAGCCTAATTCATAAAGTAGTACTATTGAGTCAACAGTAATTAAAAATAAGTTAACATATTTTTTGTGACGAATTATATTATTTTAAAGGTACAGGTCGAACAATGTTACTTGTTGTCATTTGCTGACTTAACTCTGCGCATAAGTCATCAAACTCATTATTTACAGTACACTTAAGGTTTTGCTAAAATCGCCAAACATCCAATTTCCGGCCCTAAGTCCCACTACCAGTGACGTGCCCAGGCCCCGCCGGTTTTTGCAGCTCGTACCGGGGTTAATTTTGGGGGAGAGCGGCCGTGATGAATAGGGTACGGTCTGATCCAGAACTCGGCCTGTCTCGTGGTTGCCTAGCCGGCCGCGTCGTTGCCTAGCCGGCCGCGGCGGACGGACAGCTACTGAGACTGCACATTGCAAACTTGACTGCGACTACCAATCTTCTGTGGTAACTGGTGTTTACCAAAACTATTGAGAAAAGAACAATAGAAAGTACAATAGAAAACTAGTTACCAACAACTTTTTAGCTGTAAGTTTTTTTCTGTCTAAAAAAAAATCTGGGTTTAGCAATTTCTTCATGTCACACTAAATTATACCTATAAAATTTCAGGAAAACGTTAAAATGGAAAGATTTTAATATTGTTAGATTGCTTGGTTAATATAGAAACGGCATATACATTATGTTTCATAAAAATACAAACATTCTGCTAAGTCCCAGGACGGGGTAAACTGTGGCGCGTGTAACTGCAGAAATACATTGATTTGCCAAAGCCGTGTCCTCGACATACGGGGACGACTTTTGACGTTGCCACCGGCACCGCGCCGGCGGCCCGGGGCCACCTTGGCACTCTCTGACCGGCCTGTACTTCTGACGGATTATAACCCTCCCACCGGCCGGCAAAAGTGACACCGGTACGAGGTGCACTACGCCCGTTAAAATATAATTTGGTGAATTTATATTTTACCAATAAATTTTTAAAATATTCAGGCCCTGGGACCAAGGTTACATTCTGCCCTTCCTATATAGAGGCCATGATTAGGTGGCGGGTGGGGGGGGAGGGGGGTTCATAATGTTCATATAGGTGTACCAAGACAAAAACTTTTGGGGTGCTTGTATAACAAATAAGTATACAAAAACTTCATACTACCAGCTATGAAGTTTGATATTATACAATTTTTCCAAAGTTTGGGAGCACATCAGAATGTCCCCCCCCCCCACATTCGGCACCCATAATGACATCCAAAAAACGTGTCTAATAAATGTTTTTTTCTTTCAGGTACCCGTCAACATAGAGGACCCGGATACTCTCAAAGACGCGGATCGTTGTGTGTTGTTTTACAACCAGGCTGTTGTGTTGTACCATCTTCAACAGTACCAAACGGCAATAAAAACTATCAACAAGGTGTTTACATTTGTCGAGGAACTGGGTAAGTACCATTAGAAGGGCTGCCACCAAAAACGTAATTTTAAAAACTGGAATTGGAATTACTCAGAAATAAAAAAAGTATCAAACAACCAAACAATTACCTAGAAATAAATATTTTTGTGGCTTGGACACCAAAAATACTACCATTCACCCCATATAATAATAAAATATAAAGTTAATAATTCCGAATAATGTAACAAATAAATTATGGTGGCAGTGGTGATACTGAATCCCTGTTCAACCAGTACTTTTTGATAAGTGTACAGTAAATGGTACTATCCGCTGAACTTTTATGAAATTTGACAAGCTACAAAGAATGAATCAGCATTAAAAGACGTGACATAACCATGAAACTAATAATTACTAGGCGTAATTTATGGAACTATTCTACTTGTTGCTCGAAATCGAGCAATTTATTTTGATACAATACAAAAGTAACATTTAGTTATAAATCAACGACATCCGACCAATCCAATATTGTGATTATCAGTAATCACTTTACTGTACATTAACAGATGTTTAAAATGTTCAACCTAAACCCAATGTTATTTTAATGGGAAAATTTCAAATTTAATTTGTTTATAGCGCCCTTATTTTATGTCAGATTCCATCAATTTTTTGCGGAAACAACTACAGACCAAGCCCTATCGAACGATACCAAAAACTTGGAAAATCAGTTGAAAATTGTACGAGGAGTTTTCAACACAAAAAACCCCTTAGCGTATTAAATAAGTATAGATTCTGTCCTCGCAGATATAAATCAGAAAACAGTACGTTAAACATATGTATTTAATTTAAATCAGTGTTTGAAATAAAATTTTAGCGGTGTAAAAGGATTTCAACCAAAGCTCGTCTTTTTTACTCAATCTGACATTTGCAGTCTAAGGAAATAACGAACTTTAAGTGCTCGTAGGGCCCTTCCGATTGGATCAATATTTAGCAGATTACTTTAAAAACAATTCCCCAGCGAGCTCTATTCAATGACGCTAAAATTATCAAAATCTGTTAAAACTGTAGTAGGAGTTCTTTGTACAAAGAAACTTGTCCCTATATCTATTAAAGAGATAGAGAATATAGATTCAATACCATTGATTAAATAGATGCAGAATACAGATTAAACACCATTGATTAAATCGATATACAATATAGATTATACCAAGGCTTTTGAAAATTTTAAACTGGACCTAGCGGTCATTAGTTGTCGAGTTTACTGTTAAGGTATCGATAGCCTAGTCCATTAAATCAGCTGCACTAAGCTGGTGGACACTACGAAGCTATCCAAAGCATCATACTCATTCAATGCACTCATCTTTCGTTCGTATTCGCCTTGAAATACCCGTCGGTAACGTCAGCGTCTTGAGAGTTTAAATAATCAGTTTTAGTATTGTGTTTATTGTAGAATTCGTCGTAACTAATTGAACGTTCACAAATGCAACTACATTCTAATTGCAATGTGAGTAAATTTAATAAAAATCAGTTAGAAAAAATAATTCATAAAACCTCAATAATTACAGATGCTTATCCAACAAAGTTCTTTGCATTTTCATAAGGGTCACCATCACGTCAACTGAGACGAAAAGAACAAACACGTAATTTTAAACCTAAATTCAAAAACCTCCGGTGGGAGACGGTAGTCGAATTAGAGCTCCCGCAGCCACGGCCTTGGTGAATTGTAAAAGTTGTCGCTGTCTTGCCGTCTGCTACTTCGCGCCGAAATCTTTTCATTTCAACCACTTGCTCCAAACGAAGACTATTTGCTCTTTTACGAGTGAGTTTTATATTTATCTTAATATTCAATATTCATTACGTTTTAATTTCATTGGTTTACATTTGAGTATTATAAAATACGGTTATATAGTTTGATGGTACCATCTTCATTCAAAATGAACCACATTGAAATAAAAAAAAAATAAAAAAAATTCGGAAAAACTAGTACTTCCCGTTTATCAAACAGATGCAGGTACTGGCAGATTCCCTGTATTTACGTGTAACCATTTTGATTCTGTCACAAATGCGGAAATCCTACCAATTTTTATTTATAAACAAATGTAATTTTGATCTTATTTTTAGAATCTCATCTTATACTAAATACACATTAGTTTAAAAATAATTATTTACTATTTGTTGTTTATTATAGTGAGGCTTTTCGTTAGCAATGAATCCTTAGACATAATTAATAAATAGAAACTCTTTGTTTTTAGTGATTTTGAATTGTAATTGTAATAAGTAAACAACATAACAACGATATATATAACAACATTTCAAACTCAGCCCATCATTTAAACAGCTAAGCCAACCCGGAAAATATAAGGATTTACCTGTTATCAAATGTCACCTTAAAATACGCACCACAGAGTGCGTCGGTGTTTCAAATAAAGTATCTAAAATATCTAAAGTCATGTTTAAAGTTGTTTTTATGTAGATTTACTATTTTATTGGTGATTGTACTTCAACCTCAAACTAAAATCTTTTAATAGCTCATATATTTCATAACTGGAATAGTTGGATAAATTATTGGAACTAACACGACCACTCTTCTATTTGTTTGAAGATGAGCGGTCAGTCTTAGCAAAATTATGAGACCTAAGATTCGCGTACGTTCAGTGTTCCATAAAGTGTTGGCTAATCCATTCCCGACAGATACCGATCCTTCTGGGACGGTGATCGCCGCCACACCGAACACACTGATTTATTGGGCTTTACGCTAAACACTGTAAACTCTTTCTATTTAACTTGATGCTGAATACAAGGGATTTTCAATATTTTAAAACAAAGTTACAAATTTTTACAGTGTACGTTATGATAATCAATTATCATGAACAACGCATTTACATTAGTTTTACCAATATACTTTTTGACAAATCTTAACTATCATTATTTAATTACAGCGTGATTGTCCTTTTAATCCTGATAAATATTTATTTTTGAAGCAAATGTAATCATACTATAAATTTTTTGTGAACTTTAAAATTAAAAAGGAAAGCCATACAAAATTCAACAAATAATTATTGAGAAACTTATTATAGTGCATTAAATTTCTTTTCATAGTTCAGGATCGAACTCTATTTGGCCGTTACTTAATTAATTAAGTAACACGTTTCAAACCTCCCATACGTTTTATATTACTGGAATTTAAATATGAATTTAAATTTTAAAGTAAGAGAAACTCAAATCAAATATCTAAAATGTAAAATTGTTATACCCATTTTACGGATTGTGGTGATCTTACCAAAATGTCCATCCTCCTAATCTGAATTCTTAACTGGTGTATAAAGCACCTCAATCACGGGGGAAAGAGAGTCATTTGCATCTAAACAAACATAGATGAATGTTTTTACTGGAAAGATACTAAACTGACGTAACACTGCGTTTACAATGGCAGCGGGTGGGGCGGAGGCGGCGTCTGTTCTGCACCGCGTCCCTGGACGGTCGTTGAGGTGATGTATAGAGCAACGCCATTTACACTTCTGTCTCTTCCTTAGAGCTGCCACGCTTAACAGACAACTCATACTGCAATGCAAGCTGATCAATCCATTTAATGAGATGCTTGAAGTTAGGTTGTCTCCAATAGTACAATGATTCGGATTCTGTACTTCGCTTTGCTTTCATGTGAGAGTAACAGAATAAAATAATTGAAATAAATATTGTTTAGAATTAAAGTTTGATATTGTGTGATATATGAGTCATCGTCATACAGGGAGTTTTTATACTTAATAATGCTTTTGTTGCTGTAGGCCTATCACAAACCAATTAATTCTGAATCTTATGTAAAGCCATAGCCAAAATGCCGCTCCTAACAGCAACACCAGAAAAATGATAAAAGAAATTATTTGATCACCAAATGAAAATAACATGACAGTGTTATACCATAAAATATAATAATAATAATCATCTTTATTTCTCAAACAGAATACAGTTTAATACAAAGTAGATGTCACATGTTTATTTTTATTAGAAAATGTCCAATATAAATATATGTAGGTCTTAAACGGCTCAATCTTGATAACTCCCCCCCCCCCCCATCTACTTGGCGTACCTAGAAAATGAAGAATGGGCCATTTCTCTGCAGTAAAACAGCTGTTATAACTCTTCTAATCTGTGAAATACTCCTTATAGCTGAAATAAAACACTTTCAGCTCTTTTTAAATAAATAAAACACAAAATAAGAGGAATGCACATTATTTTGTATTTTTTATAAACAATTTTAATGACATTCTAAAATCATTTTTAATTTTGAGTCAATTAAAAAGAAAAAATAGGCTACATTTCGGGAAAACCGTTTATTGTACAATGCTTTTTAAACATGAAGATTCTTATCCTTACAAACTTACCTGTAAAGCAATAAAATCCATGAAAGTCTTTTTACTTCATTATAGTTAAACCATTACGTTTAACCTTACTATTTGCGCAAAAAAATAATAACAACTAATATGCCAATAAAAAGTTCCTAGGACTGCAATGTCAAATTTAGATCGTCTTGTAAACCTCTTTTTAGAAATTTGGGTATTTGAACCTTGCCTTCTCTTTTCATTCTTGAAATTTTGATCGATATAAAAACAATATAAATTTCTTAGGAACAAGTGAGTCAAAAACCAAATCAAGGTGAATCTTTTAGGTAAAGGTTACTATTCCACTTCCATATTCTTAAACAATAATGATTTT
The DNA here is from genome assembly GCA_030545055.2 of Neoaliturus tenellus. Classification (NCBI taxonomy): domain Eukaryota; kingdom Metazoa; phylum Arthropoda; class Insecta; order Hemiptera; family Cicadellidae; genus Neoaliturus; species Neoaliturus tenellus. The sequence goes on along the minus strand of CM061531.1, from coordinate 184,974,366 downwards.
CCTCCACCTACTATCTAAAGCCGTATTTCACTCCTTAGAATAGAGTACTAAAGTTCTATTTTTACCCCATGTGACTTGAATACTTAATTTTGCTGCCTAAGGAAAACTCAACTTTTTTATACTTCGTGGCTAAAGTTAGTTATATGTCAATCTTTTATATCAGTCTAGCATTAGCTGAACTTAACAAGACAGCTTTAACTAGTAGCAATTTATATAACTGATAAATAATTTCATTTTATTTTATAGTATTTTTTGCCTCATGAAAACCACTAGTAAACTTAATACTACTACAATTAGGTAAACAACATTACTTATTAATCAGGTTTTATCTTGATAAAGTCATAAGGGACGTGAATACATAAATTCATCTGCCATTCAAATAATTTATATTACGTTAAGACATATCTGTTACAGAACATTATATATGATTTTATTACAAAAGGTCCATGACAGGAGTAACGTTATGAGGTGAAAATCTTACATATATGTAAAACGTGGATAAACTTTAACGTTAGTTTACAACGAAGCACTGCAGGTAAATCTAATATTGGTTGGGTTTTACAAAACAGCGTTTTGATCTGTTGTGCTCCGATTACACAAGGAATTCGATACCTTCTCTGATTAGATCCGTGTAGTGCCTGAGTCCTCGCAATGTTGTGCCGTCAATACTTCTGAATTTAATTGTTAAACTAACCTTTCAGGAAAAATGATATTTAGCTCCTTCAGCAATAAACATTAGTAGTTTACAATAGTTCATATGAACTAGATGCATAATATCGGATTAAGGATGTTAAAAAGATAATTTTGCAGTTCCTCATACAATAAAATTTACACATAAAAACGCAGAAATTAAAAATGTATTTTAGTAAAAGGTGTAATTTGAACTTTTTTTAAATTTATTATTATTTGTGTGAAGTTTGTTCAACTGCAAGTTAAAAAGGCTCAAACGTGGCAGTTGGACAAAAGAAATTACCATCACTAAAAAGTACCTCTCTATTCAAAGCATGCATAGGGTTATAATCCTTAGTAATATCGGATAGAAAACTCTCCTTTTTTAAAATATAATGTATTATTATTTATTTATAATATAACCTCGTATCATCGAGTTGTAAAATTCATCCCTAAAAATTACAGTTTTTTTTTTAAGTTTTTGGTCTAAGTCCCAGCTACAGAACGCTTTGATCAGTATAATCATCTATCCATTAATAACCAATGGCTGATGCATTACTTTACCTTCCACTGTTTTATTTAAATATTTTATACTTTTAAGATATAAACGATAAAAAATTTACAAAAATGTTTGATTCGTTATGATGTATTTCCTACCTATAAAATAATTACTATTTAAAACGAAAAAAGGGAATATGTGGGGATTATTATTTATATGAAATTGTAAATTGTTATTAACTTAATGGCCGTTTTTACAGTTATGTGAATTTGACGCGTACTAAGATGTTAAAATTTTTTTTTTAACATTGTTCAAAATTATTTTATGAAATATTTCACTTTCAAAAGAATTGAAATCAACTTTCAAACTATAATTTCTACTTATAATAATACTATTTTGAACTAATATCACTGACGATTATACAGTACAACTGTATTTGTTTTATAACAAATTTCAGAATTGCATGGGCATAACGTAATAATGTATCCAATGTAGTATTGTTTATCTTTGATGGCATGTTTTACTATACCTATGTCTTAACGCACAATATAGCAAGAGTCATATTGAACGAGTAGGGACTGATTGAAACCACCATGGCTGCCAAAGTACGGCCGACCGGATGTGGTCTTGTGGGTATTGAACTTGAGCAATAAGGTTGTGGTGACCAACCGACCTTCTCGAAATGTCTCCCTCCACATATATCTTCCTTTCTTTTAAATGAGGAAAACTTCCTTACTTGAAGTAAAGTCAGTATTGTGAATAACTGAGCTAAAGGAGAAAACTGACTTTGAAATTGTTTATTTTATGCAAACATTTGTCATACCTTATACTTTTTTATGTGAAGAAGTGTCTAACGACGGTTATATAAATTAAAACTTTATAAAGCAGAATAATATGGAATGAAAAAGAAAAATTGCTATTTTTGTTAGTTAAAATAAATTTTGTGCAAGTAAGAAAGAAGGATGAAACTTTGACATAATTAACGTAAAATATCTTTCATTCAATCATTTTATAATAATAATTTAAATAAAAAATAATTTTTGTTTATTATGTCATAGTTTCATCCTGCTTTCATACGTGCTTGAAAACGTTTATTTAAAAAAAAAATATCAATTTGTCTTATCCACATCTTATTCGTGTTGATAAAGCAAATGTAAACTAAACTTTTTTGAAATTTTCTTTATAGTGGTATCATTTAGTATCATTTAGTTTTAGTAGTGAAAACTTACTAACACAGTCAAATTGTTATTTAAATATTGACTACTGTATATTTTGTATTGCCCCTTTATTCCTTTAATTACAATATGCTGTACAAAAAAAATTGCATATTGGAATAAACGTTTACCCTTTATATGTTTGTTTTTTTTCAATTCTTAACCATTGGATATTGCAAAGCGACTACCATTTCTTACTGAGGGTGAACATTGCTGAGTGTTGACAAAGTCTTTTGTTGCAAACGGAAAAACAATATGTAATAAACAGTTTCTGGGAAACTCGGAATTTCATATGAGTTAAGTGGATTCAACGTGGTTGCTTCTCACATTCCTGTGTAAACTTGTTATTGCATAAACATATTTGTCAGAAAATATGAAATATGCATTTGGAATTTTTGTAATTGGTGTTTATTTACGATTTTACAATTTCATTTGTAGATTAATACTTTAAAACACCACTTAATTGTTTCACCACATTTATACCATTTTAAAAGAAATTTGCCATTTTTACCGAAAAATAATACACAATCACCAAATGATGTTTATTTCTTTCAATATAAGTACGAGCAATGAAATACAGATGTAGGCGGGAATTACTATTTATTTAGCGGCATTTGTAGCAAAAAAAATGGAATTACAATAACTTTTTTTTTAGGGAGAGGCGGAAAAATGCATTACGCACACAGGTGGCCAGCCTGTAGTGTGGGGCTCCCCTAAAAAACGGGTTTACCCACTAAAAAACCTCCTCTACTCTTTAGGAATCTAAAATGGAATTCTTTGTCACATTACGTCAGGCTAGGCCTAAATTTGGCTTACGCCCATGGGCTCGCTCCTTATCCAGCCGCTCGATCAAGGGATCTGGGCCACTTCGCGGTCCAGATCGGTTTTCTTTTCCAGGAGGATGCCCCGAACGACCTGTGACAAACAATCCCAGTTGCCCTCATCCTCCAAAATCTTTTGGCAGACCGAGTCCACCGAAAATGCACCAAAGATTTGTGTGGCCTCCAGGCGGGGCCCTTCCCAACGGGGACAGTGGAAGAATGTGTGATCCGCATCGTCGGGAACACCCGGGCAATAAATGCAGTCCGGTGAACCGGTCTTTCCCATCCGGTTCAGGTACGACCGAAAATAGCCGTGACCTGTCAAAAATTGGGTCAGGTAGTAGTCCACCTCCCCATGCCGCCGTTCCACCCATGGTTGGACCTGCTTGATAAGTCGCGCAGTCCATCGTCCTCGGATGTCGTGCTCCCAGCTGTGTTGCCACTGCTGGAAGGTTCGGGAGCGCTCTTCTGTTCTTGCCGTGTCCTTGCCGATCTCGCCTTGTCTCTGATGAATCGCCTTCCTCTCTCCTGCCAAGAGCTTGACAGGAATGACTCTGGCGACCACCAGGACGGCAGGCTCGGACACTGTCCGGTAGGAGGAACACACTCGGAGCGCAGCTTGACGCTGAACCCGGGCGAGTCGCAACCTGTAGCACTCCTTATCTAGAGCGTCTGCCCACACCTCTGCTCCATAAAGAAGCACGGACTGGACCGCGGACATCAGCAGACGTCTTCTACTGGATCGGGGACCCCCGACATTGGCCATCAGCCTACTAAGGTGAGTGACTACCTTAGCGGCCTTGTCCGCCGTACGGAAGATCTGATCCCTCCAGCTTAACTTGGTGTCCACCATAACCCCGAGGTATTTGGCGGCACGAGTTGATGTGACCACCTCCCTTCCCACTCGAAACGGGACGACGGTGTCGATCCTCTTCTTCGTGAGAATCACAATCTCCGTCTTACTGAGAGCAAGCGAGAGACCGTGATCGGACATCCAGTTGTTGACCACCCGCATAACTCGGTTCAACTTCAGTTGGGCCAGCTCAATGTTGCGTGCAGCAATGAGAGCTGAGACGTCATCGGCGTACCCAACCAAAGTGGTTTCCTCAGGCATCTCGGACCTCAGGAGGTTGTCATAGGCAACGTTCCAGAGATCCGGGCCGAGTATTGAACCTTGTGCGTCGCCAGAAGTGACTTCCATCGTCCGCGTTCCGTCCCTCGTGTCATAAATCAGGCTTCGAGAGCGTAGATAATCCTCGATGAGCCGCAACAGATATGCAGGAATACGAAAGGTGTTGCGAAGCGCATCCAACATATCGACCCACCTCGCCGAGTTGAAGGCATTCTTGACATCAAGCGTAACAAGAAGCACTACTCGGCGGGAGAAATGGTTGTGGCTCTCGGCTCTCTCCACAGCTCTCTGAACTTCGGTGACAGCGTCGATCGTTGACCGTCCCTTTCTGAAGCCGTACTGACGGGGGCATAAGTCCCCGGCAGCTTCCACGGCAGAAGTCAGGCGGGAACGGATCAGCTTCTCGAACAGCTTCCCAGCCGTGTCCAACATGCAGAGAGGCCTGTGGGACGACGGCAGCTCGGGATCACCTTTGCCCTTGCTGATCAGTAAAAGCCTGGCTGTTTTCCAGGGAGCCGGAAACACCCCTTCTACCAAACAGGCATTGTACATTCTCAACAACAAGTCAGCGTTGATTAAAAATACTTTCTTTAAAGCCTCGCTGGGAATCCCGTCCGGGCCAGGAGCCTTGTTGCTCTTCAGGGAGAGAACGGAGGTTTCCAGCTCCTCGAAAGTAAAGAGTGGAACGTCCTCTACCCGTCCGAAGTCAACCGGCGGTCGCTGTGGATGTTCAGGAAACAACGCAGCGACGATCCTCCCCATGGTGGCGCCCTCCATGATGGAAGGTGGAGAGCGGGCGCCGAGTTTCTGTGTTACAAGTTTGTAACCTAGGCCCCACGGGTCGGAGTCAACGTCGTCACGAAGTCTCCTCCAGCTATTCGCCTTGCTCCTGTTGATCGCCTGGCGGAGAGATTTTCTCGCGGCTTTATAGGCCTCCGACTTACGAACTCTGTCTGCGGGAATTCTCGCTCTAGTGGCGGCTCGTCTAGTTCTTAAACATGTTCTTCTGAGTTCCGCAATCTCTTCAGTCCACCAGTAAACGGGTTGTTTGTCGCGTCGGGGTTTCCTTCGCGGCATAGACTGGTCGCAGGCCGAGACGATCAGTTCCATCGTGGATGTTACTAGTGCCTCGGCCCCAGCCTCACCAGGATTCCCCTGCGTTCCCCGAGAGATGACTTCGGTGAACTTGACCACGTCCAGTTTGTTGGTGTTCCACCGGCGTGGCCCTTCCCGAGATGCGGAAACTCGACGATTTGCCTGATCATGCAGGTCAAACACGACGTATTGGTGGTCGCTACCCGTGTAGTCCTCCACAACCCTCCAGCCAGAGATCCTCGGAAGGAGCGACTCAGACGCAAAGGTGACGTCGGGGATCGTGCCTCTCTGCCCGGGGCGCCGAAAAGTAGGTGTGTCGCCCTGGTTGAGGACGACAAGACCGGCCCTGGCAATGAAATCCAGGATGTATTTCCCCCGGGAGCTGGTAGAGGGCATTCCCCACTCGACGGCCCTGGCGTTGAAATCGCCACCAATGACGACATGCCCGGTGGTGCCGAGAACGCACTCCTCTAGACTATCTATCTTGTCGCGGAAGTCCTGGACGGCCTCGTTGGGTGTGAGGTAGCAACTGAAGATAGTTACGTCCCTACACCGAACCCAGACGAATCCTCGCCCGCGCCCGTGACTCCGCACCAAGACATCCTGTGTATTACGTGCCCAAAATGCAGCAGTACCGAGGCTGTCGGAGATCCAAATGTTTGGGTCTCTGTCCCGATACTGTTCGCTGATAAGGAGCGCGTCAGCACCAAGTTCTCGGGCGAGCTGATCTAGAAGGTTATCAGCTCCCCAGGATCTATGAAGATTGGCCTGGGGGATGCGAATTACCGGCCGCTGCCTTTTGCCTGTTCAAGTGCGGCTCTGAAAGCACCGCACTGACCAGACCCGGGTAAGTGACCGAGGGCACTGGAGCCTGAGTCCTTGCAGAGGAAGCAGGAGGGGCTCGAGGAACATTCCTTGCCTTTGTGGCCCTGGCTTCCACACTTGAAGCAGTTGGCACTCCTGTCGGGCCCTTTACAGTTTCGGGAGGAGTGGCCGAAACCGAGTCAGCGGAAGCATCTCGAAACTACCACCCTCCGTTTGAGCCTGCAACTGACCCAACCGACTCTTAGGTGCTGAAGGCTAAGCAGCTTATTGGCGTGCTTTTCGCCCATCTCAGCAACAGCCATCCGGAGTTGACTTCGGTTAGGCTTTGTCAGCCATACCCTCACTCCGTCAACCGGTATCTCTGGGAGTGCCACCTGGATCGCACGGGTCACCTCCTCTTCGGTGGAGAGGGCATCAATGTCCCGAATCTCGACCGAGCACTTCGGTTCTAGGGCCTTGATTGAGCCTTTGTCCCCAAGTGCAGTCTTGAGGGAAGCGGCAAAACCAATCTTGTCACTCGACTTCCCCAGTTCGAGGAGGACATCCCCGTTCTGGGTTCGCCGAATAGACTTGATAACGGTGACAGTCTCTTCCGGTTTGTCCTGCGATCTAATCTGACCCAGAACATCGGCAAAAGATCGCCCCCCTAAGGGCTTGATCGAAATTGCCTCTGTCCTGGGCTTCTTAGGCCTGGGTTGTTTAGGCTTTCTGACAGACTTGCCAGAGGCCTCCCCAACCGGGTTTGAGACTTGCGTCCGCTCCACCCTCGACGCACTTTTCGAAGCTGCCTCCGCTTGCTTCTGCCTCCTCCTTTCCTTTTTAGAGAGGCGCGTCTTCCAGCCCTCCAAAGGTGTTGAGGCAGAGTTTGCTGCCAAGGCAGGATTAGCCGCCGGAGCAGGAACCTCTGCAGGGGTAGCCGCTGGAATCACGGCAGCGCCCGGGGCGGATTGAGTAGCCTGGATAGCCAGATGAGCTTGAGGTGAAGCAGAGATGACTCGGTTCGTGACGTCGCGCTCCTGCTTCACTGCCTTTAGCCTGATTTTCCGGCATTCCTCGATTTCTTCTAGAGAATCTTCGAGTTTCGGAATCCCCTCTTTTATCGCCTTGTTTACGTTCTTTTGAATTAGGAGGACCTTGGCCATCTCCTTCAAAAGAACTTTCATCTTCTTCAGACATGAGTCTTCCTCCTCGTGGGCGTCGTCCTGCTGCTCCCGAAGCATTTGCAGCTCGAATGCCGCACGAAGAGGGCTCTTCCTGGGAGGGATTCCTTGCATCCTGGCTAGAGGTGTTACCGGCTCGGTCACACCCATACCCAGATCAACCTCATCTTTCTCCTTTCCGGTTACGGCCGATGATCCAGCGACACCAGTAGCCTTGAACGGGACCGGCGGAGGGGAGGTTTTAATTCCCCCCGTCGGCGTCCCAGTCTTTGAGGTCGGAGACCTCTGCACAAGTGAGCTGCGCCTAAAAGCAGCTTGTTCGTTTTCCTTTCCAAGATTCGTGTTTTGCAGTTGACAATCCATACTGTTTTGTAACCAGCGCATCGTGCGGCAAGGGGCGGCCCGTTCATTGGCCGAGAGCGGGTGCACCCTCGGAGGTCTACCCCCCGTAGGGGATAAGACACCCCTACCCCAGTACTCTGGGGCCCGAAACCTCCGTTTGCCCAGCACCGATACACAAAATGTGCCGGACGTGCTGAGGGTCGCACCGTGGCAATGCAGAGTCCGATCCCTGCATCCATGCCGCACTCCCTGACTAAGGTCCGAAGCGGCTGGCTTCTGACGACACACTGGAGGAGACCATCGGCTTTGCGAGGCACACATCAGTCCCTGCAACACAACAGGGACACTCCCAGGACCCCCCAGCATGCGCCGGTCGAAAGAAGGTGGAAAGACACCCTTGATTCGGGGTCGAAAACAAGAAGGTGAGCAAGGTTAGCTCAGGAAAGAATAAAGACCGTGAGCTAAGACCTGAAAGATGAGAAGAAAGGCCCTAGCTCGGGAAGAACTGTGAGGAGGGTCTCACAGCTTGGCTCAGGTACCCCGGGGTGGCCAAGAAACACCCGTACAGTGGAAAGCCCACTGCCCCTGAGGGAATTACAAAAAGTTAAACCATACATGCAGTCTAGGGATTATAGGCAATCGTTAGCTCATTCATTTTGGAATTATTGAATTTTTATAAATTCTTGCTTTTAAAGGAAGAATAGTTTTACATATCAACCACTGATAAAATAATTTTATTTATTATATTCATGGTATTTATTAATATATCAATTAAATATTTTAGTTTTAAGTCATGCAGTATAGACTGGGTTTCTGTAAATAACGTACAGGTTTTAACGCTTCATAGTATTAGTTCAATTAACTACAGTTGTAAGGAAATAATCTTTGCAAAATGTAAAACGCAAACCTCCCTTTATGGTTACTAGCTGTAATTTTTGCGCTTAACGCAATCTAATAAATTGCAATCGAAAAATTGCATGTACATGTGCGCCTGTCAAATAAAACAGTTAATTTAAGGTTAAGGTAACGAATACTATGAAGCGTTAAATCCCGTACATGCATTTAGAAACAGCCATTGTGTAGATGAGTTCTGACATCATATTACTTGGAAGAGCTCTCCATTCATTTGAGTGTTTTTATAAACATCTGTTATAAAATATTAAATAAAAACATGACCATAAAAGAATCAAGAGTAATGGGAGGTGCTTCTCATCATAATAAGTAGACTATTTTTAAATTTACGTACAAGTACTAAAATAAAGTTATATTTCACCCACATAATCAGATTTAAAAGTTCAGAATGTTGTAAAACTGAAGAGGTTAATTCTGTTAGCACTTGTCCATGTTAGCTCTTTATATGAATAAAATTAAAATGCCATCTTTGTAGGATGGATTACAACTTTATTTAATTGCATTGTTTGTTTGTTTTAAGCTGGTTACAGATTTAGATAAGATACATAATGTAGATATAATACCATTTATTTTCTCTAATCTGATTAGTAAAACTAAATTGCTTTGGCAAGTAACTGGATTCAGCTGCCTTTGTACATCTGGCTAATAATTAATGATTCTGACAAATTAATCCGCTGGTCATTGTCATTAACAAAGCCACTGATCTCCCCTTCAGTAATATCACCCTAAAATATTGTGACGTTGCCTCAAAATACAGTATTTAAAGGACAAAATATGTATTTACTCGAGGTATAGGGTAAACTACTGATCTAAGTCCACGTTCACGTTGTTTATACAGGGTGTCCATCTTCAAAATAACAGGGGCTTATTCAGCAGGTGGGTCCTATCTCAATTGGGGTTTTGTCTTCTACCTTACTCTGTTTTTCAATGAAACCATAACACCGCTTTAAGATTTCACATGCATAACTGTAACTTAGTTCCACCATTCGTATGTTAAAACACTGGTGCTCATTATTTTTCTTTTATTTAAAAACTGTAATATTTAAAAATTTTGATATTTAAATACTTGCAAAGCTAATCATCTTTAATTGGTTTGTATGCAATTAGTAAAACACACAAAAATTTGAAATAATTTAAGTATTTAAATTATTTTTTGTATCCTTCTTCAAACTTTAACTCACCGAAATTGTGACAATTTAAGAAGATAAAATCGCAGTATCTTTGATAAACTTGCATAATTATTTTAGACCAAGCAATTGTTTGTATACGAATTGTTTACACAGTACAATTTGACATCTAAAATATGACTAGGCTCGCTAGATAAGTGAGCGCTGATACTACAACAGCGTTCATTGGTTGTGACGAGTAATTGTCAAGAGAAGTTGGGTGTAAACCAAGGTTCTTGCACGACTCGGAACAGTTCGATCACAAGACATCTGACTTTGAGTCCTTGTCAAACAACTAAACTACCAACTAAGTGTTTCACTTCCATACTATTAGCCTCATCCTTAAGCTTTTGAAATTTCTACATCGTCTTTAGATTTTCTGTCTTTTGAATTTAGTAATTTAGTTCAATACTGTAAACACAATGAAACAGGGTTGTAATCATAAGAGCAATAACCGAATTTGATTTATCAGATTTTCTGTTAAAAAATATTGAAGGAAATAGCATGTTACAAATTTTTATTTATGATAGAAGCTATTAGTTTTAATCGACAGTAAAGCTATTTTAAACACAAACATAAATCTTTATTTACTTAAAAACATTTACCAATTTTGAAAAAAAACATATTAAATTGCAATATCACATAAGAGATCAAACTGGTTTAATATTATGTAGTTCACGATATTGTATTCCAACACAATAAAATATCAAAATTTAAGAGAGAGAAGGAAAAATTACATGAATAATTTTATAAGTCAATTGGTAGCAATACATATTGCTACCAGTTCAAATGGAAAAAGTGTAAAAGTGCAATATTTGTTCTTGGCCTGAAAGTTTGATAAAAGAGATGACGTCTTAACTCGTAGTTTGAGTTACTGGGGTTGGAGAGCAACAATTAGCTTTTAGCGGTAGGTCATCGTTTCTGTTAAATTACACGGAATGATTTCAACTTCGCACCCATTAATTATTTTCTCTCTTAAGTTGTCAGAAATACCGTTTATGGGTGGAAATTTGTTGCTCCGAGACTTTAAAAGTAATTTAGCTGCACCAAGCATAGCAGTTTGATGAGATAGGATTGATTATACTTTTCAGCTAATGTTATGGGTGAAAAAGGGCCAGAAAATCCTTTCAATCCTTAATACAGTACTAAAACTACTTCCAAATTTTAATTTTAGGCTTTTAACAGCCTAATTTCATAAAAAAGGCATTTGTAGTAACTTTGTTGATTAGCGTTAGATTATTTTCGAATATCACTGTCCAGTTGTTACATGCTTACTATTTCACATTATTTAAGTATGTTTTTAATAAGAAAAAACTGAATAAAATATTGTCTATAGATGAATATTATACTAAATTATATCATACATCATCTGTAACTTATATTATTTTGTAGAAAGAGACCACTTTTATTTAAACGACATTTTGGTATGCTAACTTTACTGTATAGTTATTTTTATCATGTCACTTTTGTTGATAGACTGTGAAACTACGAATCGCGTTACTTTAACTCCAATCAAGTTTATCTTTTTTATATTTCTCCTAATAAGCTAAAAATATCCTTCGGCAAATTAACAATTAAAACAGCTTTCTCTTAAATTACACCGTAAAGTTACGTCTAAAATAAAAAATAATAAATGTGGTTCAAATGTTAAGTTCATTCACACAATTTCATTCTTATTATTTTTTACCTATTTACTCCTCAGCTGCAGAATTCGATTCGTGCTAACCAGATCAAATCGGCATGTATCACATGCAGCATATTAAAACGGGATAGGATCAGCATACCATTGCCCTGCCAGGGTTGGGTAGACAGGTACATATCGCAATGTTTCGAATTGACAACATAGCGAGCATTGTAATTACAATCCTATTTGACTATAGTACCAACCATTGTACAATAGTTGAAAGAAAATTAGTAATTTAAAGAAGTAAAGGCAAAATGCAATAAACAAGTTTAAATACTAAAAACAAATAGTGGCAATTTATAAGTTTTACACTTTCTGATACTACTAACCTAAAATCTTTAAGTTAACCTCTTAAATGTTAAAATTAGAAAGTTTTTCATAAATCGTTTAAATTTATATCAATTATAGAGGGGAAATATATCAAAGTAAATTTACTGGAGATTTTAGAGTCTTAATCTATTTTAATACACAGAGTAGTACTAAAGTCCCAAACGGCTTCACAGTGTTTTAACCTAATAAGTCTATGTAATTAGACTTGGCACAAGCGTATTAAGAACCTCTTACATATATTTTTTTAGATATGTATTGGTTTTGTTAATCTCCAAGTGGCGGCCTATAAGTATTAACAAGAAAATTTTAAATGTAAGCATATTTTCAATATGTAAATTAAATTCAAGGTCTTTTTGTAGAGATCAATTCCGCAAACTCGAACCTTCCAATGATGACCGAGTCGAAAATGACAGGCAATCAAACTTTGCATTAAAATCATATTGCCTTTTCAAGAATTCCCGATAGAAACGAGCTTTTAAAGTCGGGTTTGAATTACATTGCTCAAAGTACAAAACTTTAAAAAAATTATTTATTATATAATGTAGGCCAAATATAAGGGAGTGTAAGTTTTTCTATACGTCCTTTAGGGCCGTCGACGTAAGGAAGAGTTGAAAAAATTGATTATAAAAAAAGTAAATTTAATCTAGTCATTTCTTTCAAAACCCACAAATGCGCGTTAAACATCATTAACTATTTTCGCAGTCTAATCTATAATGTAAATCGGCTAGAGTCTAGCCGCTAGACGTTTGAACCCATAGTCAAGACCTGAATATTTGCTATCCCGTTAAATGTTTAACAAAAATATATATATATATATATATATATTTTTGGCGGTGTGTATATATATATATATATATATATATATATATATATATATATATATATATATATATAATACACAATAAAAGTACCAAACATTTCATTAGGTCGTACCTCCAAAGACAAAAACTAAATCCTCCCAAGTTTTATTGAAGAATATGAATTATAACTAACCAATGTTGATCAATTACTCACATTTACAAAATAATTAATCTTAGTTTACAAGTCATCCAAGTAAACAACAACTATTTTAGTGCAGTAGAGTTATTACTTTACACTTTATTATAGACTTAAAAGAGTTACTTAGAAGTTATTTTCTTTCTAAAAATATATATAACTCCATTTACAATACCCAAAAGAACAGTAACTGCAAACTTTGCAGAAAGTTTTAAAAACATCCCGACTGTAACGTGGCATAACATAAAATGTAGCCAACTTTCTGCAGACACAGTCTTTGTTGTATTTGTAGCTTTACGGAAGTAAGAAGGCGGCGCACTCTCTTTATAACAATGCGCGAAGCTATGCCGGGTATTCTTTGAACAGTAAGTTAAATACTTAGCGCGAAACGTTCTTTACGAAAATCCTTACCTTTGTGTAGCAACAGAAATAATTAATTGTATTTTATTTTTCTAAACTTATGTTTGTTTGGCTGCATAATTTCTTATCATGTTTGGCCATATATTTATCCCTAACATGTATTAAAATATACCTACTGTTTTATTCTTTTTAAGGATTATTAATATTTTAATGATCCTAATGTTGTATGTTGTGGATTATAATATCGAACTGATATCTATAGCAGGATTTGGGTAAGGATTGTGTCGTGAATTAATTCGGAGGCCAAATTCATGTGAAGTGTGACTCGAAGCTTTGCACTGTCGAAATTAAAGGCCATTGTCCATAAATCGCAAGAAAGGTAAGATTTTTTAGTTACTAATACTTCTTTCTCTTACAGGACAGATGTTTACTGAATATATTATTCTGCTGTGTCTATATTTATTATCTTCTAGAAGGTGTAGTACAACTATTGCCCTATTGCGCGTTTGCAATTATTTGCTGGATGCCAAGGCATGGTGAAAACCACCCATCTTGGCGTTGATGGATTTTCTCGTACTCTCGAACATATTAATCGTAGTCTGCTATTGGCTATGAAGCTTTATGAAGCATTTTGAAATAGGGCCTAAGTAGAAGGGATTAGCCGGTCCTGGCGCAGGTCAAGGTCAGCGGTTGTAACTGGCAGGTGTGTGTTGTTGATTTGGGGGTGATTTAGGGGGTTTGGGGAGGGGTTGGTAAGTGTGTCAAGGTCATTTGGAGGGGGTTTTAAAAAAGGTGGGTAGTCTGGGGACGAGTGGCGGGCGGGAGTGTGGCGGGTGCGGATGGGGGGCTGTGGGGCTGTGGGAATTAATAATTTATTTTAGGAAAGCCAAGTAGAATTTTTATTTGAAGTGGTGTCCAAGCGATGTTTGGCGGTGACGGTCTGGTAAATGCCGATGGTGATGGCGATGAGCAGATAGAGGCATACCAACCACAGTACGCATTTGAAGAGCTTTAACAGCCGGATCATTTCTTCCTGATTCTGTGCTTCCAATTGTATTCTGTTAATTTCAAGTTTTAATTTATCGTCTTCCAATTGTGATGTGATTGAAAAGCCGTCCATCATGTTTGTGTACAGGTTAGAGAGGAGCGGTGTAGATGGTGTAAAAGTAGGCGATGGAATGAGGAGAGCAAATAAGGGGAGGATATATATTTAATATAAAGTGGTGGGGGATTGAAAAAGAATATTTGTGTAGGACTAGCTTTCATCGTCTGGTGTTGAATCGTGGGCGGATGAAGGACTGTTGTTTGGCATTTCTAATTCTTCAACATTCTCGCTTTCCATCCTTTCACACTCTGGACAATTGTAGGTAATTTCAACAGTAATAGTAACTGTGTTGTTTGGCGTGTTTACAACATCGGTTAAAGTTTGAAAAATATCCTGTAAATCTTGTTGCGAAGTTACTGCAAAAGTAGTAGTATTCTTTGCTAATTGAGGCTGGTTCATCGTTCGGCGGTAGGCAAACAAATGGTGAGCGACGGTAAGGCGGTCGCTTATATGGAAACGGGGAATAGTGGTGGGGGGAAGAAAAAGAGTGGGGGTAATCCAAAACGAGAAGTGAGAGAACTTCGGTTACCGCAGTTCGCCGCGAAACGCCGTCCGGGTAGGTTGTGGGAAGTGTATAGAAATAAAATAATAATAGCTTTAATATAGAATAGAAATACCAATCACTTTTGTAAACTAAATATTAAGTTTATTTATAATTTGAATTTGATTGTTTTGTTCCTTGCTTTTTAATTCAATAATTGTAATACCATAAGTTGGTTCTTCTTCTTCCCCTGTACTGTTGGAAGATGATGATGATAATGATGAAAATATTCTGGTAGGATCTACATATTTTACTTTGATGTTGATCCATCTTAAAGAATACCTATCCATAAGTGTGAGTAAGTTGTGAAATAGAGTTTCCATCTCATCTCTTTTGGTAATTAAATGTTCAAAAGAAATAAATCCGTCACCCATGTTGGTGTTAGTCCAAGCAATGTAGTGTAAATGAGAAGCGTGTTAAAGGGTATGTAGAATATATATTGTAAAATAAATGGTGGGGATAATCTCAAGGTCAACCAAATGAAATTTTAAAAAAGAGCTGCAGTCAGTGACTACAGCTATACATCTGAAGCTTGAATAGGATCAGAAGACCAATCTGATCTATATTTGCACAAATTTTTGATGCATGTACAAAAGTCGTCTTTATAATATGCATCACACTTTCGGCAATTAAAAAGCCTTTCTGGGTGAAATTTGAAACATCTCTGGGGACAGCAAGTGTGGAAGTATCTTGATTTATAAATTTTGAAGGTTTGCAATTCTGGTGGTGGTAGTTGTTTTGTTTTGCATTTGCAGTAACAGGATCCGAAGAATTCACATTTTCTACAAGCTAATCCGTCTACCATCCATCTTCCTATATCGGTACATTTTTGTTCACAACAGTAGCGTGGTTTGTAGTCTTCTTTTTTCTTTTCCATGTTGACGGTTCCAAGTGGAGTTGGGAAATGAAGGTGTATAGTATAGAATAGAGAGTTTTATTAAAAGAAAAAAGTGGTGGGGGTAATTTCAAGGTCAACCAAATGGAGTTTTAAAAAAGAATGGGGTACAAATATTAAATAGTTGCACACTTAAGATATAGCTTATTCATTTTTTTCTTCTTTCTCCTTTTTAACATTTACTTCATGTTCTTGTTTTTTTGCTCTAGCCATTGCGACGAGATCCTCAGTGGATAGTGGATGTACTTCTGGAAATTTTAGAATTAACTTTGGTTGGAAGCCTTCTTTAGTTAATACATCAAGATCGGAGCTCATCTCTTCTACTGTTTGATAGTCCTTTCCAAATATTTTACCATTAAATTCAATCATCATTCGGTACAGCATAGTAGTTGTAGTTGTTATCGCTGCGGTTGTCAAAAAGCAAATGATGATTTAGTCTGGGTTGAATAGCCTTTTTATAGGGAAGCCTCAAGTTGATGGAGTATTGTTATTGTAATTTAACATTAGTAGTATTTGTGGAATTTAACATTATTTTGAGTAGAAGGGCTGGATGTTGTTGCTGTTTGTGTGGAAAAGTACACTTCATCATCGCAGTAGTTTTGTTTTGAAAACATCTTCTTATTTGTAACATAAACATCGGCATTTAAGTGATAACCACCTGCGAGAAGTACACGCAATTCATTAGTGAAATTGTCGAGTTGTTCAAAAGTTGTGATGGTGGAGGTATCGTATGATGCGCATTTGATTTTGAGAGACATGTTGTCGTTTAAAATAATTGGACAACCAAGGGAGATGTGTACAGCACGGAAGTCAATTGTAGACTGAGGAAATCCCCTTGAAAATTACTCCATTTATATAGTTTTTGTAACTAGGTCAAGGTCATCTAAAATTATTTTTTTAAAAAGCAATATATCACCATGTGCAAAAACACATAGTGATATATTGCTTTTTATTTTTTTTTTATTTTTTTTATCTTTATTTATTTTTAAAATAATTCACAAAGGTGTACAAAAGTATTACAAATAGTAAATTAGTTGTTGGCAGTAGGCATGACGTGAAGTGTTAGTTCCGTTGAATTGCTTCCGCTTGGACCGTGGGATGCCAAGTACAGAGAGCCGGGGTGGATAAGCCGTAGATCTTCGTTTTGCAGGAGGTGCACGAAGCGCTTGGGAAGAAATGTTTGAAATTTTGCTTCATCACCGGGCGTGTAGGGCGCTTCACTCAGTGTAACGTTGATGGCGTCTCCAACACTAGTTTCCATCTTCTTAATGGTGTGGATAACATAATGTTTTTCTTCTTTTAATTCTGAACATCTTTTAGTCGGTAAGACGGTAGATTTTGAATGTTTGTTAAATTGATCGACAAGAGATTGTAAAAATGTTTGTGATGTCATCTTTACTTTTTCTTCTTCTTATTTATTGTTGATATTATTCTTAGTCTTGCGAATCTGTGTGAGAGGTGTTGACTGTTCGGAGGCTAGAGTAATACTCATGCTGGGTCATGGTTGCGTTGTCGCTTTTATATCCTTCCCACCCCCCACCATTCTGTTGTAGATATGCATTCAAACGATAAGCGTTCTTTAAAGCGCATTGGGACTGCCGATGTTTAAAGTTTTTGGTAGAGATACAAATGTTGGCAAAGTGACACTGAAAATCTCTATCCACTTGCACATTTATCACTTCATGGTTTGTAAATGTTTGTATCCAAGCGGTTTTTTCCAATCCCTTTGTGTAGATAATTTTAAATTCCTTACAGTAATGATTCATAATGTGTGGCACCATACTGTAGTGGATAAAACCTTCATCCCATCTCAGGTTGTGAAAATGTTTCATTAACCATTTGTTTGTCACTCTTGCTTTAGTAGTTAATCTGTTGAACGGTATAGGAGGTTGGAATAAATAGTGATAAACCACAGATGTGTTCATGTCTAGAATAACTAACTCTTTAATAATAAAATGTCCGTTGTTACCGCGAAATGCTTGAAATTCAATTATTCCTCGTTTCACCTCCATTATTTGGTATTGGTTTGAAAATGAAACTTGTTTATTCATGACAAAGGTCGGTATCGGACTGTTTGTAAAATTATGGAGGGCGTCCTTTTATACTGCGGGTTGGTTGCTGCAAGATGCTTCTTCATTCATTTCTTGTGCTTCTTCATCTATACCGAAGTTAGTCTGATAGTTGTGCAACTGTCTCCACATATCAACTTCGTGAGGTATTCTATTGAAAATGGAAGTATCTACGGGACCGTATAGGATTGGTACATACGGTTGTCTATCCAATGTATCGGTTAAATATTCTTTTATGATTGCGCTTGAAAATATTAGTTGTTTTAGATATCTTGTGATAGGACCTGTAGCACAGCTGAGGGTGTAGAATTCATCTTTTGTAAGGTGTATTTTTATGTCATGTTTAGTTAAATCTCTAAAACGAACAATTTGTCCTCCCCGATGTTTTACTATATCGATTTCAATATTTGATTCTAGCAAACTTAATTTTGTTCTCCTTCCATATGTATTGTTACTCAAATAACATTCTAAAAGATGTATATGCTTCATAAACGATTCCCAGGAAATCTCAGAGAAAAACACCATTTTAGATCCATGATTCAAAATAATAGTTGGTGAATACTCCAATGATTTTATTACTCCGGCAGATACGCTTTTTGTCATACATGATGAGATGGGATAGTAGATTCTAAGAAATACCTCTGCTAAAATATTGGTGGAAATAATGTCATCGACTTTTCCATTTCTCATCCATTTCTTGTTCAATTTGTTTTTCTATATCGGAACTGTTGTCGGCTATAAGCGGTGTAGTTTCTTCTTCGTTAGTATTTGCATTAAGTGAACTCATTTTGCTAACGATGTTTCCCATAGGATGGTCAAACAAATAATGAAATTTTTACTTCGTTTTCCTCCTTTTATAACAATTGCCCCCACCTAAAAACCGTTTTTTATAACACATTTTTAACTATTCCAGTTAGTGGAGTGTACGTTACTATTTTGTCATGTAAAATGAGACAATATGCCGAAGTACCTTCTGGTATTTTATCTTCAAATTCCATTTCAATTTTTATATCCACACTTGACGATTTTACTGATTCATTTTGCTTTGAGCAATCGATAACGATTATTGGGGCTTTTGAATAATACTGTTCAGGTGATAACAGTGGTGTATTAGTTTTTCCATAATATGACGATTGAAATCTTGCATACATATCGTATAAGATGGAATAACGCTTTTTGCTAAACATGACATTTAAATTGTCATAAGGAAAGAATTGAGAGTTTAGAAACACTTTGCAATTCTTTATATTGCAATGGTCAAATTGACCTGCGTGTGCGGTTATAACATCTTTTCGATTGGTTTGAAAACCTAGTATTATGTACCTTGCTCGTTCCAAATAAGTAGATGTTTTAACAGTCCATGTTTGTCGTTCTGTTTGAGGTAATATGGGGTATTCATGGAATTCCCAACTTCTAAAAGGCATTACAATATCACGGTCAGATTTTAACTTTCTTAACAATACGATTCTATGTTCATCGGCTAATCTTACATGAGGTACTCTCCACACGATTTTATTTAATTGTAGCTGCCATTCTAGTTTACTTTCTTCAGTGCCACTTGCTGCTAGTATCAAGTCCTTGTTAGTTGAAGATCTGAGTAATACCAATTCTTGTTTGACATTTATTATTATTCTTTTGTAATCTTCAGCGAATCCCAAAAGCAATCGTAAAGGTATGTGAAAATCAAAATGACCATTGGAATTTGGTGTTATGCTGTCTTTATCGGGGGTAACCCATCCGGCGGTGACTATTGAATTCTTTTCATGCGGTGTTAATGATGTTAATCCTTTTAGTGTTGTTGTTATACCAACCTTTTTTGTTGAATCAACTGTCACTCCTGATATTTCATATCTTATTTCGTCAAAAAGATATGCCATTGGGTTATTTATAAAAGGAACAGATGAACCTGTTTTTCCATCCAATTTTAATACTTGTCCCTCAATATATAAATAACTCTCACAGGGTAATGTGTAAATATCTTGTTGTTGAATGGGAATCCTTATTTCATCATTATTGTTTAATTTTGATGAAGTGTAAGGGTTGTGCGTGTGATATTCCTTCTCCCATAGGGTTTCGTCGAACGTCGGTCCTTGAGATATATCCAGAATGTCCATCGTAATTTAGTTTTAACCCAATTTTTTGTAGGAAATGTATGTTGTCCGGTGTTAACTCGTCCAATGTTGAAGAGCTACTGAGCTCCCGGCTTTTCCGTTGTGGTTTAAATGTTAATCCCATGTTATACTTAAGTTACCGCTTTTATGTGTAACCGTATTGTAATTGTTTCTTTTCTAAAGTCAACACTATTACCGTCCTGATCTGATATGTTCAGTACGATGTCTGAAATAAAACTGGTGTTTAATGGTAGGTATATAAGGTTTTGTGGCTTTTCAACTATTTTAAAACCAGGAGCAACTGTTGGATAAAATGTATGTAAAATATGTTGGTTTACCCCATCTCTATACGATCCGTGTATAATATTGCATGTTATATCAATACTATTAACCTTTAATATTGTTACTGTGGTATCACCGGTATGAGTAGTTCCGGGATCTAAGATTTTTCTTTTCTTATCTGAAAATCCGAGTAAACTACCGATTGAATTTTCTAAACTTAAATCTATATAATATTTTGAGGTAATTTCCGCTTTTAAAGTATTGTTGTTTCCTTTTATACAGATATTTTCTTCTCCTAGCTGCTTCTGTAATAGCTGGTTTATATCATCTATTTCATATGCTCCCGTAGACAAGGTTATTATCTTTAATTCTGAATAATTTCCTTTTTCATCTTTACTTTCATAATAATGTAGTAAATTGTTTTTACCCTCTGTAATGTTGGGAATGGAATTGTACGTAGTGAAATCTAATAATGCCGCTTCCCATAATCTATCTTTAGATAGACGCAATGCTGGGAAAAGAGTACTTTTTAATGTAGATGAATTTCCGCTCAGTGACACTGTGTACGATGACATCTTAAAGCTGACTGACACTTTTTGCTAAAAACTCCAAACATAAATGTCCGCATATTTCTGTATTGTTGGGTTGTTCTCTTTTATAATTGTAAAATATATTCTTAGAGTTTCTAAAATAGTGTTGAAGTTCTTTAGGTGGTGGTAGATTGCCAAAACTGTCAAAATAATAAACGCTTTGTCCGAGTTTTTTATAGCACACCCAATGAGTTCCTGGACCATAGGAGGAATCTAAATTTACTATTCCAGTTTCATTTTTCCATATGTTTTTTGGTAATGCGTCTTTCATAAAAACTCCTCTAAAAAATGGTATCTTCAAACATTTTACATAATTTGATAATTGATGATTTGTTAAGGCTTTATTTGGAATTATCAATTGATTTTTCTTATTTAGTACACACGGTACGGTCTTAGGTATAGACCTGCTCCGTTTTTTACCATTGACCAAACGGAAGTCTTCTTTGTCTTTGTTTTACGAGTTCTACGACGTCTCTTTTTAATGTTTCCACCTCTTTTAGGAGCTCTTTTCTTTGCAGGTCTTCCTCTTCGACGTTTTCCGCCACCAAATTTTGTTTTCGCCTTCATAGCTGTAGTTACTGCCCAAGCGGCTGCTTTTTCTGCAATACTTGCGTCACTTGATTTAACTCTTTGCCAAGCTTTTTCCGCTAGCACTCTATCCGCTATTGATCTATTTGTTGAATCAGCAAACTTGGAATACGCTATATCGTGTTCTTTGCAAGCTTGATCCAATTTATTAATTCCAGGATCCCCTCTTGCTAAACGTTTTGCCAATTTAGTTCTCCGGGTCCGCAATATTGATAACCTCCGGGCAGATGAAATTCGTATGGTAGAGCGTCTATTGCCCGATTTACAACAGCACCAACAGGAATTCGTTTGAGAAGGGATAACGCAGCCGATGTTATACTACGTCCTTTCTTGCCGCTGACTTGACGACGACTGAGCGGTGCGAACTTCATTATGTTGTTTTATATATAACCGGTGTGTTTACTCAACGAGATGCTTTATATAAATGAATAACTTATGCACAATTTTTATATTTAAATAATTAATTATTCAAATTAATTATATACTGATTTATGATTCTATTTTTAATCCATGCTTCTCGTTCATCGGGTTGAATCATCACATGACTTGTTGTACTAGCTATATGATTGTGGGTATCAATAAGTAAATTGCCCACTATTCTTATTAAACAATCTAAAGTTACAGCATCTTTTGGATGTTGAGGATCGTGTAACTGCATAATACGTTTATCATTACACGTGTAAGCGGTCGAATCATTTTTTGATGTTGTTATAACTTGTCCAATAGTAGCAGCATCATTAAAATCTTCACCTGGTAAAATATTAATTATTTTCTTCTTTTTAGCATCAAATTTGGTTCCGTCGCGTTTATCCCAAGTTATTGTTTGTTTCACTATAACACAATCATTTTCTTCATAACCAGGCATTATATTTTTTATTCTTCTATTATGACCTTCATATGTGCCTAATAAAGGACCGCCCGCAATTAATGTTTGTGCCATTAAAGGTACATCCGAACTTTTTTGACCAAATCTTCCATTTGTTATTCTTTTACCTCCCGCATCCCATTTATCATTACTTCCTTGCATTAAATCAAACTTTTCATTTCCATGTATAAATGTATTTCCTCGCCTTAGCACAGCATCTTCATGTTTTACAAAATTTGATGTTTCCTTTTTTAATTCTTTAGATAATTGTTCCATAGTAACAGCGTCTTTTGGTTGAGAACCAAATTTTACATTTGACAATGCTTTTCCATGACAATCTATTTCATCAGCATCTTGTAAAATACAGTTGTCCTTGATGTATTTCAGGTTTACAGCATCACCGTCTTCCTTTGGGTATCCAATGTCATTTATAATAAACTTATAAAAAGAAAATCCTCGTTGAGTCTTTTCCGGTATTATAGAATGTAAGTATTCTTTATTAACTGAATCTTTATCATTTTTTGGATTTGCCACATTGGTTATCCTATGATTTCCAGCATCATATGTTTGTCCATCTTTTAAATTGTTACCCCACTGCAATTTTAAAGTGTTGGAAAGTTCATATGATAAATACTCTTTAGTAATTGCATCAGAACTGTCAGTTGGTTTACCAACATTAATTATTCTATGTGATTTAACATCGTAAGTATCCTTAAGTAATTTTAATGATGTTGAAGTAGCTTCTTTTACTGTTTTTAAATTTGCTCCATCAGTATCTTCTTCTGGATCTTTAACTAGTTTTAAACGTTTATTACTTATGTTATAGTCACCTTCAGGTGTTTGCGGCAATCCACTTCTTTTTCTGTCTTCTCCAACTTGCACTCCTAACGCGGAGTACCGTCCAAACTTGTCGACGCTCATGTTAAAAATGATACATTATATGCTTGCCGTTCTTTTATATCTGCGGACAATTATACGACGACACCTCGACTTCTGAGTTCATCAACTAGAGCCACCCATTCATTATTTAAACCTGTATGACCGGCTTCCATAGCTTCATGTAATAGTCTCATTCTGTCAACTAATTTATTAATGTCTTTATAATAAATTACATTGGTATTGTACAGATTTTTCATCAGTCCTTTGCCAGATGTTGAAGTATCTCCTTTACTCTTTTTACCATGTTGTTCAAGAAGTGATAAATCCATAAGTGATAAAGATTTTCTTTTTAGCGGTTGTTTCACTGCTGGTGCGGTACGTAATGTTGGTAGTTTTCGTGGGGGAAACAACTTTTTTATAACAATGTTATATTTTGTTGCGCGTGAACGATTAATTATTGCATCCTTTGAGTAATTCCTTTTATGTGCATTAGTATTTTGTAAAATTTCCTTAAAAGTATTTAAATCTTTGGTGGAATATCTCAATGGTATGTTTTTAAAAATTAATTCTTATAATCCTTTTGTTCCCTTATATTTATGCTCACCAATAATGATATAATCGTCTTCAGTTATTTTAAGTTTTGAATCAACTATTTTCAATTCATTCCCATCAATTCTTGCTCCGTATATGTGTGATTTACTTAAATTAGGGTTTGATTTTATATCATGTAGCATTTTCAATATATATTTTCTTCCCAAAGGTCCGTGTTGTAATATATCGCTACTCAATTGAGTTAAATTTGGAATAGATTGTTCTGCTTCAGGTATTGGCTGTTCTTCTTCCTTTTCAACAATAGGTTCTTCTTCTTTTGTTTCTTCTTGGTCACTAGCGCTTGTATATGAATCATCATTGTCTTCTTTTTTTAATGCTTGTACTTCTTGTTTAGAAACTGGTAGTAAAACATCTCCTTCATAACGAGGTTTACTAATGGTTTCTGATATTTGTTTTAAAGGTTCTGTAATAGGTTTAAATGTAGTCTCTAAAAATTCTTCTCTTTCGCTTATACCCATCCTTAATGCACGGTTTTTTATCCTAATAGAATCACTGAGTGATTTTATTTCTTTCAATAGTTTTTCTTGATTTACCATGTTTACACTATGAAGTCTCATTCATTACTAGACATACCGCTATTCATTTAATGGATTAATACAAATTTATCTAACCCTATTCGATACCTTCCATCTTTTATAGCTTCATCTTTCATAATAACAAGAAATCCATACTTTTCAGCCCATGCTTTGCCGCACATCTCTTTAAATTTATCAAATGTCATGTCGGCATTCACATGATCGTTATATATATGTTTCAAATTCGTTTCATCTTGCTTGAATATTATCAACAAATTCGCATTATCTCTTATAAGTTGTTTTGGAATTTTACTATAGGTTTGACCAATATAAATACTGTCAATATTATGATGTCTCCCCATTGCGAAATAACTTCTTATTGTATCATGATTCTCACATGACACATCGTCAAATATAAATATAGAAAATGGTTTAGCTTCATTTGGTTGCATAATAGTTTCACTAGCATTAAACTTGTAGAAATTTACTTCTGGCACACTTGCTAATACCTTATCTAACAACTGGTATTTAGGTTGTTGCAAAGATTTTGAGAAAATGTATATGTTATTAAAACGTAGCCCTTTTGGATTAGTTATAAGGTTAAATACAACATTTGTTTTTCCACAATTAGAAGGGCCAGTTATTAAACATCTTATAGAGTTTGGTAGTAATTCACCATGTTTACCATGGTTTAAATTGTTATTATCCACTGTCAATTCATCTATATTATTAATATTAAATCGTTCTTTTTGCTGTACAATATCCATCTTGTTTAAAGGTTAAACACATAATGAGTTATTAAAGTATTACACCAAGTCTTTTGTAGGAATCCAAGAATCTTCACTCCTATCAAATCCCAACCAACGGACTTTAACTTTATCCTTTTTTCTTTGTAAAACTTTTTCAACAAGATATACATCACCTACTGTCGATTTTAATAATTCATGACCATAGAATCCGCCTTGAAGTAGTTCACCTTTGTTATCCTTTAAAATGTAGGTTTCTGGTATTGTCGGCTGCACTTTGTAGATTGTAAATATTTCGTTAGTCCAATTTGGTAAATATCTTTTACTAAAAACTCCTTTATATTTACTTATACGTACTTTGTCGTTAATTTTAAACTTTTTAGGTTTTAATTTTTCAATTTTAGGAGTAGTATTTTTCTTAATACGCTCCAAAACAAGCTTAGCATTATTGCTATTTACTTCAATAGGTTTCATACCAATAGTGCGATGAAACTTGTTATTGTATTCTTTTATAAGCTTCGGTAATATATCGTACCACACGTACGATCCTCGTTTAGAAAATGTTTTATACATTGCTCCTTTTAATGTTCTGTTGAATCGTTCAATTATGGAAGCTTTTACTTCCGAATTTGTAGAATAATGATTTATGTTATATTTTTTCATTAATGCTGTAAATTCTTTGTTAAAATATTCTTTTCCATCATCAGTTTGTAAATGTTTTATGACAAATTTATTTTTCTTTATAACTGCTTCCATAGCTTTTGTTACACTTTTCCCAGTCTTATCCTTGAGTGGTATAGCGTCAGCAAGCTTACTAAAACAATCTATAATTGCCAATATATATTTAAATCCCTTATTCAATTTACTATGCGGTATCATCTCAATGAGATCGGCTTGGTAAAGATCGTTCATTCCTTTAATAATTGTATTTCTTCTTGGAAACTTTCTTCTTGCCGGCTTATGAAGTTCGTTTACAATTTTATCCTTTAATCCTTCCATCTTCAGATGTTGTTTGTACACCGGTTGAGAAAATACTAATCCTCAAAATGGTTTATCACCTTTTATATTATTAACAAATATGGGTCAAGGCCATATTATATTTGTGTAAAAAAGAGGGAACATGGCATTGAACTTGCCATGCTCCCTCTTTTTTACGGAAAGTAAAAGGAAACAGGTGGAAGGACGAAGAATAGGTTTTATTGGTCGATAGGAGTTAAAGAATAATGTCCAAAAGGTAGAGTGTGTATATTGTCTTCCCGGATATGTCTCTTGTCATCCTTGTAGCTGAGTCCCCACTTAGTTTGCTTGACACTGTAGACTTGATGATTAAAGCTTCTTATTGTATTAAAAGTTGCAGTTGTTTCCATGCTTTCAAATAAACATCTTTTAAAATGTTCAAACTGTACATTCTTCTTTAAATATGATGTTTTTATACCTTTTGCCTTCTTTACAACTTGATGTTCTTCTTTTTCACTAATGTACAATTGAAAAGAATACAGTTTGGACATTAATGCCACAATTTCTTCCATAGGTGCACCATTTGTTTCATCTTTGAATTTTCCTAAAACCTTCTTGTTTATTCCATTGTCGTAATTGGGGTGATGTTGTGGGTAGTCAGAAAAATCAAAGTCATTTTTATAAACAAATGTGCGTAAATCTTTATACATATCATTGGTTATAATCCAATAGATGAATGCATCGGTATCCATGTATGCTATTCCAATATTATCTCTACCATAAAATTTCACCATTTTATTATAATGAAAATCATACAAGTGAGTTTTTGATATGTCTAAAATGGACATTCCAACATATATGGGTCGATCCATCTTAATTGAAATTTTATTCATAGAAACGGCAACAAGGTTTTCATTAATAATTATAGAAGATGCAAAGTTTGGTTTTTGCACCAATTTCTGTAATTTTGTTGGATCAACAACCAATCTTAAGTCTTTGTGATTTCTTTTGTTTTCTAATGTTTTACCGAATATCGCATTGTTCATTAATTTAAAGAAATCTTTTTGATAATTGGATGTTGCTGCAGTTCTTCTTCTTGTGTTGTTATCTATATAAGATTTTAACCAACAGGATTGTGAAAATTGCAGTACTTTATTAATTTTCGTAATTTTCAATCCCATCTCTAGCGCTTGCTGTACTGTCCAATAATGAGCTACATACCTAGTCTTATTGTTAAGTGTCATCATCAATTTCGGCCATCTACCAGTGGGAGATATTTCTGTTTTTGCTAATAGTGGTAGATCATAATGATGGTCGTGGAGATGTTCTGGGTATTCAAAATCAAAGTCAAAGATGTAGCCAATATCCCCATATTTAGGGATATCAGCGATGTTATTGATTGAATTTGGATCAACTTATTTAAAATTGTCATATGGAAGAGGGTTCGACATGGCCCATCCGTACAGATTATTTGCATCAAAATAACCTATAAATGTGCTAGGTTGTGATGCGTCGTAATTTGGAAGATATTTATTGTTTGCTTTTACATATCTAGTTACACTTTGGGTTAAACCTCCTCGAATACCGGATTCAATCATCAACACCATGTCTATGTCAGTTAATAGTTGAAGTTTGCATTTTGTTTCTTTTAACATAGCCTGCCATGCCAATCCGGGAGCTGTGTACGAATGAAGTGGGTCTAATCCATATGCTGTAAAACAGGTGTTTCTAAATTCTTCCATTATGTCGCAGAGTAAAGTCACATCTAATTTAACATAAAAATCTGAATATTCGCCTAAGGTTCTTATTTCTAATTCATTCCATACTCTACAAGCGTGTTGATAATCCTCTTCACTGATGTCCTCTTCATGTAATTTATTCTTAAAAGCTTCTTTATGTGGAAGTGACGTTTCTTCAAATTTTTCCAAATTGTCAATGTAATCATAAGGAAAAACGCCTTTACGAAGAACTAAATCTAATTTATCATTGTTTACAATTTTTTTTGTTTCTATTAAATCTTCTTTTCTAAGATTTTCAGAAAGTTTTGATAAGCTGCACGGCATAAACCGGTACGAATCTACAAATTGCAACTTCATATTTCCAATTTTTTTACTAAAGGCTATAAACTTTTCAGTTGTTTCTGCAAGAACATCAATTGCACCATCATCTCTCCCCAATTCTGGTATTATAAAATGACCATCATAACCGCTAAGGTTATGCAATATTACAGGAATTCTTCTGGTAATCTTATAGTTTATGTTGCATGCATTGCATGCTGCACCCCTATAATATCCTGTAAGATGATCGTGATCTTTAACTTTATAGTTATTTAAAGTAAATTCATTTTTACATAGAAAACAGTGGGTAGCATTTTCATGTTGAATTTCCTCTTCTTCCTCCATTGGTATCATTGGTACTATATTATTATACAAATTTTCAACATGGCCAGCTATTTCATATAGATGATTTAAAAATGTTCTGGCAACATCTTCACCACGATACACCACGGGTTTTGATGACAATCCATATGCATTCAAATGTTCTTCAACCAATGTGGATTTAACCAATAAACAAAAACTGTTAGGCTTGTGCATTTGATATTTTATACTCTTCCTTGCTTCAATGTTTTCATCTTCAATTGGAACAAGTGTTGATTCAAAATCGGCATATATTACTATAGGAATGCGATACTGATGGAAAACTTTTTCAAACTGTAAATATGATTTATTTAATGGTGGTAGAATAATCTTAGCTTCAAAATTTTCATTACACAGTTGTTTGTGCTCCAGTAACCAATTTTGTCCTCCATTTCTAGGTTCTTTAAAACAAAAACATCTTTTACAAATTATTTTTCTATGTTCACTTCTTGATAATTGTTTATTGACAAGTTTTTCAAATGATTTTATCCATACATAGTGTGATACTTCATCCTTTGTAATTAATAACAAATCCGTATGGTCTGCAAGTTCGTTTTTTACCACTTTCAAAGGATACACCTTGTTAGAACTGTCCAAACCAAATACATTTACAGATATTCCAGGGTTTTGTTTTTTCAAATTTAGAAATATCCTTCAAGGCTACCGGATAAGACACACCTTGAAAGTTATATCTGTATCTATAGTTCTCATATTCTTCGCTGGGTCTTTGTGCATCGCGTAATATGAATTTTGATGTCATTGCATACCGGAAACATTCCGTATCATGATTTTGAACATTCACACATGATTTTGTATCTTGAATCCTTTTTGGAAGAGCTATATAACTGCTCCCCATTACCCCATACCCATGCTTGTGAACTCTAATATCCATACTTACTACACTAACTAAACTCCAACCTGATCCTCGTCCTTCATGTTCTTGGATTTTATTGATGATCTCATCAAAACATTCTTCTACTATTGAATTAATATCTGAACTACTCATGATGGTTCTGTTTTTAGTTATAAATCCTCTTGGTGACAATTCTTCTTCAACGTTTATAAACATAGCATCCAATAACAAGCCGAATTTAATAAAATTTAATCGTTTTAATTCTTCTTTTAAAAGTTTAACTACAATGGTTTTTGCTTCGGCAAGAAATTTGTCTAATTCTAAATTTTCATTTTGGATTTTGTGATGTGTTACTACTCTTCCGGGCAATGCATGAATACTTAAATTAGGTAGTGCATTAGATGGTCCCGCTGTTTCTTCTTCTTCTGCAGATGCATTTTTATTTTCATTTTGTGTTAAATTTTCATTTATATTATGATATAACTCCTTATGAATGTCTAGCAATATTTCATCTTCATAAGTTTCTAAACATATATCACAACGATGCATTTTAGCGATGTTTATCCTATGAAATTTGGCATATAAATGAAATGCATCTTTTTCATACCTCCTTTTTATGCTGTATTACCCCACC
Organism: Neoaliturus tenellus; assembly: GCA_030545055.2. NCBI lineage: Eukaryota > Metazoa > Arthropoda > Insecta > Hemiptera > Cicadellidae > Neoaliturus > Neoaliturus tenellus. The sequence goes on along the minus strand of CM061531.1, from coordinate 184,944,502 downwards.
ACTTTTTACCCCCACCACTATTTTTAATCTTCTTCTTCTTCATCTTCTTCTTCTTCATATGGAAATAATTGTCTCGCACAAAAATTAATCTTCCACGTATTGATTCCAAATCTGGATCGTGACTGGATGTTGGAGTTTCATTATGAATATTTTCAAATTCCAATGATGGTGTGTATTCATTCTCTGTTAACTCCATTTCTACATCTTCACTCCCTTCATTTATTAATTCTTCTTCCATACTGTTAACACTATCTGTTTCTGAACTGTCATTATCCACATCTTCCACGCCAAACTCCTCTTGTAGAATTTTACACAATATTTCTGCAATGGGTTTACTTGGATAGTCGGTGGTATCCACAGGAGCCATGTCGATTAAATGAAAGAGCTTCTTTCTCGTAGCTGCTTTTATATAAATTATTTTATTAGGTCAAGGTCAACAACACTTAAAGCGAGAATGGGGAATAGAGCACTAAGTGGTATGTTAGTCCATTACCACAAAGTGATCTATTCCCCACTCTCTAATGCAAGTCCAATTAATAACCAATTTATATTCAATATTTTTAGTAATTTTGCAGTTTCCTTTGTTTAACTTTTCTTTATTGATTGTCTTTAATCACACAGTTCATAGGTTCTTCTTTTTCTTGGTGAAACAATTGTTTACGTTCATATTCCAATTGACGTATTCTTTCATTTTTTATAGTCAACTCTATAAGTAGTTGGTTGATGTAGTCAGCAGCCATGTCGATTGTTCTGGTTCTTACTTCTCCCAATTTCACTCCTGGTATTAGCCTCTGTAGTTTATAATATTTTAGTTTTATTCTTGTTTCTCTTGCCTTTGCCATTTCTTTCATCTTCATTTTTCGAGAGTCCGCATATTGTTTTTTATTCTTTTCACTTAATGAAAGATCCAAAATGATGTTTTCACTATTCATGTTGTCTTTTCTTATGTTATGTTAGTAAACGCCTGTTTAGGATAAGAATGACTCCAACCAAGCGTTGGACTTCTTTTATCTAGTTTCCCCCACTTAATTACCTTCCCCCACCATGTTTATTTAGGTCAAGGTCAAACATAATTAATGCGAGAACGGGGAATAGAGCACTAAGTGACATGTTATTCCATTGCCACAGAGTGATCTATTCCCCGCTCTCTATTCTACAACTAATTTTTTTTACTTTTATATTTTATTATTTTTTTTTTGTATTTTTTTTACCCATCATTTTTTACACAGCAGGAGGTTGGTACTTCACAGGAGAGTCTCCATCAATATCATTAAATGCGTTCCATGCATAAGTAGCAGGAAGATCGTTTGGCTCCATCTGCAGAACAGGGAGTTCATTTGCCGGATTCCATACATTTAGATTTTGTAACTCCTTTAGTTTATTTTCCAATACTTCAATTTTACCCAACAGTTCTATTATGTACTTGTTTGCAGTCCTCAATGTATGTGCTCTTGTACAGCCTACGTCCAATGAAGGTACTAAAAGCTGCATTTGATACAATTCAGTTTTCTCTTTTATATGACGTTCCTTAGCTAAAATGCTCAATTCCGGATGTGTTATAGGTTTACCTTTTCTTGACAAATTTACAATCTTCTTTGACAAATTTAACGGTTTTCTTTCACTTGTTGAAGGAGTTGAATAGTCCCGACATTCAGCCATTTTTCTATGATGTTCTTCTTTTAAATGGTAGTAAGCGAATAACTCCTGCTGCGTATAAACCTTGTTTTATACACAATTCCCCCACCATTTTTATTCTCCCTCTACCAAGTTCTTTAAACATAAAACCAAACTTCTAATTCCGCGTTAACATTGTTGTCTTTTAAAAATTTAACAAAGTCCGAGCTGGAAGTTGACATATCTCTATTTCTTAAATAGTCTCTTACTATGTCTTCATCCCCTTCCTCTAAAATGTAACAAAATACCTTCATTAGAGTTCCATTATCTTGTTTTGAATGAATAAAATTTGAAACCGTTGTCCACTCCTCTTCAACTATTTTAAAGCTTGTCACTTCTAGTTCAAAATGCATTTTTTTTTTTTACTAAATTACAAGTTACTTTTTTAAACAATATTACAAGACTAAAGAAATTGGTGTACATCGAGCAACATATATAACCAATACCCCCCACTTCTATTTTCCCCCACCATTCAATAAATTTCCCCACCATAGTGTTACATTAAACAGTTTTTTTTTTTTTAATATGATCTACACCTAATAAATCTAAATAACAGTTGTGCACAGATTGTACATTTTTCATTCATGATTTCAAACCTTATTAGTGGTGCCTTAACACGATGGTCTACATATCCTCCTTCAAGATCAAATTCATCCCAATCATCTATAGCTGCTCGTGCACAATCTTGACAAAGAGTCGTCCCATCTGCAAATTTATAAGCAACAATAATGCCAAACCCGTAATTTTGTCTTCGGTATTCATGAATAGCTTCTCTAATGCTGTTTGGAATAACACATTCTCCTGATCTTATTATATGGTTAAATAAAAAACCATCACAAATAATTTTCCTTAAGCAAAGTTCAAATAGAGTATCCACCATGTTTTATAAAAGAGATTAATATTTCAACTGAAGTGTTTACACATGTTACATCCGTCTTAAATACTTTATCCCCACCATATTTTATATATATGTCAAGGTCAAATTATATTAATGCGAGAACGGGGAATAGAGCACTAAGTGACATGTTATTCCATTGCCACAAAGTGATCTATTCCCCGCTCTCTATTCTAAATCTAATTTTTTTTAATATTTTTTTTTTATTAATTTTTTTTATTATTTTTGTTTTTTATAAGTTTATACAGATGTTTAAACTTCTTTCTTCAAATTCCTAATATTTCATTTCCTTCTTCTGCACCCTCTTCAACTACGACTTCATTATTTCCATTTTTCAAGAGCAATAGTTCATTTTTCAATTTCTTCATTTCATCTTCTAATTTTGTAATTTTAGACTCTCTATCTTCCAATAATAATTTTAAATACTTAATATAACTACCAGCCACATGTACGGTCTTTACTCTGTTTTCTCCAAGATGCATGCCTGGGATTTGGATTTGTAGCCTATAATACTCCATATTAATATTAGACTGAATTTGTCTTGCTTGTTCGCTTTTCTTCCTTCTAGCTTCGGCTTCTTCATGAGAGGCAGCCAAGTCAGACAAAATTGGACGATACATTGTTGGTGAATGATTTTACAAGAGTGAGAGACTATCCAGTTCAACAACACATTTATCTACTTTCCCCCACCACTATCCCGAGTAGGCCAAAAATGTTGAATACATATTTCAATAGTTACACTGGCACCATTTTCAACTAAAAATTTATAAAGAAAATATGGATACTCACTGGGTTTAATATTCATATTGTCCATCATAAAGTTAAACGCCAATCTTTCCGAATATTCATTGTGATATTTTTCAGTGACACCAATTAACATTCCTTGTTTTTGAAATTTAAAACCAATGTCTGGAATTTTTTTACAATCCTCCATGCCTAAAAGTGGGAAATAATATGTAAAAGAGTTCACCGGTGGAGACCAGGGTTCATCCTTACAAAAAGCTTTAAACATTGCTTCTCGGTCCTCCATTATGAAATGATTTTTAAACTGTTTTCTTTTCTGCTTAAATAACCTAACCCCCCACCATTTTATTCAGATTCTTCTTCTTCAGATTCGGTTAACTCTTCCGGTTGATGCATCATTGATATATTTCCAGTTTCATTAGTTGTTTCTTGGTTTAAATTTATAAATTCTTCTACTATTTCTTCTATTAACTCTCCAAATGTAACATTCATCTCTTGTTCTAGTTCTTCTTGTTCTTGTATCTGACGATGTGTAATAATTTCAGTAATGTATATAAAGGTAGTAGCTCTTGGAGACATAGTTTAATAAAGTGTATGGCTTTACTAACAACACAGCATATAATGAATAAAACACCTGATCAACTCTTGCTTTTATAGCAAATATGGGGAAGGGGAAGGGGAAGGGGAAGAGAAAGGGGAAGGGGAAGGGGAAGGGGGGGGGGATATCATTAGTCCGATTCAGAGTTTGAAGATTGTATAGGGGATATCAATGTATCAGTTGATGAATCTAAAATGAATGTTTCAATTGCTTCTTCATCACTATCATTTATTAACTCTTCAAATATTTCTTGTTCAAAGGATGAAATTTCTTCTTCCAATATAGAATCATCCAGACTATTATTCAATTCTTCTTCCGAACCTTCATTTGTCTCTTCTATCCAAGTTATATTTTCAGTTGTATTAAACTGATTTTTTACTTCAAAATAATTTAAAAAAGGTGTATCCTTAAAAACCATTATTAACCTTTTCTCTTCACACCAAAGTAATATCTTATGACAAAGTGATACTGAGTATGAAGTTGCTGTCTTATATATATTCTATTTCCCCCACTATATTTCATATAGTTAAACATTTGTAACATAGTATGATTACTCTTCTTTATCAAGCTTGTAATACATTGCGGCTACTTGCAACTCAAACTCCATTTCTTCTACAAAATTACGTAATTGCACCATCCAAGGAAATAAATTATTTAAATTTTCAATTCTGACTGTACATGAACACAATAATTTGTAATCACCTCGACGATATACAAGCACTTTAACCCCTACACCCATATCTTTTAAAATTGTTTCTTCAATCTTTCTATGTAATCCATATAATAGTGGCCAAAGTTCTGTATGTTTAGCAAGGAATGAATCCAATCTTTTGGACATGTTCACTATATAGCAACTGGTTAAATTCTGAGCAAACATGTGAGCTGCGGGCTTTTATAATACAACTAATGGAAGGGGGGGGCACTAATTGAAATTAGGGAAGGGGGGGGGGGTCAAGTTCAAGGTCAAGGTCAACAAACTTTAACTTATGTAGTAACCAGTTACTATTAACTCTCACATATGAGTTAAACAACTCATATGCTTAATTGGTGTATTAGGTGGCTCTGAAAAGAGCCTTTTTGGGTTTAAAAAACCCTGCTTATCTTAAACAGATATTAAACCAGTTATTGTACTCCTCATTTCCCCTAAAGTCCTCAAACAACTCCGCCCATTGCCAAATGTATTCGGCGTTGTCTGCAGTCACATACAAAATTGGGCTACCAAGAAACAACACTGGTGATATAATTACTATTGTTCTGCCCAACTGCAACCAGTCCAATGCTTCCCACATATATGGGTCAAGACTTTCTTCCAGATCCAAAGTTACACAACGCAAATATTCAAATATTAATCGTTCATCTTCCTCAACTTCTTCCATTTCCTCTGGCTCAGATTCATCTTCCTCAACTTCTTCCATTTCCTCTAGCTCAGATTCATCTTCCTCCACTTCTTCCATTTTCTCTAGCTCAGATCGCCTGTTGTAAAAGTTTGAACCGTCCAGCGGAGCCATGTTCACTGTACACCAGGTTAGCGGCCAATGTCCCATACCCAGTTTCATAGCGGCTACTTATATAAGGCAAGAGAAAGTTGAAGAAGGGAGAAGGGGGAAGCGGGGGGGGGGGGGAGTTAAATTTTTATTGGGGGGGGGGGGTTGTGAAGTTCAAGTTTAAGGTCATGTGAAAGTAGGTCACAGGACATAGAGTGACCAAAAAATAATGGGAGAGAAACTCAGCGCACTATTATATAGCGCTGGTTTCTCTCCCATTATTTTTCTACCAAAATTTTGAAAAAAGCTAACTGATTTTAACATTTACTACGTCCCCACTTAGTCCAACCATCCTCACCTCTTATTAAATAGTCTCTCGCATCAAGTCTATTGATCGCTTTTTGCTTTCTCAGAGGTACAGACAGCTGTATTACCCATTTGAAGCCGTTACACCCAATTACAATTTTGTTGTGCTTGTCTGTTTTACTTACAAAAAAGTACCTCAAACCTTCCTTCAGTCTATTTAATTTAGTAGGAGGGTAGGACTTACTGGAGACTACAGTCGGTTGTGGCTCAGAAAGATGGTTTATGAGATGTACACGGCAATACTTTTCATTTAAAACACATTTCCTACCACAAACCGATCCTTTTTTAGCACCCTTACGGAGCTTCTCAGAGCATTTACGAAAATTTTTAAATGCCCTGCGACGCTCTTCATTTAATAATTTAAAGCGCTCTGAAGGAGCAATTTTGAAAACTGACTTTTTAACTTTAGAATTAGGAATGATAGGATTAATGGACTTTGGTTCAGGAATTGGTGTTATTAGTGGTGGTAAGGAGGTGAAATTATGAATAGATTCTAGAATTGAAGGAGTATCAGGACGAACAGGAAGCTCCATCTGCGATGACGTTGTAGGTGTAGGTTGGGGTTGTACTGGTGGAGTTGCCGTAGGGTGTGTCGGTGATGGAGGGTGGAGAAGAAAAATACTTCCAAGAACCGCCATGGCTTGGAGAAGAATATTTCCCGAGCAGTTGTAGCAGATGTAGATGGTGATGTGTCCAATCTGCCGCAGCATCGACTCCGGGACGTTCTTCAACTTCAGTCTCTTCGCCGGTTTCTTGTTAGCAGCCTGGTGTATTGATAGTAGGAGCAGGCACAAAAGTGGCAGCAGGAGCAGCAGGCGTAGTGATAGTAGTAGCAGAAGTTGTTGATGAAGACATGGTTCTGAAGTGACAGCGTTAGCGGCTGGGAATCAGAATAAACAGACATGTTAGCTAGCCCCGCTTATATAGAGATGCTAAGTGAAAGTGACCCTCGGGGGGGGGGGCAACTAATTGAAATTGGGGGGGGGGGTAATTACCTTAATTTAGGTCAAGGTCACCAAAAAATAATAATAATCCAAAGTGATGGAGGCGGCCACGGCCGTCTCCACCACTCTGTATTCCTCAAACACTCCCAATCCAACCCTATAGTTACATCTTGCAAAGGGATCCCAATTTTTTTGCCCGCACGCACGTGGCGATCCAGTTTGGTGAGCTGTGATACGGGCGGTTCAGTCTCGGTGCCCGAAGGCACTGGGCTTGACCATCCAATTATAATAGGGGAGTCTGGAACAATTAATGCAAGATGCAACTCTAACCTCCCCACCCTTAATCTAAACCCACCCAAATATAATTTTTTTTCCTAACAAAAAATTCAAAATTTAAAAAAAAAAATAAAAATATGCGCTGCCTATGGCACAACACGCATGTCCCACCCATATTTAATGAAGTTCAACAGAACTTCTATAATTTAAATTTTAAATTTAATCTACCCCTCCTAACAGCTAGCTGTGAAAGGTTATTAGTACACACACACACACACACACACACACACACACACACACAAACACACATAAATACAGAATAATTACATCAACACTCAACATTAAATGCATAAACACATTTTTTAAACATTAGCAATAATATAACACACCTTAATACTAACATCGCAATGCGCAAATTAAAACTTAAAATTAACGCAACTTAAAACTAAAAAGTAAATAACATTTTACACACACACAGTCACACACAACAAATATTAATATTAGAACCCTAACAGCAAGAATAACTCAAATATATATTGGCCACCTATATATTTAAGTTACCCTTTGAAGCTCCGCGTCCGGAGTTTCGGTACGAACTGATTCTAAAATTCTCGACAGAATACTCGTAAACTTCGAATATGGTGGGGGGAACTGGTAGGGGTTTGAGGGGCTTACAACGTTCAAAGTACAACTTCAGTAGGAAATTTCCAAGCAACACTGTTTCATACACGTAGCGGCGATTATTACAAGTAGGTCGTCGATAATTTAAGTGTTGTGTTGCGGCTTTCAATAATGTTGGCCAACATATAATTATATTCTCCACCTAATTCAACCACAATTTTCCTTATAGCATTACACCATAGTTGTTCACTACTATTATCTTAATAACAGTAAGAAGTTATGTGTTCCCTTTCGCCGCTCAACTATAGTTATTATTTATTGCCAACAGCACACCTAAATTACCGTTACTCTATCAGTTTAATTTATCTTAAGTATATATTGTATTATCTTAACCACAACAGTTACCGTTTGGTAACACCAAATTAGTATTACACAAGCTTAACTACTATTACCATTTCAACATAAAGTAAAAGTGAAGGGGGGGGGTGTTAATTACCTATTTTGTGGGGGGGGGTTAATTACCTATTAATTACCACCTGCTGTTATAAATACCGTTACACGAGCAGCTGTGCCTCTTTCCACTCGCGGGACCCACAGCTGACACAACACCTCGGTAAGTCGCTACCGTCTAATAATATTATATATGCTTTCTTTTAACTTACTCCAATTAGGTCTACTTGTTTTTAACACCCCATGTATAACTTAGTTTTCAACTATTTCTTTTTTATTTACTATAAACACATATTACTCTCCCATTAACATTTTTTTTTATTACTGCATAAATTAACCTCGCATCAACATTATTTTGTTGTTACTTAATATTTATATTCACCTGCTGCCAATTATTCATATTCACATCTGTTTTTTTTTTTTTTTTTTTTTTTTTTTTTTTTTTTTTTTATTATATTTACACCTTTTAAACATTTATAGTATTACATTACTATTAGTCTTATCCATGGTGTTAACTTACCGTTTACACATTAATAACACATATAATTATTGCTAAACTATAATGTTTGTACAAATACTAGCTCTTACCTCATCAACTTATTAACATATTATTGTTTCCACTTGTGCAGCTCATAGCCAATTCATACAGAGTAACAAATTCCTTTTTTTTCAACTGGAATATTATCTTAATATTTTTAACAAAATAGTTTTTAAAGTGTTTGCCTCTCCCATTAATACAAATTATCGCAACGCTGCCGAACAAATAACCGGGGTGACCGCAATCCCACCCTTTTATCCCATCGGCTTAGGGGGAGGGTAGGGGAGGGGTTGTTCGTGACTCACAAATTGCTTAAATACGGGGTCGGTACCGCACGCGTCTCATTTATTCCCCGGGTTCCGTAGAGTAAACTTCGGTCTTTACTTTTCTAACAATTTTCTAACTTACATTTCTTACTCTAAAACATGTGTTCGCGGTTAATATGCTAATCACTCTCTATATATTCAAACACATTTACAGACACTAACCATTTATCAATTGGTTTTTACACAGTGCACATTTAGTCACCACTATTACAATGGCTTCCCACACTTTACAGCTGAAACTTTTACGCACCAAACATATTTTACAAAAACAGTCTAACTACACAGTTTCAAGACCTCGTAATACACTCGCTAAACTTAAGAAACAGTTCAGCTTTCACCCCTTGTATTTTACAAGATCCAACCTTCGCGACAGTTATTCTACTGACACTATTTTGCAAACAGTCTTAACTGATATGCTGAAATATCAACATTACAATCTTGTCACACCTATTGATGATGTTATCCAGTTATTCTTATTCACTGTATTACCGGGTTTATATAACCGTTCTTCATCACACACATCTCTCATTCTACTCTATCAACTCACAATATAACCATCTAGCGGCTCTCATTTCTTCAAGTTATGGACACGCGGCAGGGTGCACCCATACAATCTCCAATAGTGACATCCACTACTAACGATAACAATGGTGGTGTTCCCACACAAAATTCGCCTACATACACTACCACCACCGACTCCCAACCCGTGCAGAGCAATGAAATCAACAGTACGGCTGCAAACGATGTAGAGGCCATCCTACGATCACTGGTGGGCTTTGATGAATAAATAAATTTATTTCCCGGAGCCCCACTCGTCCCCAGACTCCCCACCTTTTTTAAAACCCCCTCCAGATGACCTTGACACACTTACCAACCCCTCCCCAAACCCCCTAAATCACCCCCAAATCAACAACACACACCTGCCAGTTACAACCGCTGACCTTGACCTGCGCCAGGACCGGCTAATCCCTTCTACTGGCCTAATGCTGTCACTTGGTTTTCGTCCAATTTTATGGGCAGCAAACAAAAATCAAAGTTTTATCAAGAATATACTGACATTTTACTTCCCACCAGTAGATTATTAGGTGTTCCACAATGCAGCTGTTTAGACCTATTCTATTCACACTATTTGCTGCCACTGTGGTGACTCTATCAAGCACTATAAGATATAACCTTACAATGTAATAAGTTATGCTTTCGATGCTTATTTGAGTGTTTTCTTATTCAACTCTTCAGGCGTAACAAGTGCTGTGTGAATTCTGATCTGGATACCATTCACATTTGGTGTGAACTTTTCGGGCCACGTGAGTTCCATGACCAACAAAGCTATGTCTCGCCTGAGAGTCCTGTTAAGACGTAGCTGAGAGTCCTCAAGCAACAAAGTCTCAACGCTTCAACTCGTTCCGACCTTACTTCTCTCTGCCTTTGAATACTATCCTCCTCTTTAGCTGTCGTTACAGCAGGAGTCGTGGAAAGAATGCAGAGACTGCAAAAAATGTGTGTCGAGGATTGGTTTGTCTTCCTCAGCGGGCCATAGTCATATCATCCTACAACATGAGGACCACCTACTATTCCTATTCCTAGTATTCACCTGACCAGTTGGACAGTCGCTCAAGTATTGCTGGCCGTGCATCATCATCGTCAACGTGTTTACTAGGACTGTTCCGCGCTGTAATATCTATGTTTTCGGGTTCCGTGTTATGTGTTTTAACATTTAAACCTTTTAAAATGTCTTTACGATGGATTTGTTCAGATCCTGTAGATATATTAGATATAAGGGCCGAAACCTTAGTTTTTTAACATGAAATGTCCCTACTTATTTGGTTCTGAATACATTGATATGCATGATCGATGCATTTCTTACCACACGTATTAATAATAAAGTCTTGTTTGTAAATAACTGAAATGCTGTATAGTACTTACTTATACATAATCTTTAAAATACAAATTTATAGTTCTGAAAGATTAAAAGTCTAACTCCGCATTATGAAAAAAAAAAACATTGTTCACCACTCATGCAAAAGTGTCTTTTAAATGTTATATTGTTTTTAAAAGCTCAGCTGTGCCTGGCTTTGAAAACATGACTGCAAACCAAAAAGATCCACTTTTGCTCATAGTAATTAAAAATACTATTTCGGAATAGCGCATGCTAAAAATTAACATATGTTTTTGTCGTACGCTAGAGTAAGGAAACGTCAAACGCACTTTGCAAAAACAATCAATATCAGAATTTTAATAACAACTAGTTTAATTATAGATTGCAATAAATATAAAAAGATCAGAGTAAGAAGTATTAAAATTATTTTAAAGAATTAAGTATGATAAATTTAATAAACCAATCTGCGTCCTGCATATGATTGAGATACATATAAAAAGTTATGCGTCATTTATAAGGACAACAAACTTACATGAGGTAATATTTGACGGAGTGCTAACGTTAAATTCAGTGGAATGTTCACTTGAGTTAACATCGGATGGAGTTTCACGTCCGTTAGTTCCGCTCGACTCTCTGGCTCCAACTGATGAAATGTGATACTTCCTGAGATCGTGACAAGCCCGACAATCTTCGGTCTCATTTTATGACGTTCAAGTTACTCACAAATTCAGTAGAATGTTCACTTGAGATAAAACCGGATGGAGTTTCACGTTCGTTAGTTCCGCTTGACTCTCTGGCTCCAACTGATGAAATGTGATACTTCCTGAGATCGTGACAAGCCCGACAATCTTCGGTCTCATTTTATGACGTTCAAGTTACTCACAAATTCAGTAGAATGTTCACTTGAGATAACACCGGATGGAGTTTCACGTCCGTTAGTTCCGCTCGACTCTCTGGCTCCAACTGATGAAATGTGATACTTCCTGAGATCGTGACAAGCCCGACAATCTTCGGTCTCATTTACGACGTTCAAGTTACTCACAAATTCAGTGGAATGTTCAACTGAGTTAACATCGGATGGAGTTTCACGTTCGTTAGTTCCGCTTGACTCTCTGGCTCCAACTGATGAAATGTGATACTTCCTGAGTTCGTGACAAGCCCGACAATCTTCGGTCTCATTTTATGACGTTCAAGTTACTCACAAATTCAGTAGAATGTTCACTTGAGATAACACCGGAAGGAGTTTCACGTTCGTTAGTTCCGCTTGACTCTCTGGCTCCAACTGATGAAATGTGATACTTCCTGAGATCGTGACAAGCCCGACAATCTTCGGTCTCATTTACGACGTTCAAGTTACTCACAAATTCAGTGGAATGTTCAACTGAGTTAACATCGGATGGAGTTTCATGTTCGTTAGTTCCGCTTGACTCTCTGGCTCCAACTAATGAAATGTGATACTTTCTGAGATCTCGACAAGCCAGACAATCTGGGGTCAAATTTTCTTCACATCGAAGTATGGCGTTGTGTTTTCCCATTTCGGTTTATGTTTTGTAGAAGAACCAAACCCGATTTTGTTTATTCAAACGTAAAAATAAGCTACCTAGATATGTTTGAAAATAAGTAACACATGAACAATTCTTGTAACGATTTAATGTATAATGAAATCATTGGGAAATATTTAAAATGTCTTACATTCTATGGGTTAGGATTGTTATTGGTTAAGAATTGTAATTGTATTTTTTGCATTATAACTAACCACTATACAACCTCTTTTTATTAGCTTGTTTGAATGTAATTATTTTTACCAAAGATTCTATAGTTTTTTTCTCAGAGATTTTTTCTTATATTTTGCATAATTTATTTATTTTTTTTATATTTTAGTTGTAGTGGAATTTTTTGATAGGGTATTTAGAGTGTAGTTTCAGCAATTATTGTAATCTGTGTAATCAAGTTATTTGCATGAAATATCAAAATTAGTAAATGATCTAAAAAGTTTTATTTGTATGTGGTAAAAGCATTAAATACCTTCTCTATGATATGTAAAATATATTATTTTACTCATGTATGCAAATTGTTTCCAAAAACATCTTTGACGATTCTTTAAAAACTTTGAAATTTGACTTATTTCTGGGGTAACAATAATATTTATACATATTGATCGAAATTAATTGAATTAATTGAAATTTTTAAAATTAAATTTGTAATCTTATACTCTAAAACAAGCTCTGTTTGTCCGGGCAAACTTTTTTTCGCTCCAAGGATTTTTTATTTTTTGATGGAATATGGGGGTTTTGGCCACCAGAAATCGATTGGAGCTGGTCCCATGTCTGGGAAAAATCCGGTTTTCGCGCTAGAGCCCTCCAAAGTTTCCATGTTATCCTTATGGAGATTTTATTAATTGAACAAAAATCAGCTGATAACTGTAGATAAAATAAACCAATGTGTTACATCTTTAACCTGTAGTTTAATAAAATTATACCAAATTGCAGCACCCGTCAGCTTGGCGAGTGAGTGGAGCGAACGAGCTTTGTGTGAGAACTAAAGTAATAAGTTTACCGAGCTTAAGCTCGGTCCCTCTGGTACTATTATCTTAATTAAAGAGAAAAAACGACTTATGAATATGTTTTATTAACATTTCATAATAGTATAATCAAAAGGAGTTTTAACAATACTATAATCAGCTTATAACTGTAGAAGGGAAAACGTGTTATATTTGTAACACGAGGTTCAAAAAACCTGTACCAGAGTGCAGCACCTTTATGCCTGTTTAAAATTCCATACATATGAAAACAAACGGCTTAATTTTAATGTGTGCAAGCAATGTTATTACCGTGAACCGTAGTCGTTTAACTGGCATTGTTTATACAAATGTAAACAAATAAATTTAGTCCTTTCATTTCTTCCTCGCATGAAAGCACTTTCCCGGTAATCCTGTTTTCAGATTCCATTATCTCGACTCAGCCGCAGCGGTTTCATTTACATATTTTATGGTCAAAGAGAATACCATGTCGCTTAGTTCATTATTGAATCTCTAGGCGCTCCAAAATGTTGAGATGAATAAATATGAAATTCAGGCGGACGCCGATGTTGAGCCGAGCTCGCGCTGTCAAGCGTACTCGAACTTTCTACTAAATGTGATACTCACACAAATAGCCATTCATTAAAAAGTGGTAACGTTCACCGGCAAGTAAATAATATCTAGGGAAAAATTGCGATGTTATAACAGTACTTAGAATACCGTTTATAGTCACGTATCAAAGGCTGCGAATAATATCCTTTTATACACGCCAAAAGATGTCTTATAGATCTGATTTAACTTTAGAGACCAGGAAACTTTTCATATTCTTAAACGTTATTTATAGCTGGAAATCCCGTTTTCAATTTAGAAGCATCGCAAGCCGATAAGGATAAATGCAGACTGCGGGACGCCTATAAATTCAATATCAGCTTCAAGTGTATTGCCAGTAATGCTTTGGTACGGTAATAGAAAAATCTGAGTATTTTAATGTTGCACAATTTTATTTCGTAGCTCAAAAATGGATAATATAAATAAAAACTTCAAATTTACAATATTCATTTGTCTTTTAAAGTAAATATATTAAAATAAATATTTCAAGAAAGAATTTTTGTGATAACATGAAAAACTCTGTAAAATAGCATTTCTATACAAATATGTTAAAAATTTCCTTATAGATAGAAATAAGGATGTTTCCTTCACGCAAAACTAAATATCTAAAAATAGTATAGATTGTTCTTGTATTTTTATTTATTTCAAATCTTACATAACCAATGTGGACCTTCGATTGTTTCTTTTACTTATTTTATAATGCGAAAAAAAAGAACTTATATTTTTTACAGTTTTACCAGAATATCACTCAAAGTGGTTTCCTATGATTTTGCAAGTGCTTTCTTAATGCTGCATGCAATTTACCGTCCTGCAGAGAACACATCAATAGTGTATTTTTTACTTCTTTAAATTAATATAGTAATAAGCTTTTTTATTCTATTAATAACGTATGACTTAGAAATTTTTTTGATAAAAGTTAAATTTTTCATGTGCCGTAAAATGCACATATCCTCGGAAAACGTACTATTATTTACGTTGCTATTATTACGTGTTGTTAATTCTGTTATTTAAGAAGATATTCAGTGCTGCACTTAAAAAAATCATATTTTGTCTTTAAAATTGTAGTCTAGCTGAGTTATGAAATTTATTGTAATGGTTTTTTTTATTGCAAATCGAATTGCGTCAATCTTAAAGTTATAGATTTCCTTTTTAATTTTTCAATTGTTGCAGATTATATATTATATTACGCATCTGCCAACTTTCTTTGTTTAAAAAGTATTTCATAAAATAATTGAGTACTTACTTTTAAGGCGTAAACTAAACGAAATGTAAAATTGGCCTCTCAGCAGTTGTAAGCGGCCCTTTCATTACCTTCAAGAACATTCTTCCCCATCCTACGTAACTTTCATTTACATGGTACAAAAGGGTTGGACAAATTAATTCATTAGGAAACCTTGTACAACACTGCCTGAACTTATAATGGTCTGTAGTCCTAAAACTTATTTCTTGGTCTCAATAAAATAAACGCTTTTACAACTTTTAATAAGTTTTCGTCATATTCTTTTCTTGTAAAAAAGAATATTTTTCCTAATAACGTACTTAAGATTTTAGTTCTATCATAAAAAAACTGATAAGCTGTTCTTTTCATGGACAGCAGTGATTTTTAATAAATAATTTATTACTAGAGATCGCCGACGGATCGAAATTCAACCAAAATGTTAGTTAAAAATATCAGTTAGTTGGCCCAATTATTAAAAAAAGTTTTTAAGTGAAACATATTTTCTTTCTGTTTTGATACACAGATGTCTTATGATTCAATACATTACCCTTCCACCATAAAAATTAACATGGAAACTTTGAAAGTTTGTTCGTAGCCCTGTGGACCGATGTGAATTAAACTGTGATTCTGCTCATCTACAGGACGTTACTTTTCTAATGGTATGGTTGGATTTTTCCTACAATACACATAAGCTGTTCAAATATTTAGAAGGTTTTTATTGCGAGAGAAAAATTGTAGTTTTCATCACGAGGACGGAAAAAACACTTTTCGTCTGAGTGATGAACAACGTTTTTCATCATACTGTAAAAATATAAAATGGATATCTAATTTAAAATAAATTAATTAAAATTTCATTATCTGTTTAAGTTTAGTATTTGACTTCCATCTTAATTTAAATATTTCTTATAATAGCCGACGTATACGTAAAATTAAAGAAATAAATGTCAAAATCCAGCAATGAAATTGTAGTCTGCATGGTAGTTTTTTGTTTACATTGGCCTTTTGTGTTGGATTAGTATGATTTTCGCTTAAGAAAAAAAAAACTAATTTTGAGGTTAGCGCACGGAAAATATTAACAGATGTTTTTCGGTGCACATTTTAAAGGCTATAGAAAGGGCAAACTTTGTAGACTAAATACAGGCCAAAAAACTGCTGTTCTGCGTGCAGCATGATGAAAATAGTATATTTCATATCAAGGGCCGAAAATGGGGTTTTACCGGCCTCGAGATCGTACTTAATCGAGATCAAGACGAAGTCGAGAACTTGAAACGATCGAGAGCAGGCAAAACATTTTTGGCCGAGTTATGAACGATATTTTTCATCACACTACACAATTCAATAAATTCTAAACAAATGAAAAAATATTTTTTCGTTCATAACAAACAAAACATAACCTCAACTAACCTAGCGAAAAATACTGCTTGTGTTTCTGGTTGCTAGGCAACCACTTCACATCAGATAAGGCCACCGAAATATATATCAGATAAGGCCATGTACGTCATATATATTTGATAGTTGCTATCAGCTGAACTACCAACTACGTCACTAATTTGTTATTTGTTGTTGTTGTTGTTGTCGTCGTCACCTACCTTATTATATTTTAGATTTCTTTGCTACTGTTCCCATTACCGCAATAGGCCAGAAAGTTTTAAGGAGAAAACAGGTGTTTCGTTGGTAGAAGTGAGGGTCGAAAACAGGCGATTAAAAATTTGTAGTGTGGTGTGGTGAAATTTTTTTCAACACTCCTTATAGAAACTAGCTATTTTCGAATGCAGCTGATGGTAAATAAAATACAGTAGCTGTTTCCGGAGCTCTTATTTAGAGCAAGAAAAAAAAACGATCAGCTGATTTCCCTTTGTCCCAAATTTACCTTTCCTCGCTCTCAATCAGTTCTCTATTTGTCCACTACGAGCGCTAGTGTTTCTTTACCATTTATTTTTATAATTTTAATCTGCTGTTTATACTGTTTAACAAGCTAAATGAAAACCGAAATAGGCAAACGCTAGTTTTGCGCCGTGATGAAAATTATTGTTCATAACTTGTACCGAAATTGATTTTCCGATACTTCCTTAAATAATTCCGGACTCGCTTCGCCTCGTACATGAAACTTGGCCGGGCACCGTAAAATGCCACTTTAGGTATTTGTAATGAAATTTATTATTTCGATTTATCAATAACATTTTAGAAATAACTTATTGCAGGTTATGCATAAAAAATTGCAAGGAACAAAATATTTATCTGTAAAAATAGGTCTTTATTTCACCAAGTATATTTATATAATATAATAAAAAAGGGACATTTAGTTTTTCAATAAGCTATTTAACTAAAAGTTCATTTACAAAATTATTGATTTGTATTTAGTGATGTGTTTTGTCTAGGCCTACTTATTTGTTCCCGTTCAAATAGAATTATATTCTTATGAGTTCTTCTTCAGTATAAAGAGATTTTACATACAGGGTGCTGAAAAGTCTGGATACGGATTAATAATTAAACTAAATGTTGAAGCTAGAAATCTTAAAATTTGAGAATTTAATTTAGTGCTAAAACCCTATTTTAATGTATTCACTGAGTTCAGATAAGTCAATTCATTGAGTTTGAAAAGGGTGAGGAGGATCGTCCTCTGAAAAAATAGTAGAAAATCTTAAGAGTAAGGATATGATGATGATGATGATGATGATGATGATATATATATCATCATCTGTACCCGAAAAAGGAGCTCAAATTTCCACTTTTTAATACATAACGAACATTGTTTCGTTTATTAAAAAGTGAAACAAATACTAAAGTTTATCGCACAGCGATAAGGAAGATACATTATCGCTAATGAATTTAACTTGGCGAGGTGTTTGCGATGATGATATATATATATATATATATATATATATATATATCAATTAATATATAAATAAATAAATAAATATATAATAAATATATAAATATATAAATTATATATATATATATATATATATATATATATATATATATATAATTTAAGGACTCTTTTAATACTTAGTAGCTTCAAAATTCAATAACTTCGGACATACTTGACCGAGTTCGGGTTTAGGCATATTATTTAGAAACTAAAGACCTTCAAAATGATGTACAATATGCCATTGGCCAATTTAGTTTTCTTTAAGACTCCCTATCGGGAACATCCATGAAGGAACCTATGAAGGAAAATTCATCGGTCAATGTGGTAAATGTAGCCACAAACCCGAGCTCAAATTATGAAGTATGTGCGAAGTTATTGAATTTTTAATTTTCAGCAGTATAATTTAATTGAGAGCTTTGATTGTCTGCCATTTAAGGCTCGGTCCATATCCATTTGAGGTCAGATTTGTGGCATTAAACTCTAAGTAAGACCTTTTATTTTATGTACTTAATACACTATGTAAAGATAGGGTACACTTATGTAAAGATTACACTTAAGATTTTCTACTGAATTCTCATGGGTCGAGGATTTTCCACATCAGACTTAGGTACTTAGTGATAACATTAAAATAGATTTTTAGCCCCAAAGTGAATTCTCAGGATTTTGCTTCTATCTAAATTATTTACAAACATACTCATACTAAGCCGTTTTCAGACTTTAAACACAGCTGTGTTGTTGTAATTAATAGAAGGATAAATGTTTAGGAAAGATCAACTAGCTAGGTTTGAATACGCATTTCCCTACTCCAACTACATTCTCCAAGTTCCTCGTCGAATACAATTGAACACAATCCCAGTATCCCAGAATACCACACAACATAAGCACCCTCGTTTGTGTTAAATTCTCAATAGTAAACTAGGCTAATTGTTGGACACTAGTCCAAAGTAAATGCGTGAAAATTATGAAAATTGTTTAAAAAATTAAAAGTCATGTTGGTTGTATTGAAGCCAAATTGGAAGTGTTTATTTTACAAAAACAATTAATAAAAACATATGTTTACAAATTTGCATTAATATAATTTAATATCATGTGGTTGAGTTGGATAAGTTAATTCAGTATTGACCATACCGGCCGCCTTGAAAGTCCCTTGGACTTCAACTTGATCTTGATGTTTTAGTCAATGGGAAGGCGGAAGATTTTCGTCACTGGTCTAACATATTCTCCGTCTTGTGTCTTGATTTTGACCACTCTTACTGCTCCGTCTGATCCAGGGAAAATGTCTAAGATCCGAGCTAATGGCCAGTGTTGAGGAGTAGTATTTGCATGGACAAGAACTAAGTCTCCAATTTTCAAATTTGGGGTTGCGACGTTCCATTTAGTTCGTTGTTGGAGTGTGTTCAAATATTCCAGACTCCAGCGTTTCCAGATTCGTTGGTATAGCTGTTGCACTAATTGCCAATGCTTCAATCGGTTTGTAGGTATTTCTGTAAGGTCTTGTTCTGGAAGTGATAAGAGAGCATCGCCAGTAAGAAAGTGTCCTGGAGTCAGTGCCTTGAGGTCTGTCGGATCACTGGAGAGTGGAGTTAGTGGTCTGGAGTTTAACATGGCTTCGATGCGAACAGTAAGCGTCATAAATTCAGGTAATGTCAGTACAGTTTGTCCCATTACTCTGTGAAGGTGATGTTTTACACTCTTTATCGCGCTCTCCCAGAGTCCTCCATGGTGCGGCGATGCGGGAGGGTTGAAATGAAAATGGATTGACAGATTGGATGAAAATTGTTGAATGCGTCGCTTGGAATCAGCACATTGTATTGTGGATTGGATGATTCTGCGAAGAGCTGCATTAGCACCGATGAAGTTGGTTCCACAATCGGAGTAGATGTCTGTACATATCCCACGACGAGATGTAAACCTGGTAAGTGCAGCGATGAAAGCTTCAGTTGTTAAGTCTGTCACAGTTTCTAAATGAACCGCTTTCGTTACCATACATATGGAGACGCAAATGTAGACTTTAATGTGCTTGGTAAATCGTAGGTTTGTTACTTTGACAGTATATGGGCCACAATAGTCTATGCCGGTACATTTGAAAGGTTTAGATGGAGTAACTCGAACGGTTGGTAGATCTGCCATGAGTGGGTTCGTATTGGTTGGGCGATGTTTGAAACACGTAACACATTTATGAATACGCAAGCGAATAGTGTTACGCGCATTCACTATCCACACTTGTTGAGACAATAAAGAATGCACAAGTTGTGGTCCAGCATGTAAATGATGAATATGGTAGTGATCAATCAACATATCAACGACGTGATGTCGTTTTGGAAGCAAGATGGGATGCTTTGCTTCATTTGGAAGTAATGTCTTGCTAAGTCGTCCACCAACACGAATAAGACTATCGTTATCAATGAATGGATGGAGCTGACGTAAGTGCTTAGGACAGTTGTTCTTTTGTAGAGAAATGCATTCTTTGCTTAGGGTTGACTGTTGAACAGCAAAAAATATCTTGAGCCGTGCGTTATGAAGTTCTTCAGGCTTTAGATTGCCGTGACGAGATGATTTATTCTGGCAGTTGTGAATGAATCTTAGAACATACGCCATTACTCTTTGAAGCATAATCCACGATGAAAATCGAGTTAGAATTGACCAATCTTCAGGTTGGCTAGTAAGTAAAACCGGTAATGGATTTGGTTTGATTTCATGGGAGTTGTTAAGCGGAATAGGAGTGAATTTAGTATTAGGCCATGCTTGCGAAGGTAATGCAAGCCATGATGGACCATTCCACCAGAGATTATGATTTGTCAAATGTGATAATAGCAAGCCTCGTGATGCGCAATCAGCTGGGTTTTCCTCGGATGAAATGTGATTCCATGCTTCAGTTGGAATAAGCTCCTGAGTTTGAGAGACTCTATTTGCCACATAGGTTTTTAAACGATATGGAGGAGTACGTAGCCATGTCAATGTGATTGTAGAATCGCTCCACAGATGAATGTTGTTAGATGACAGATGAGTTGGAAATAATGAAATGCAATGAGCTGCTAGTTGTGCAAGTAAGTGGGCAGCGCATAGTTCCAACCGTGGTATGGTTACACGTTTTAAAGGTGCAACTCTGCTCTTTGCTAGCACAAGTTTGACATCTGTTGTACCATCAGATCTTTCACATCTGAAGTAAATAACTGCTGCGTAACCACTTTCAGACGCATCACAGAAACCGTGTAATTCTACCTTAGATGTTGCGCTGAGATTGAGTGAGCGAGGTATGTAAATTTGTGATAGAAATTTGGTATCCGTTAACAGCTTGGTCCACTGAGATTGTATGTCCGCAGGCAATGGTGCATCCCAAGCTAACCCCCTTGTCCATATCAGTTGCATGAAACACTTGGTGAGCATGACAAAAGGTGTAAGAAAACCGCATGGGTCATAAATCTTTGCAATCGTGCTCAGGATAGTTCTCTTAGTGTGATTATTATTGGTTTGGGAAAGGTTAAATGAATATGAAAATGCGTCTGTAGTTGGCGACCATTTTAGTCCAAGGACTGTGAAATGAGGGTCTGAAGAGTTTGGTAAAAATGTGGGAGATTCGAGATGGTGTTGCGGAATGTTGCACAATAGCTGAGGTGAGTTTGATACCCATTTGCGTAACTCAAAACAACCACGTTTTAACAATAAAGTGAGTTGGTTTTGCAGATCAATGGCTTCTTCTATTGTGTCTGCCCCCGTGACAATGTCGTCCACATATGTGTGATTGCGGATAACATTAGCAGCCTTAGGAAAATCATGACCTTCGTCATTGGCTAACTGGTGAAGCGTT
Source organism: Neoaliturus tenellus (assembly GCA_030545055.2). Classification (NCBI taxonomy): domain Eukaryota; kingdom Metazoa; phylum Arthropoda; class Insecta; order Hemiptera; family Cicadellidae; genus Neoaliturus; species Neoaliturus tenellus. The sequence goes on along the minus strand of CM061531.1, from coordinate 184,922,684 downwards.
CGGATGGCAAGAAAAGGTGAGCTGTTAACACCATATGTTACTGTGTTAAGACGATAAATGCTGATTGGTTGGTCAGTGCTTTGTCTCCATAAAATCAGCTGAAAGTTTTGATCGTCAGGATGAATGTTAATTTGCCGATACATTTGTCGTATGTCACAACAAAATACCACCTTGTGGTGACGGAAATGCAAAAGTATATCCGCAATGTTAGTCTGTAATTTTTGACCGGTTAGGAGCAGGTCATTTAGCGAGAAACCAGAACTTGTTTTGCAGCTAGCATCGAAAACTGTGCGTAACTTTGTTGTTGAGCTGGATTCTTTCAAAACACCGTGATGTGGTAGAAAATAATGTGCGTCTGGTAAGGGATTACTGCATTTGGTCATATGCCCGAGGGATTCGTACTCATCCATAAATTCATGGTAGAGCATGGAAAATCGCTCATTACTGGAAAACTTTCTTTCCATAGCTCGTAATCGTAATTCTGCAGCATTACGAGATGTCCCTAACGTGTGATCAGATTGTTTGAAAGGCAACCTTACAGTATAACGTCCGGTTTCATCACGGGCATGAGTCTGGGAAAAATGTTGTTCGCAAAGAATATCTTCTTGTGATTGAATGGGGCGTTTAGGAATTTCTTCCTGAATCCAGAAACGTTGAATGGCGTTATGGATGTCATTGTCATTAGATGAGTGTAGACAAACGTTAAATGAACTGTTTTCTGAAGGATTGGTTGATGACGTTGGAATGCATGGTGTATTTCCCATGATGACACATCCAAAAGGAGTATTAATGACATGAGGCATGTTGGGACCAAGGGAAGTTTGAATCCCAGTAAAAATGTATGGGAACAATGACGCTCCTAAAATGACATCAATGCGACTTGGTTTGTGGTAGTTGGGGTCTGCGAGATTGAACTGTTGCGTTAGTTTGACAATATCTGGTGATACTGGTATGCGGGGAAGGTCAATAGTGAGCTTATCTAAAATAATCATTGGGTGATCTGCAATGATTTGGTTACCTTTTAAAGTTTCCAATGTGGCGATTATCTGCCCCTTGTTTCGAGCTGTTTGCTGAGTTATGCCCGATATTTGAACATCACAATGATGACGGGGCGCATTTAGTACACTGACAGCGTGTTCCGAGATCAATGTGCACATGCTTCCAGAGTCAAGCAATGCTCGGAATGTTTGAGTTTTACCATCAGATAACCTAAGTTTTAGCAAAACAGTACCCAGTAAAACCGTGTAGCTTTTGTTTTCTTTTTTAAAGTCATTTTGGGAACTTAATGAAACAGAATTATCCTCAGGTTTTTGCTCACTAGCCTCGGAATTAGTGGGACTGCTCTGAAAGGTGTGTACACTGAAAGTCGATGTTTGAGGAGAATTGACTGATTGATTGGAATTAAAATGCAACAAAGTATTATGCCGTTTGTTACATATTTTACAGAGAGATTGACTTTTACATGCTTTAATATCATGCATCCCAAGGCAAGAAATGCAATGATGATTAGCTTTTACCATTTTATAGCGGTCTTGGGGACTTTTTGCAAGAAACAAAGGACATGTAAATGTTTTATGACTATTTTGGTGACATGCAACACATGAATTCAACGCTTTGTTAAATGTCATTGTAGGTTTGGATACAGACTTATTTGTGGACTTATTGGAAATAGGTTTGGAGCTTTGAGGAGCTGTAAAGGGTGTGGTACTGAACTGTGTGTCAGTTGTGCTACCTGATGAATTAGGTGAAAATACTGCATCCTCGTGTTGATTACATTCCTGGGTTAAAAAGTCCAAAATGTCCTTAACTGTAGGTAACGAATGATTATTACCTGTGACAGAGCATCGAGACGATTCTAGTCGTTTGCGCAACTTCACGTCCATTTTCCGCAGCAAGACTGCCACGAGAACTGGATTAGACTCCGGCATGTCAGTTTTGATGGCCTGTAATGCCTGAGTATTTTCGGTATATGAGTTAAGAAATTGACGAATTCCTGGTACATTAACAAGTGAAATCTCTGGAAGATCCAAAATTTGATTTAAATGCAGAAGTTGTAGTCTACGGTCATTTTGATACCTGTCTCTGAGCAAACCGTAAGCTATTAAATAATTTTCATTTGAGATGCTTAGGTTGCGTATTAAGCTTAAAGGTTCGTCAGACAGAACACTTAACAAGTATTGGAACTTGCTGACATTAGATAATGAACTGTTATTGTGAATTGAAGCGTCAAATAGGTTAATAAAGTTTGTCCATGTTTTTAAGTCGCCTTTGAATTTACTTAGCTCAAATTTTGGCAAACGTACTGTTGTGGACGTACCTGTGGTGCTTTGGTTTGTACCTGGCATTGCGTCATGGCTCGTGAGTGTTGCTGGCTCCTCCCTAGGCTGAAGTAGCTCGATCGCGGATGAGATGTCGATATACAGTTCCTCGACTTCATTTTGGTCGGCCTCTAGGATGTCATCAGTCAAGGTTTCGTCTTCTCCATGCGATAGGGCGCGTTGAAGCATCTGTTTGAATTCCGTCCTCTCCTCCTCAATTTCCGCTGCATAGGTCGTCAATGTCTTCGTCTGCCTCGGAGTGATGGCTTCTGCCTGCTGTTCGATACCCTCGATTGTCGTTTTTATAAACTTGAGTCTGGTTTTTAAGAGCCGAGTAGATTTCAAGTATGTTTCTGGTTTGAATTCCGTTGATCTTGGAGGTGCCATTGCTAACTGATGTAAAATGAACGTAAACCAATGCTGATGATGCGATTATGGATGACTTGATGCGTTAGGATGATTGAAATGTGTCTTGAAATGCGTTTGATATATGAGTTAAAAGGTTGATCTGAAATGGATGTAAATTCCACTGCTTAGTTCAAAATCATCCTGCTCGTGAAGGACCAATTAATGTTGGACACTAGTCCAAAGTAAAATGCGTGAAAATTATGAAAATTGTTTAAAAAATTAAAAGTCATGTTGGTTGTATTGAAGCCAAATTGGAAGTGTTTATTTTACAAAAACAATTAATAAAAACATATGTTTACAAATTTGCATTAATATAATTTAATATCATGTGGTTGAGTTGGATAAGTTAATTCAGTATTGACCAGCTAATAGTTTTCATTTCAACTACTAGGCTTTCATTTCGATACATGTAAAATATGCGCTAGGGCAAGATTGAAGAGAATTTTTGTTTTAACACAAATATGAAAATGTCTTATTAAATTATATCTAAGGTAAAATTTTCTCTACATAATATAAACGTCTGATTCATATACACGCGGTAATACTTACTAAAACAAAATGTATCCAATAAAACAATTGTGTACCAACCAAAATGTGTTAATGATCAAATTCTGAAATAAGACACTGTCTGTTTAATCGTAGTTTATAAAACTATATTGAAGCGAAAAATAGATAATGACAAATTTGTATCGTTTAGCAAAATATTCATTTAGTTGTCAGTCGATTTTTAAAACAGGGAAATGTTTGCTCGATTAAGAATCGCCACTGATCAACACTTTAGAAAGAGAATATTTATGTTTTCAATAGAAAAACGCTAAAATATACTCTCACTTCGCATTTCCTGTGATTTCTGCTTTGCTAACAGCATACTCAGAAGGCCCGTAATGATAATCGTGAGTCGGTGTTGGGTTTTTACTTGTACACCTGAGATGCCAGCACCTAACATCATTGTTGTTCGACTCTAATGATGTAACATCTTGTATGAGCCATTACCTCGCCAAAACATCTTCAGGCTCGCACTCAACGTTTTTTGTGGAAAGTAAGGACAATGGTTTCATTTGTAACACTTTTCTAAAGGCATGTATATACTATATTTGTTTACAATTACAAAGCTCGATTTTATTTATAAAACAATGTATTTATTTATAAATTATATGTATGCATTTATTTATTTATTTAGGGTTTAAAAATGTATCTATTTACATAAATACTTTTTAATCCTGAAGACGGACCTTACCTTATACTATGGAAGGTCTTTGTAGTTTGAGCAATTTGATTAATTGAATTCTTTTCCGTAATTGCTTTTCTATTACGGCAACTTCGATCCCTTCTATTCTTGGACTGGATTTTAAAATCCTTACAATTACTATTATTTATTCATTGAAAGTGTGTAAGTTAGACGATACTTCGAGAACATTTTATGTAGGATATGACGTAGTAAAGTTTGATCACTAAACCTGAGCAAAGCGATCCCGGCCCGGCCGACTGGCCAAGGTGGAACGGAGCCGTGTGGAGCGGCCTCGGTGCATTTTACAACCAATTCAATGGGATATAAACTCGGTTAATGTCGCGAACAAACATTTCCAGCGTTTACGGCTCATTTATTTTTTAAATTGCTTCTCTATATTATACCCAATAGTGTTCTTGCCTTTTACGATATTCATTTGGTAAAATACGGATCCGATCCTTTAGAATTGGAGTGCTCTGGACTATCTGGAAATCGACCGTTGGCCTTTATTTGTGCAATTTTTACAAAGGACACACAAATATTGGAAACATAATAAATATTCAGAGCGAATTTTAACCAAACATACTAGATTGTCAAAGTAAACATGTTAAATAAAGTTTGATTAAATTGATTAGTCCCTTGACCCACCATGAATTGCTATGACCTACAACGCTTTGTGGGTACATATAGTTACACAAACACGATACCAATTTTGCCCTCGTCCGTACGGTTTAAGAAAGGGACGATTAACAATCGACGCGATTGCCGAAGTCCAGAGAGCTTTTGAAAGAGCCGAGAGTCACAACCATTTCTCTCGCCGAGTAGTGCTTCCTGTTACGCTTGATGTCAAGAATGCTTTCAACTTGGTGAGATGGGTCGATATGTTGGATGCGCTTCGCAACAACCTCAGCATTCCAACCTATCTGTTGAGTCTCTTCGAGTACTATCTCCGTTCTTGACGACTAACATACGACACCCAAGATGGAGTGCGGATAATGGAAGTCACCTACGGTACCGCGCAAGGTTCGATAATGGGCCCGGATCTCTGGATTTTCGCTTATGACACCGTCTTGAGATTTGAAATGCCAGATATAACCATCTTAGTTGGGTATGCCGATGACGTTGTGGCTCTCATCGCCGCACGCAACGTTGAGCTGGCCCAGTTTAAGTTGAACTGGGCCATGCGCTTGGTCAACGCCTGGATGTCCGTTCAAGGTCTTTCGCTTGCCTTGAGCAAGACGGAGATCGTGATCCTCACAAAGAAAAGAATTGACACCGTCGTCCCGAGCGGGAAGAGAAGTGGTCTAGTCAACACGGGCCATCAAGTACCTCGGAGTCATGGTGGACAGTAAGTTAAGCTGGAGGGATCAGATCTTCCGTACAGTGGACAAGGCTGCTAAGAAGGTCTCAAATTAGTAAGCTGATGGCCAATGTCGGGGGTCCTCGGTCCAGCAGAAGACGTTTATTGATGTCCGCAGTCCAGTCCGTGCTCCTTTACGGGGCAGAGATGTGGGCAGATGATTTCACCAAGGAATTCTTTAGATTGCGACCCGCCCGGGTTCAGTTTCTGGCTGCGCTCCGGGTGTGTTTCGCCTATCGCACAGTATCCGAGTCTGCCGTCCTGGTGGTTGCCGAAGTCATCCTTCTCAAGCTCTTGGCAGGGGAGAGGAAGGCGATCTATCAGAGACAAGGCGAGATTGGCAAGGATACAGCAAGATCCGAACCTTTCAGCAGTAGCAACACAGCTGGGAGCACGTCGCCCGCGGACGATGGACTGCGCGACTCGTCCAGCAGGTCCAACCATGGGTGGAAAGGCGGCATGGCGAGGTGGACTACTACCTCACGCAGTTCCTGACAAGTCACGGCTATTTCAAGGTCACGAAGTGGACCACGAAGTGGTCCAGATCCCTTGACCGAGCGGCTGGATAAGGAGCAAGCCCCACCCACGGGCGTAAGCCGAATTCGGGCCTAGCGTGTTGTAATGTGATAAGCAATTCCAGGGTAGAGTCATAAAGACTAGAGGAGTTTTTTTAGTGGGTAAACCCATTTTAGGGGAATCGCACACTATAGCCTGGTCACCTGTTGCGTAATTGAATTTTTCCTGCCTCTCTCAAAAAAATATATAAATAAATAAAATAAAATAATAATAATAGCCATATCTATAATGGTATAAAATATATTTCACCGTTCCGGGACTTTTCAATTACACTGTATGAATGTATTGCAAAATAACTCAAGATAACCTAGTTTTAATTACCGGAAATTTTTAAATAAAACCCCTTTAGGAAAACAAAGTAGCTTTCATAAAATAGCACTGACCCATGTCAAATCATCAAACATATTTGTTTTTCCAGTAGCTTTTATTGAGGTGCTAACTTTTAAATTGCAATTGAAAGCTTGAAATCCATTTTAGTATAAAACTTTTTAATCAATACACATGTGATAACAAGTCAAGAAAACAACAAGATTATTTGAGGATGTTAAATCATAAGCAATTTCCAAAAGAACTCAGAGCATTCATGCAACTTATTAAGAAAAGCTCATTTAGCTCATACATATTTGAGCCAGACTCATCCACTAGAATAAATTTACATAACTTATGTGTGCTGCATTCTGCGAAAAATATTTAAACTACCTTTAATATAAAATTATCTACAAACAATATTATATTGTGCTGATAAAACTTAACTATAGCTCTTTTTTAATTTGATCCTCCTCCAACAATATTGAAATAGGTGACATATGTAAACTGTAAACAAACAAAAATTAAGTTGTGGGAATGTTTTTGCATAGCAGTTTTCCTTAAAAAGACGTTTTAATAACTTACAATCTCTTCCTGGGATTCCATGTCAGCTGTTTATTTTTAAGCTAAACCTAGCCCTTGTTAACAAGTAACAGTTCTAAATTAACTGATTAAAACGCAACTGTTACAAAGAATATTACAAAGCTAATACTTAAAATATTGTAATAATGTAAAATTATCAGCTTTGATACAACAGCGAAATAAAACATTAACAACAAAAAAGAGTTTCAGCCTTGGAATATTAACAAGTGTAAACAGACCCCTCCCACCTTTATCCTCCCCCCCCCCTCAAGGATCGAGTTGAAAATAACTGGCTACACTCACTAGTAAAAGGAGCCGATTGCGCATTGGACGAACGGTGGGAAAAATACAATTGGATGATGATTTTACCTATGTTATGATGACCGGAGCTTGAAATATTGGGGGTTTAGCTCCCCTGTGAGGTAAATAGAAAATAAATAAACAGTATCAGATAACTGACCCATACTTTCTCCAACAGTTGAAAATAGATGTTTAAAGCCTTTAACCCACAATGTCTTGATGGGTCAGTCTCTGATTGTCGGACAGATACAAGCTGAGCCGCATGAGTTTGACCCTAGGCGCGACAGTGACTTTTCGCACCGTACTGCGTTTACCGCTAAACGGACAATTAAATTTTCTCCGCAACAAATTAATATAGAAAAATAATTTAAAATCCTCAATTACTAAGATTTTTGAGCTAATACTAATTGTGACAAGTAAAATAGTTTTCAAGTAGGCAGTTTTTTATACCTTTGAGCGCGAATTGTTTAGACAGCCGGGGGGTGTCATAATAATTTTTTTATCGTAAAAAAATTTCAAAATTTCAATCAAAATCGTTAGAGCATTTTTTTTATCTGGAACTTTTACTTTTTTTAGTTTTTAGGAGTAAACTAACCTTAAAAATAAAAAATTAAAAAAATGAACACCTGGAATTATTATGGATTGTGGAATTAATGTGGAAACATATCAAGTTTCATTAAAATTGGTACATTAGGGCCCTTTCTAACTCTTAACATCTACACTTATATATACACACACACACACACGCACGCACACACACGCACGCACTCAGACACAGTCAGGCAGGAAGGCAGGCAGGCAGACAGACGTCACTTTGAAAACCACTTTTTTGGACTCAGGTGGAACAAAATAAGGATAAAGTCACCCCCAAAGAAACTTTCCTTTAGTGCAGACTTAATATTTTAATTTTTTAAAACAAACATTTTTATACCTAAAACTTTCTAAAACGAATCTTCTAAAGAAAACAAAACTTTAATCATGGCTTATTTAAACTCTAAGACCTTTATAAAAACTAGCGTTATCTAGTTTATTATGATTTTTATCCTTTGCAATAAGCATATCTAGGCATAAATGATATACTTCTTTCTTATCAGGACTTTAATCATATATTCCAGAAACATTTAATAATCAACCAGACAATGTTCCGTATTAAGAAACATTTAAACATATTTAAAATTAAACAAATGATTCCGTGATAAATATTTGCTTAATTCAGTACTTTTGCAAGAGAATAATTTGGTTAATTAGTTTTACAATTTTGTCCTAGATTCTCTAGTTTATTTAAATCATGGTTATTTAAAAAACAAACACTATAATTTTCATCTACCCATTTACATAAAACATATAGCGTAAAAGTGTATCGCATAAATCGAACTTTGAATGCGGAGCAAATAAAATCGCACTCAGCATTGAATTCGTTACATTGGACGGTGCAAGTGGTCGGATCCATATTGCCACAATCCGCTTCATCACTTACTCCACAGTTGAAAATTCTCTCTCTATAACAACATTTAATTAAAAATCTTTTAAAAATTAACCTTAAATTGATGGAATTTCGTAAATTCTCAAACTTAAATAATCAGTACGCGTGTAGTGCCGTCTAGTATCTAAGATAGTTTTAATGGGTTATAATTACACCCACTAGATTTTACACAGGTGTTAAATTGAAAATGCTTTAAATATCATTAATTTCACTGAAGGATAAGCCAACCCTCTTCTTTATTTATTAAGATTTAAATGTGAAAAATACTGTAAGACAATTAGGTTTTTAAGGAAAACTTGCATGTTTCTTTTAATAACTCACAAAACGCTTCCATTACATTTTTGAATAAATGTTAGTCAAATATCATAAATATCATCACAGATATGTAAAATATAAATTATACACAGCACATGAGGATCTATGATTAGTAATAAGGTATAATCTACAAGATAAAATATATTAGTCTTTAATTAATTTTGGTCTTATAATTTGTCTAAAGAACCTATAAAATCAGTCAACGTACAATTCCAACTAATAAAGCTAAACTAGATTAAAATAGGTTTATTGATTTATACAGTTTAGAGTACAGAAGGATTATAGTCAGTGGTTTTAATCTTAAGAAAACAAATGTAAAAAGAACACTTGAATAAGTTGGAAGATATATCATTAAGGGGTACCGTGCCATTCACTTTTGTTCCTTCTTTTCACAATTTTCAACCTGAGACTTTTTTATATTAAGACCTTTTCATGTAGGAAAGATTACTTGCAGTAATTTCAAGTCATTACCTTACTCCGCAATTAATTCTAGATTGAAATAAGTATAAAATGATTCCCACATATTCAAACGGCGTGTCATTGCTCAAGCAAAATTATTACAATTTAATTAGAACATGCATTCGGCTGATTATTACACTGTTCTTGTTTTTCATATCTTATTACTTGCATTCATAGGCTGGCCTGGCATTGCATGTCACCACTCTAATTCAATGTAAGATCCAGGTCAGCCACAGAGGTTAGAAGCTCCTTTATTAGGGTCTTCATTAGTAAACCTTACATGAAAAACGTCAGTGCTTGTAATGAAGCGGTTTTACTATGCCCTTTCACTATAATTAGGTAAATAATTTCTGTGTATTTTTTATTTATTTAAAATTAGAATTATTCATTATTTGAAATTGAGTCAGCATATTTTTTCCCGTAGAATATCGAAAGAAATAACAGAACTGAATTAAGTATTTTAAAAATATTCCTTGCGTAATATTATTTTTAATAGAAAAGATCCATTGTAATAACTTTTTGTTCTATAAAATCCTATAAAAAACTAAATTCCACATTCTTGGTAGCTTTAGTTTTTATATTGTGATTTTCCAATAAAACATATCCTTAAGTAACAACTTTTATCATATCTCAAGGTGCAAACGCGAAGTACAAAACCATGAAGCGAAAGAATTGTTAATTGATTTTTTAAGCAGGAAAATACTTACAAAGTATAATGTTATCTCAATACTGTTAATTAAATAATATAGTTTTAAATACATTAAAGAGCTTGTATGTATAAAATAGTTTTTAAGCAAAATCTTATTATAAATCAAAGTGTAAGTAATAAATTTTTTTCAAGATAGATTTTTTAAATTTTTATTTGCATTATTATACTGTTCATCAAATAAAAAATACATTCAAATGAAATAAAATTTGTATTGTAAATTATTAGTAATTTCATAATTATATCTATATTTCTAGCCACCATTTCGTTCAATAAGGATCGCCAATGTAGCAACCTAGACAATTAGGGAAACATCAGGAACAAGTGGTACCACACGTTCATTACAGATAATGCAGAGCCACAGGAAATATTACCGACCGGTATATCCGTCACATGGCATATCAGTTGGAGTTAGAATCATTACAGATGATACAACAAAGGCGTTTACTACAGATAATGCTGGACCAGGGTAAATCATCAAGAAACATGATTAACTATAGAAAATAATTTCAACTATATGTGACACAGCAACACCTAGATTCACTTTGTCTACTCTATCACAACGTTTATTACAGGAGAAAGCCAATCCTCAGAAACCTAACCAATTACGTAAAGGTTCATATTTTTCAATAACAACGTACTATAACCGTAACGAATTGTTTATGAGCAAACAATTAAAATTTTAGTTCTTTCCAGAGGTAAAACCAGTTGTCAGTATCAAACTCCTGTTATGTAATGTGTACAGAACTTGAAATTACAAATTGTAGTTAAGACAAATTGCATTGGATCGAAATTTTTAAAACTTAGATATATCAGCTGCAATGTAAGCAGGCATTTTGGGCGATACCAAAAATGGTGTTCATATAGAATTAGCTGTAAATTCTTAAAACCACCCCCCATCACTTTTAGGTTGGCCTCTTTAGTGACCTCTCCAAATAACATATACAATTTTTACGTATAAAAATTTTTAAGTAGAAACTCATTAAAACTTCAATAGAATTTCAAACAAAATGTTACATTCCTTATGGAAGTAGCCAAGATACAGACATTTGACAGATATTTTTTTCGGTTACTTTCGAATTACCATTTAGGTATTAACTTTAGTTCCTTTAACAGTATTATTTAAAAAAAATTTTAAGTTGAGTAAATTATTCAGAATCTTAAAGTTGTTCGTAAAAAAAAATTGAGTTTGGCAACAAAAGAGTATATTATTTGCGTTGATAATATTACAAATGATCCAGTATTTTGTTAACAGTTTTGTACCATCATTAAATAAATAGGCTGTTAGCAACTGGCATTTTCATTATGAATTATAGCTCACTGGCCAGCATGAAATGTCGGAACTTTCAGATGAGTCCATCCACCCAACACTGACACTCTCATCATGTCTCAACCATTACATTTCTCTTTACCAGATAAAATAATAGCTTACTTTGTGAACAATTGTGTTAATCATATTAAAAAAAGGTTCACAGTGTTGCTACATAGTTTCCCAAAGTGATGAAATAGCAAAATTTGTTATACTATATCTGACAGTATACTTCCTATGGGGGACTGACTCCCTTTACTTTTTTATGTCGCTTTCAGATGTGTATATCACTATTCAAAATGTCCCACCAATTTTCCAATATAGCGGCCAACTTTAAAATTTCTTATGAAACACCCTACATTTTATGGTGTTTTTTTTTTATTTTTCATTTAATTTTAAGACTTTTTATAAATTGACGTGTTTATCTAAACCCAACCTAAGTTCATTTTATTTCCATAAGAATAACATGGGACAAACTTTATCTGCCCATATCTCCGAAAACATTTAGTAAAATGGAAAATACTCAAGAATAAAAATGATGTTTTGAGAACATTTTACTCATAAAAAATATCATTTACGCATAAATTAACTTCTTTACAATATGGCGGGCAAAAAATAAAATATCACAAAAACTTGTGTTATTATGAAAAAAATTTCTTAAAACATTAATTTAAGACATTTTTATTATTGAGTATTTTTTATTTTAATCAATAGTTTCGGAAATATAGGCAGATAAATTTAGCCCCAAGTTATTCTTATGGAACTAAAAATTAATTTTAATTGCTTCTAGCTCCCTAAATGTTAAATTTAGAGGAAAACTCTAAGGAATAAAAGAGTCTTTAAATTACTTGAAAATTTCAAAAACACCATAAAATGTAGGGTGTTCCATAAAAATTTTAAAAAGTTGGCAGCCATCTTGGAAATTTTAAAAAGTAAAATACATATCTGAAAGCAACATATAAAAGTAAAGGGAGTCCCCCATAAAAAGTAGTCAGATATTGTATAACAAAGTTAGCTATTGGATCGCTTTAGGGAACTCACCCGGTATATTTTTGTATGAATACAAAAAAATGTATGCCACATGGAATAACCTGATGAAATAAAAAAATTGCACATTACGATATGTATTTACAAAAACTTAAATTAACCCTCCATAAACACTGAAAAGTTCCCCGCCCGAATACCGCTTCCTTAGAATTTAATAATAAGTAGAATGTAATAATAACGATGGTCTTGGACAACTCATGGCTATGGAATCCGTCTCACATTCGGTGGAAGCTTTGAGTACTCATGCATAACAGAACAAACAGTTCATCTGCTTTTGATGTTCAGAAACTCTAGCGTACTCTTCCTCTCATTGTTGGGTTGAATAAATTTGCGGGTTTATTAAAGTATGCTCTTCGTGCAATAGACCTAAAGTTATCTCAATGTTTCTAATTTTTATACAACTTTTCTTACTCAGCAACCTATGTTCACAAATAAGATTATTTATTGCTCTCGAGGTTACTCGAGACTGGTGTTGCTAAAACATTAGTAAAAGGTTGTACCAAACGATTCACAAATCTGCAACTTAATTGAAAGGATATAAAATATTTCCAAACTTAAAAGGTGCGTTTGGTGATTCATAGACTCACATCTTATGTTTAATACACTGGTACCAATATTTTTTAATTGTTATTTGTGAGGCCTTTCGTCATCAAACGACTCACAAACTGAAAGTTTGTAATAATATTTACATAAACAAATATTTATGAAACATATGATTAGTTGGGTAGTTTAAGATTGTAATATATAAAGTTTTTGAAAATAAAAATAAAATACCATGACAAATAAAATAAAATTTTCAACTTCATTTACAATTTGGCAAATCTTTAATTTACTTGTGATGAATTTTGAATTTGGCCAATGTCGTTGTTAACTAAATTGTTCATTTTGTTAATAAAAACTGATTCCTAGGCGTTAAATAAGGTGGTTTTTGTGAAATTCTTTATCAGTGTCGTGCTATTGATAGATATGGAATGGCCTGTGTCTATACAAAGTTTGGCAATGGCAGACTTTACTGGACGATTATAAATTGTGTGTGCTTCGTGTTCTTTTAACTGAGTTTCAATATTTCTTCTGGATTTACCCACATATTTTGATTCGCATCCTTCACATTTTATTTCACAAATTCCAGATTTTGATTCCTTGTCAGTTTTACTTTTTGGGTTTCCAAGGATATTTTAAATTTTATTATTAGTTTTAAATGAAACGTTTATGTCTGCATTCTTTTTAAATGTTCTCCGTACTTCTTTATATTGTTTGGTTGGTATAGGTTTAACTTAACCAATTTTTCTTCTTATGTATAGGCTCTAATTTCGTTCAGTATTTTTTGTTTTTCTTATTTATGGCCTTTGTATAAAATATTAGCTATCGACGTCGTTTCAAACCCGTTTAATTTAGCTATGTTTTTATGTATTGTAGTTCTCTATCATATTTTTCTTGAGATAATGGTGTGTATAAAAGTTAGTGAATAACTATACACTTGCTATACATTGCAAATGAGTCAACATTTGCAATGTTGTCGGAATTGAATGCCGATCTTTTTTATCTTGGGGGTCTTGGGAGTCCTTCATGATAACTGTGTGATAACTTCATGATAAATCGGTTTGTGTGACATGGCTTTATATATATGTCGAATTCTAATTTTTCCCCATTTCGAGTTATTAGTGTGTCTGGAAATGGAAGTTTGTTTTCTGTTTTAATTTCATAAGTAAACTTTATGGTGGGATAGAATGAATTTAATTGGGCAAAAAAATTATCAAGATTTTCTTTTTTGTTGAAAACTGCCAATATGTCATCCACATACCTTATCCAGTATATTGGAAAATAGGGCATTTGCTCTTTTTCTTCAGTTTCGAAGTGGCTCATAAATGTAAATAATATGTAAATATTATTATTACCTTTCACTTTGTTAGTCGTCTGATGATGCTAGGATTGCTAGCGAAAAGCCTTACCAATAAAAATATAAAAAAGTATTGGTACCTGTGTATTAATTTAAAATGTATACAATATTAACTAATATTGAAGCTTTTTATACATCATTGCTAGTATCATCCTTAGTCCTTTCTTAACTCGTATGTAAAGTACATAAATGACTCCTACCTTAGCAGTAGTGTGTTTTGGTTACTTCTGGCCCGGAAGTGACGTCACCGGAAGCCACATGCCACGGCACGCAGCTTCCGGTGGGCCAGAAGTGGGGACAATAGATGTCGGGGTGGAGATGGCGAGAGCGTCGGCGGTCGGTTGAGCGAAGTGTGCGCATAAAATAGAAGTTAGTTGAAAATTGAAATTCGACGGTGTTAATAAAAACTCTAATAGTTGAACGAAACTAGAAGTTAGTGTAAAACCGAAATTCAACAATCGGGGTGTTGAACTAAATTTGCGCATAAATTAAAAGTTGGTTCAAAACTGAAATTCAACAACTGGGAGTTGAACTAATTTTGCGCATAAATTAACCGGGGTTGAATTAAAACTTCGCATAAATTAAAAGTTAGTTCAAAATTGTAATTCGACGGTGTTAATAAAAACTCTAACAGTTGAACAAAAATAAGAGTCAGTTCAAACATTGCGCAGCCATAACAAGAGAGAGAGAGAAGGTAAATAGAAGTGTTATGTTCCGCGGATAGAACAAGAATGAAGAATGAAACATGACGCGTCGAAATATATGCGTGACTGTGGATGTCAGTTAACGGGGGGTCTAGGGCTTCCGGCCTGTCAGATGGTGAATTAATCAATGGGGGGAGTGGAGATGGCGCTCGGTTGAACTAAAATTGCGCATAAATTAAAAGTTAGTACAAAACTGAAATTCAACTTGATAATGGGGGGGTACGGAAAGTATGTCAAGGTCATCCCGAGTAAGTTTTAAAAAAGCCTATCCCGCTACCACAGGAAATAGTTCTGAGAGTTGAACTACCCGGTGATAGCGGGATAGGTAGAAGACTCTTTTGAACTTTATTCGTAAAAACAAATACAATCAATGTGCAATACCAGGAACTATACAGGTTGAATTTTTGTGATGAACTATGGAGTTGTAGAAACAAACGCCGACGACGAGAAAAAGGTAAACGCAGAGTCCCCAGATGATGTATTTGAAAAGTTTGAAGAGACGTAACATTCCGAGTTGGTGTTCCTGTTCCATTTCCAATCGTTTAATTTCCAATTTCAATTTATCCTCTTCCATTCTAGTTACAAAGGGAACTTCATCCATCATGATTGTGTTAGTGTTTGAAATTTTAAAAGAAGTGATGTTGATAGTTCAAAAGTCGAAGATGGAATGAGGAGTGAAAGCAAGAAATGTTAGTTAAATAAAAAAGTGGTGGGGGGAAAGATGAATTACAAAGAAGTGGTGGGGGAAAGATTTTGCTCTTCATTATTACCGTCAGTAGTGTCAGATGGTGCAGGAGTTAGATTTAGTAAACTGTCTTCGTCCGAACTTTCAACCTTATCACAAATAGGACAATCGTATGTTATTTCCAAATTCATTTTGATAGTTGTATAATTATCTACAAGTTCTTGTAAAATATTAAAAATAGCTTGTAACTCTTCTTTAGAGTTTATTTCAAAACTAGAATTCATCCGTGCCAATGGAGAGTTGTTCATCGTTGGAGAGTCGGTAAGTAAATGAGGAACGCCGCTAAGGGAGGGGGCTTATTTAACGGCGAGCTTATGATTAAATAAAAAGCTAAGTTCTTCTTCTTCGTCTTTTAATTCAAATATCTTAGCTGGAGTAGTTGTCTCGTCCTCCTCACTCTGTGATGATGAAGATAATTCACCAGGACGTAAATATTGAACATCAATTCTGATCCATCTCATATAATATCTATCCATCATAGCGAGCAAGTTTTGAAACAATTCTTCCATTTCTTCCCTCTCAGTTATTATATGTTGAAACCTGACGAAAGGTGTTCCCATGTTGTTAGTTAGAATGTTGGAAGTGAAATAATTCAAAGGTGGATTCAATAAGATACAAAACTTAAACTAATGGAGGGGGGAAATTTAAAAGACTTATGGTGGGGGAAATCTCAAGGTCATCCAATTGAAGTTTTAAAAAAGAGTGTAAAACTGAAATTACACATTTGATGGTTCTACAGGATCGGAATACCAATCTGACCTGTATTTACATCTTTTTATCATATGTGTACAAAAATCATCTTGATGAGACTTGGTGCGTTGATAATGAGCTAGATCGAGAGGATGAAATTTGAAACATCTTTGAGGACAGCATGTATGAAAATATCTTGATTTGTAAAATTTGAAAGTTCGCAATTCCGGTGGCGGTAGTTGTTTTGTTTTGCACTTGCAGTAACAAGATCCGAAAAATTCACATTTAGTGCAAGCTAACCCGTCCACCATCATTGGTCCTAAATCTGTACATTGTTGTTCACAACAGTAACGAGGTTCGTACTTGTACTTTTGTTCTTCCATGTTGACGCTGCTGAGTCCAGTGAAAGAATAAGAGTGTATAGTGTTGAATAGTCAATTTTATGTACTACAAAAAGAGGTGGGGGTAATTTCAAGGTCATCCAAACGAAGTTTTAAAAAATTATACCTTACTAATGTAAGGAAAATTGATGCTTAAGAAGTTTGTTTCTGTTTGTTTTCTTCAGACTTTTTCTCTCTCTCCTGTTTGTTTTCTTCAGACTTTTTCTCTCTTTCCGCTTTAGCCATAGCGATAAGTTCTTCGGTCGATAGTGGATGTACTTCAGGAAATTTTAAAATTAATTTAGCCTGATATCCTTCTCGGGTTAATATTTCTAAATCTTCTGTCATTTGTTCAACGGTGTTGTAATCTTTTCCATAGATCTTTCCATCAAGTTCAATCATCATTCTGTATAACATCTTTAAAAATAGGTGTTGACGCAGCGAGAGTTGGGAAGCGAATGATTAGTTATCCAAGTATCACACCCTTTTTATCAACTTGACATTGATCACGTGATTCCTTAGTTTTATTTGTTAAAAGTTATTTAACATTGGTAGTACTTGTGGAACTTGATGTTATGTTGACCAGTCGGCGATGAAGATGTTGTAGGTTGTGTAGAAAGAAATACTTCATCATCGCAGTATTTTGTTTTAGTAAACATCCTTATATTAGTAGCACTAACATCAACAGTTAAGTGATAACCACCGGTAAGTAAAACTCGCATTTCGTTGGTTAAATCTTCAAGTTGTTCAAAACTCGTAATGGTGTTGGTATCGTAAGATGCACACTTGACCTTTAGGGACATGTTGAAGTTTTGTATTTAGTTATAGAGAGTGAGATGTGTACGGTACGAAAGGTAGTCGTAGACTGATGAATTTCACAAGTTGATTTTCACTTTTATTATCACACAAAATTGGGTCAAGGTCATCCCGTGGAATTTTTAAAAAAAGCAACATATTGCTATGTACAAAGACATAACAATATGTTGCTTCTTTTATTTTTGTTTTGTTTTATATCATCTTTATTGAGAAACCATTACAAACACATATATTTACAATGTTATGTACAAACTAGTTAGTAGTAGGTGTTACATGAATAGTTAGTTCAGTTGAGTTGTTTCCACTCGGTCCGTGTGAAACTAAATAGAGTGCGCCAGGTTGAATAACTCGAAGATCTTCATTTTGTAGAAGTTGTACAAACCGTTTCGGTAGGAAGATTTGAAACTTCGGTTCGTCACCAACTGTATACGGCGCCTCGCTCAATGTGCAATTAATAGCATCACCAATTGAAGTGTCCATCTTCTTGATTGTATGTATGATGTAATGTTTTTCTTCTTTTAGTTCAGAACATTTCTTCGTCGGTAAGATTGTTGATTTAGAATGAGCGTTGAATTGATCAACCAAATTTTGAAGAAAGTTCTGCGATGCCATCTTGATGTTATTGTTAATCTTCTTGTTAATCTTCTTGTTAATAATAATGTCCGTCGGAGATGTTGTCTCTTCGGAGGTTCGAGTAATACTCATGCTGCGTCATGGTAGCGCTCTCACTTTTATTACCGACATTACCCCCACCATTCTGTTGAAGGAAATTATTTAAGCGGTAGGCATTCTTCAAAGCGCACTGTGACCTTCGATGTTTAAAACTCTTTGATGAAATACAAAGTTCATTGAAGTAGCATTGGAAATCTCTATCTATTATTGCATTTATCACTTCGTTGCTTGTAAATGATTGTATCCAATTAGCTTTTTCCAATCCTCTTGTGTAGATAGTTTTGAACTCTTTGCAGTAATGATTCATAATGTGCGGCATCATGTTATAACTAATAAAACCTTCATCCCATCTTAAGTTGTGAAAATGTTTGTACAACCATTTGTTTGTAACTTTCGCTTTAGTTGTTAGTCTATTGAATGGTAATGGAGGTTTGAATAAGTAATGATAAACTACAGATGTGTTCATATCCAAAATTACTAATTCTTTTATAATAAAATTTCCATCATTTCCTCGAAAAGCTTGAAATTCAACTATACCTTTTTTAACTTCCATTATATGTGGCGCATTAGAAAACGAAACCCGTTTGTTCATGATGAAGTCTCGTCAGCAACTGACTTGTATTACAAACACGATTGTTCTTCTTTAACTTCTTGCGCTTCTTCGTCGATATTAAAGTTGGTGTGATAGTTGTTCAATTGTCTCCACATATCCACTTCTTGAGGTATTCGATTAAAAATTGAAGTATCCACGGGACCGTATAAAATTGGAACGAAAGGTTGTCTGTCCAATGTATCGATTAGATAGTCTTTGATTATTGCACTTGAAAATATTAGTTGTTTCAAATATCTGGTGACGGGACCGGTAGTACAACTTAAAGTGTAAAATTCTTCTTTAGTTAAATGTAATTTTACATCATGTCTAGTTAAATCTCTGAAGCGAACCATTTGTCCTCCACGATGTTTCACTATATCAACTTCAATATTTGATTCCAATAAACTTAATCTTGTTCTTCTTCCAAATGTGTTGTTACTCAAATAGCATTCCAAAAGATGTAAATGTTTCATAAATGATTCCCAAGAAGTTTCAGTGAATGTAACCATTTTATTTCCATGATTTAAAATAACAATCGGTGAATAGTCCAATGATTTTAAAATTCCAACTGAAATACTTTTCGTCATGCATGAAGAAATGGGGTAGAAAATTCGAAGAAATACTTCTGTTAAAATATTTGTTGTAATGTTAACTTCAACTTTTTTTCTTTTTACTTCTTTTTCGGCTTCTCCTTCTTCTTTTTCTTCTTCTCTCTTCTTATGTTTGTTAAACTTGAGGAACTCGTCCATTTCTCGTTCAACTTGTTTTTCTATATCTGAACTATTCTCATCCATTAGAGGTGTATTTTCTTCTCCGTTAGTAGAACTCATCTTGCGAACGATGTTTCCCATACGACGGTCGAAGATAAAATGAACTTTCCACTCATGATTTTCTCGCTTTTATGTTTTTCGTGAAATCCTTGAAATTTATACAATCACATAAATGTTTGTTTTCAACTTGTTTTTCACAAACGAAATTCTAACCTCAAAAATTGAAGCAGATAATTCTAACCTCAAAAAATCTGCAGTCGTTGTACTAATTCTTTTTAAAGTACATTCTTCACAATTCCGGTCAGCGGTGTGTAAGTAACTATTTTATCATGTAGAATTAGACAGTATGCTGAAGTTCCATCCGCTACTGGTTGTTCAAATTCCATTTCAATTTTTATATCCACACTTGATGATTTTACCGATTCATTTTGTTTTGAACAATCGATTACAATTATCGGAGCCTTGGAATAATACTGGTCAGGTGATAATAGAGGTGTATTAGTCTTTCCATAATATGACGATTGAAATCTTGCATACATATTGTATAAAATGGAAAAACGTTTTTTGCTGAACATGACATTCAAATTGTCATACGGAAAGAATTGAGAGTTTAGAAAAACTTTACAATTCTTTATTTTACAGTGATCAAATTGCCCGGCATTTGCAGTGATAACATCTTTTCGCTTAGTTTGAAAACCGAGTATTATGTACCTTGCTCGTTCCAAGTAAGTTGATGTCTTGACGGTCCATGTTTGTCGTTCTGTCTGAGGTAGTGTAGGATATTCATGGAATTCCCAACTTCGGAATGGCATCACAATATCACGGTCAGATTTTAACTTTCTCAATAATACGATTCTATGTTCATCGGCCAATCTTACATGAGGTACTCTCCAAACAACTTTATCCAATTGTAGTTGCCATTCCAGTTTATCTTCCGTAGTTGCAGGGTCTGCAAGTATCAAGTCCTTGTTAGTTGAAGATCTGAGTAATACCAATTCTTGTTTGACATTTATTATTATTCGTTTGTAATCTTCAGCGAATCCCAAAAGCAATCGTAAAGGTACATGAAAATCAAAGTGACCGTTGGAATCCGGTGTTATATTGTCTTTATCAGGGGCAACCCATCCGGTGGTGACTATTGAATTCTTCTCATGCGGTGTTAATGATGTTAATCCTTTCAATGTCGTTGTTATACCAACCTTTTTTGTCGAATCAACTGTCACCCCTGATCAAATCAGGGGTGACAGTTGATTCGATCAGGGGTGACAGTTCTCATATCTTATTTCATCAAAAAGATATGCCATCGGGTTATTTATAAAAGGAACTGTTGAAGCAGTTTTTCCATCCAATTTTAATACCCGTCCTTCAATGTATAAATAACTTTCACACGGTAATGTGTAAATATCTTGTTGTTGAATGGGAATCCTTATTTCATCGTTATTGTTTAATTTTGATGAAGTGTAAGGGTTGTGCGTGTGATATTCCTTCTCCCATAGTGTTTCGTCGAATGTCGGTCCTTGAGATATATCCAGGATATCCATCGTTGTTAAGTTTCAATCCAATCTTCTGTAGAAAACGAATGTTGTCCGATGTTAACTCTTCCAATGTCGAGGAGCTACTGAGCTCCCGACTCTTCCGTTGCGGTTTAAATGATAATCCCATGTCGACTTTTATGTTGCCGCTCTGATGTGTATCCGTATAGTTATCGTTTCTCCTCTAAAGTCAACACTAACACCGTCTTGATCCAATATGTTCAGTACGATGTCTGAAATGAAACTGGTGTTTAACGGTAGGTATATCAAGTTTTGTGGCTTCTCAACAATTTTAAAACCGGGAGCCACTGTTGGATAAAATGTATGTAAAATATGCTGATTCACTCCTTCTCTATACGATCCGTGTATAATGTTACACGTTACATCGATACTATTGACTTTCAATATTGTAACAGTTGTATCACCTGAATGAGTAGTTCCAGGAGTTAAAATTTTCTTTTTTGTATCTGTAAATCCAAGTAAACTGCCAATGGAGTTTTCCAAGCCGACATCGATATAATATTTCGAAGATATTTCTGCTTTTAAAGTATTATTGTTTCCTTTAACGGTGATATTTTCTTCTCCGAGTTGTTTCTGTAGTAATTGGTTTATATCATCGATTTCATAAGCTCCAGTAGGAAATGTAATTATTTTCAATTCTGAGTATTTTCCTGAAGCATCCTTAGTTTCATAATAATGTAGTAAATTGTTCTTTCCTTCCGTAACATTGGGAATTGAGTTGTAGGTAGTCAAATCAAGTAATGCCGCTTCCCATAATCTTTCCTTGGATAGACGCAATGCTGGGAACAGCGTACTTTTCAATGTGGATGAATTTCCACTCAGTGACACTGTATACGATGACATCTTAAAGCTGACTGACACTCTTCGCTAGAAACTCCAAACATAAATGTCCACATATTTCAGTATTGTTAGGTTGTTCTCTTTTGTAATTGTAAAAAATGTTTTTGGAGTTTCGAAAATAATGTTGAAGTTCTTTCGGCGGTGGTAGATTGCCAAAACTGTCAAAGTAGTAAACGGTTTGTCCGAGCTTTTTATAGCATACCCAATGAGTGCCTGGACCATAGGTGGAATCCAAATTTACTATTCCAGTTTCATTTTTCCATATTTTAGTTGGTAATGCATCTTTCATAAAAACTCCTCGAAAGAACGGTATTTTCAAACATTTTACATAATCATTTAACTGATGATTTGTTAAGGCTTTATTTGGAATTATCAATTGATTCTTCTTATTTAGTACACACGGTATGGTCTTAGGTATAAACCTGCTCCGTTTTTTACCATTTGCCAAACAGAAGTCTTCTTTACATTTGCCTTACGAGTTCTACGACGTCCTTTTTTAATGTTTCCACCTCTTTTGGGAGCGCTTCTTTTTGCAGGTCTTCCTCTGCGACGTCTTCCAGCACCTAACTTTGCTTTCGTCTTCATGGTTGTAGTTACTGCCCAAGCCGCTGCTTTTTCTGCAATACTTGCGTCACTTGATTTTACTCTTTGCCAAGCTTTTTCCGCTAGAATTTTATCAGCTATTGATCTATTTGTTGAATCTTTATACTTTGAATATGCTATATCGTGTTCTTTGCAAGCTTGATCTAATTTATTAATTCCAGGATCTCCTCTTGCTAAACGTTTTGCCAACTTAGTGCCAGGTCCACAATATTGATAACCTCCAGGCAGATGTAATTCGTATGGTAAAGTGTCTATCGCTCGATTCACAACAGCACCAATTGGAATCCGTCTGAGCAGGGATAATGCAGCTGATGTTATACCACGTCCTCTCTTGCCGCTGTCTTGACGACGACTGAGCGATACGGTCTTCATTATGCTGTTTTATGTAACCAACGTCTTCACTCTATGAAATACTTTATGATAATGAATCCTTTTTTGTATATTCCATACTTAAATATTCATAAGTTTTACTAGTATTTATCAATGATTTCATCTTTAATCCATTGGTTTCTCCGAGAATCTTCGATTTTATTGTGTTTCATCGATGTTTTAATCAAATGATTATGCATATCAATAACTACATTACCTACAAGATTCATTACATACTCTATATTAGTAGCATCTTTGTCATGTGTAGGATTATCAAGATTTGTGATACGTTTACCATTACATGTATACACAGATGGATCGTTTTTAGAGGTTGCTATAACTTGATTAATAGTAGCAACATCATTCGGAGCTATTCCTGCTGATATGTTAGATATTCTTCTATTTTTTCCATCATATACGTTATTTATTTTATCTAAAACTATAGTTTGTTTTAAAACAACACAATCATGATCATCTTTACCAGATTTTACTAGGGTTAAACGTTTACCTTTACACATAAAACTAACACCATCAGGTGATAGTTGTGGTACTTGTGTTAAAATAACAGCATCATGTTCTTCCGTGCCTAAACTTAAATTTGACAATCTTTTACTTTTTCCATCCCACTTGTCATTTTGTAGTTGTAGTAAGGTAAACTTTTCACTTCCTTGCATAAATTCATCACCTGTCTTTGACACTACCTGATTTTGTTTAACAAAAGCGGATGTTCCTTTCTTCAAGCTTTCATTCATTTGTTTCACGGTAGCAGCATCAGATGGAGTTGAACCATCTTTCAGATTGGACAACACTTTTCCATGACAATCAATAACAGCACCATTATATAAAATACAATTATCTTTAATGTATTTTATATTAACACCATCACTTTCTTCTTTAGGATATCCAATATCGTTTATAGTATATTTATAAAAGGAAAATCCATCCTTTTTCTTTTCTGGTATTACAGAGTTCAAATAACGCTTATTGATTGTATCTGTATCCTCGGTTGGATCTGCCACATTAGTTATTTTATAATTTAAAGCATTGTACTTTTTTCCACTTTTAGTCTTTTCCAACAATAAAGCGTATTCCATCGCAGATAGAAAATAGCCTTTATTAACAACATCTCCATTGTTGACTGGTTTTGCAACGTTAATAACCCTGTGAGATTTTGCATCATACAGTTGGTTGTTGTCGAGTTTTAAACTTGTAGATGTTACCTCCTTAACTGTTTTTAAATTTGTTGCATCTCCATCTTCTTCTGGATCTCTAACAAACTTTAAACGTTTATTATTTATGTTATAGTCGCCTTCAGGTGTTTGCGGTAATCCATTTCTTTTTCTGTTTTCTCCAACTTGCACTCCTAACGCGGAGTATCGTCCGAACTTGTCGACGCTCATGTTAGAACTGACACATTATACGCCTGCAACTCTTATATATCCGCGGACAATTATACGATTATGCCGCGATTCCTGAGTTCGTCAATCAGAGCTACCCATTCATTATTTAAACCTGTATGACCGGCTTCCATGGCTTCATGCAATAGTCTCATTCTATCAACCAATTTATTGATGTCGTTGTAGTAAATCACATTCGTATTGTATAGATTTTTCATCAACATCTCAACAGCCAGATCAACATCTCCTTGCCAGATGTTGAAGTATCTCCTTTACTCTTTTTACCATGTTGTTCAAGAAGTGATAAATCCATAAGTGATAAAGATTTTCTTTTCAGTGGTTGTCTCACCGCTGGTGCAGTACGTAATGTTGGCAATTTTCGTGGAGGAAACAACTTTTTTATAACGATGTTATATTTTGTTGCACGTGAACGATTAATCATTGCATCCTTTAAGTAGTTTCTTTTATGAGCGTTAGTATTTTGTAGTATCTCCTTAAAAACACTTAAATCTTTGGATGAATATCTTAGTGGTATGTTTTTAAAAATTAATTCATATAGTCCTTTTGTTCCTTTATATCTATGCTCACCAATAATGATGTAATCGTCTTGTGTTATTTCAAGCTTTGAATCGCCGATCTTTAATTCATTCCCATCAATTCTTGCTCCGTATACGTGTGATCTACTCAAATTCGGGTTTGATTTCATGTCATGTAGCATTTTCATTATATATTTTCTTCCAAGAGGTCCATGTTGTAATATATCGCTACTCAATTGAGTTAAATTTGGAATAGATTGTTCAGCTTCAGGTATTGGCTGTTCTTCTTCCTTTTCAACAATTGGTTCTTCTTCTTCTTTTGTTTCTTCTTGCTCACTAGCACTTGTATATGAATCATCATCTTCTTCTTTTTTTAATGCTTGTACTTCTTGTTTAGAAACTGGTAGTAAAACATCTCCTTCATAACGAGGTTTACCAATAGTTTCTGATATCTGTTTTAAAGGTTCCGTAATAGGTTTAAATGTAGTCTCTAGAAATTCTTCTCTTTCACTTAAACCCATCCTCAATGCACGATTCTTCATCCTAATAGAATCACTGAGTGATTTTATTTCTTTCAATAGTTTTTCTTGATTCACCATGTTTACACTGTGAAGTTCAACGTGTAACTAGATGTAGCATCGGTAGTTCAACGCATAAATACAAATTTATCCAACCCTATACGATATCTACCATTTTCAATATCTTCTTCCTTCATAATAACGAGAAAGCCATATTTCTCATTCCATGCTTTGCCACACATTTCTTTAAATTCCTCAAATGGCATATCCGCATTTACATGATCATTGTATATATGCTTTAAATTTGTTTCATCTTGCTTAAAGATAATCAACATATTTGCATTATCTCTTATAAGTTGTTTTGGAATTTTACTGTATGTTTGACCAATATAAATGCTATCGATATTATGATGTCTTCCCATAGCGAAATAATTCCTTATAGTGTCGTGATTTTCACAAGACACATCGTCAAAAATAAAAATAGAAAATGGTTTTGCTTCATTTGGTTGCATAATTGTTTCACTGGCATTAAACTTGTAGAAATTCACTTCAGGTACACTTGCAAGTACTTTATCCAATAATTGATATTTCGGTTGTTGCAATGATTTTGAAAAAATGTATATATTGTTAAAGCGCAATCCTTTAGGATTAGTTATAAGGTTAAAAACAACATTTGTTTTTCCACAATTTGAAGGACCAGTTATTAGACATCTTATCGTATTTGGTAGTAATTCACCATGTTTACCATGATTTAACCTATCATTGTCAACCGTCAATTCATCAATATTATTGATAATAAATCGATCTTTTTGTTGTACAATCTCCATCTTGTATCAAGGTTAAACACACAATGAGCTATTAAATTACTATACCAAGTCTTTTGAAGGAATCCAAGAGTCTTCACTTTTATCGAATCCTAACCACCGGACTTTAACCATATCCTTTTTCCTTTGTAAAACTTTCTCAACAAGATATACATCACCGACTGTTGATTTCAACAATTCATGTCCGTAGAATCCACCTTGAAGTAATTCACCCTTGTTATCCTTTAATAAGTAAGTTTCAGGTATAGTTGGTTGCACTTTATAAACTGTAAATACTTCATTAGTCCAATTTGGTAGATACCTTTTACTAAATACACCTTTGTATTTGCTTATACGAACTTTATCGTTGACCTTAAACTTTTTTGGTTGCAACTTTTCCAATTTAGGTGTTGTATTATTTCTGATGCGTTGTAATACAACCTTAGCATTAGCGCTGTTTACTTGGATAGGTTTCATTCCGATGGTACGATGATATTTGTTGTTATACTCTTTTATAAGTTGTGGTAATATGTCATACCACACGTATGATCCTCGTTTTGAAAATTGTTTGTACATCGCTCCTTTCAATGTTCTATTGAAGCTTTAACTTCAGAATTTGTAGAATAATGATTTATTTGATATTTCTTCATCAAAGCTCCAAAGTCTTTATTAAAATATTCTTTTCCATCATCGGTCTGTAGATGTTTGATTTTGAATTTATTTCTTTGTATCGTTGTTTCCATAGCTTTCGTAACACTTTTACCAGTCTTATCCTTCAATGGTAAAGCGTCAGCTATTTTAGTAAAACAGTCTATAATTGTTAAAATATATTTAAAACCTTTGTTTAATTTACTGTGCGGTATCATTTCAATGAGATCAGCTTGATAAAGATCATTCATTCCCTTAATAATTGTACTTCTTCTTGGAAATCTTCTTCTTGCTGGTTTATGTAGTTCATTTACAATCTTGTCCTTCACACTTTCCATCTTCAGGTGTTGCTTGCACACCGCTTCTAAAAATACTGATCCGTAGAATAGTTCATTCTCTTTTATATAGTTTTGAATATAGATCAAGACCATTTCATATTAGTGTAAAAAGAAAGAATATAGCATTGGGCTCGCCATATCCTCTTTTCTTTACAGAAAGGAAAAAGGAAGAAGGTAGAGGATGAAGAATAGGTTTACTGGTCGATAGGGTTTAGAGAGTAATGTCCAAATGGCAGAGTTCTTATGTTGTCTTCAAGGATGTATCTTTTGTCATCCTTATAGCTCAATGCCGATTTGGTTTGCTTCACACTGAAAAGACGATGGTTGAAGCTTCTTATGGTGTTAAATGTTGCAGTTGTTTCAACATTTTCAAACAAACATCTTTTATAATGTTCAAACTGTACGTTCTTCTTCAGGAAAGAGGTTTTTATTCCTTTGGCTTTCTTCGTAACTTGATGTTCGTTCCTTTCGTTTATGTACAGTTGAAACGAATAAAGTTTGGACATCAATGCTACAATTTCCATCATTGGCACACCATTTGTTTCATCTTTAAATTTTCCCAATACTTTCTTGTTTCTGTCGTAGTCGTAATTTGGATGGTCCTTGGGATAATCGGAAAAGTCGAAATCATCTTTATACATAAAGGTGCGTAGATCTTCGTACATGTCATTTGTTTTAATCCAGTAAATTAGTGCATCCGTATCCATATATGCAATACCAATGTTCTCTCTTCCATAATAGTTAACCATCTTCTTATAATGAAACTCGTACATGTGTGTTTTGGAAATATCCAAGATTGACATTCCTAGATACAAAGGACGATCCATTGTAACTGACTTCTTGTTCATGGAAATAAGAACTAGATTTTCATTAATAATTACAGATGTACCAAAGTTTGGTTGTTGCACTAATTTCTGTAATTTTACTGGATCAGTTACCAATTTGATATCCTTACGTTTCCTTTTGTTTTCCAAAGTCTTGCCAAATATTGCGTTGTTCATTAGTTTGAAGAAATCTTTTTGAAAACTTGATGTAGCGGCGGCTCTTCTTCTTGTGTTGTTGTCAATGTACGGTTTTAACCAACAAGATTGAGAGAATTGTAGTACTCGATTAATTTTTGTAATTCTCAATCCCAAGTCTAAGGCCTGTTGTATCATCCAGTAGTGTCCAACATACCGAGACTTGTTGGTTAAAGTCATCATTAATTTCGGCCATCTTCCAGTTGGAGAAATTTCGGTCTTCGGAAGGAGTGGTAAATCATAATGTTGATCGTGAAGATGTTCGGGATATTCAAAATCGACGTCAAAAATATAACCTGTTTCACCATGCTTCGGTATATCCATTATGTTTCCAATTGATTCAGGATCTATCCATTTGAAATTATCATATGGAAGGGGATTCGACATTGCCCATCCGTACAAGTTATTTGCATCGAAATAACCCGGAAATGTTGTTGGTTTTGATGCATCATAATCGGGCAAATACTTGTTGTTTGCCCTGACATGTCGTGTTACACTTTGCGTCAATCCTCCTCGAACTCCTGATTCTAACATCAACACCATATCTATATCTGTAAGAAGTTGTATTTTACAATTTGTCTCTTTCAACATGGCTTGCCACGCTAGTCCAGGCGAAGTGTACGAATGAAGAGGGTCCAATCCATATGCTGCAAAACACGTATTTCTAAATTCTTCCATCACATCACATAATAAAGTCACATCTAGTTTAACATAAAAATCTGAATATTCTCCCAATGTTCTAAATCCTAATTCGTTCCATACTTTGCATGCGTGATTATAATCATCTTGAGATATATCCATGTCGTACAGTTTACTTTTAAATTCTTCTTTTGGAGGTAATGATGTTTCATTAAATCTTTCTAAACTGTCTATGTAATCATATGGAAAAACACCTTTTCGAAGTACCAGATCCAGTTTGTCGTTGTTTACAATCTTCTTCGTTTCGATTAAATCTTGTTTCCTTAGGTTTTCAGAAAGTTTGGACAAACTCGACGGCATAAATCGGTAGGAGTCCAAGAATCTTAATTTGAGGTTTCCAACTTCTTTGGAAAAACTTATGAACTTTTCAGAAGTTTCAGCTAACACATCGATTTTACCGTCGTCTCTTCCTAATTCGGGTATTATAAAATGAGCGTCGTACCCACTGAGGTTATGCAGAACTACAGGAATAAATAGTGGTAAACGATAGCTTAAGTTGCATTTATTACAAGAAGCACCTCTGTAATAACCTGTGAGGTGGTCGTGATCTTTAACTTTATAATTCTCAATAGTAAAATCATTTTTGCACAAGAAACAGCGAGTCGCATTTTCATGTTGAATTTCTTCTTCTTCATCCATCGGTTTCATTGGTACAATATTTGTATATAATCTTTGTGCATTTCCAGCTATTGAATATAGGTGATCAAGAAATATTTTTTCCGCATTTTCACCACGATATACTAGAGGTTCTGAAGTTAATCCATATCTGTTTAAATGTTCTTCTGATAATGTTGATTTGACCATTAAACAAAAACTGTTTGGTTTGTGCATTTGATACTTTACACTTTTTCTTGCTTCACAATTTTCATCTTCAACTGTAACAAGTGTTGATTCAAAATCCGCATACACAACTAAAGGGATACGGTATTGATGATGAACCTTTTGAAATGTAACGAATGCTCTGTTTTCCGAAGGTAAATTAATCTTTGCTTCATAATTATTGTTACATAATCTTTTGTGCTCTTGTAACCATTCTCTTCCTTGTCTTCCTTCTCGTTGAAAATTAAAACATCTCTTGCAAATCAACTTTTTGTTTCTATTTTTTGAAAGTTGCTTGTTAACAAGAGGGTCAAATTTCTTTATGTACACATAATGAGACACATCTCCTCGCGTTAATAGTAGTAAATCCGTATGATCTGGTAGTTCTTTTTTTGCAATACGTAAAGGATACACTTTGTTTGAACTATCTAATGCAAAAACATTGATAGACGTACCGGGATTTTTCTTCTCAAATTTTGATATATCTTCTAGTGATACAGGATAAGTAATTCCTTGAAAATTGTACTTATTTCTTTGATTTTCATATTCCTGGTCAGGTCTATACGCATTATTTGGTACAAATTTAGCTGTCATTGCATAACGAAAACATTCATTGTCTGCATTTCTAACATTAATACAAGATTTTGTATCTTCAATTCTTTTAGGCAAAGGAATGTAACTAGATCCCCTTAGTCCATATCCGTGTTTTTGAACTCTTATATCTAATCCTTCAATACTTGAAAGACTCCATCCGGATCCTCTTCCTTCGTGTTCCTGAATTTTGGTTAATATTTCTTCTATACAGTTCTCTACTATTGAATCAATGTTTGAACTTTCCATGATGGTTCGGTTTTTTGTTATGAATCCTCTTGGTGATAATTCTTCTTGTACATTTATAAACATAGCTTCTAGTAGTAAACTAAATTTAAGAAAGTTCAATCTTTTTAATTCTTCTTTTAAAGTTTTACTTACGATTGGTTTTGCTTCTCTAATAAATTCTTCTAAGTTCAAGTTTTCATTTTGAATCTTATGATGCATTACTACCTTACCGGGTAAAGCAAATACTTGTAGATTCGGTAAAGTAGTTAAAGATGTTGCTGTTATTTCTTCTTGTTCTTCTTGTTCTTCTTGTTCTTCTTGTTCTTCTTGGTTTTCTTCTGCGTTGTTGTGAATTAGTTCTTTATGACAGTCTAATAGAATTTCATCGTGAAACGATTCCGAACATTTATCGCAATGATACATGTTGAGATGTTTACTCTTCGAAATTTCGCCGAGAAATGAAATGGGCTCTCACGGTCCCGCTTTTATAACGGTTCCCCCACCACTATTTCATCTTCTTCTTCTTCACTATCCAAGGAAATCAAACGTTTTCAACAAAATATTAACCTTCTACAAAATTGATTGTCCGTTCATATTTTTTAATACCAGTTTGAATTTTCAATATTTTCCTTGTTTAACTATTATTTCTTTATATAACATTATTCACACTTTCTACTTCGAGCGTTTTGCTACTATCATCTCTTTATTCCATTTTAACAATCTGCATAAATACAAGTTCATTTGTCGCGCCGACTCACTATAAATCCAGCTTTCGTACAGTACACATCTCTACGACTAAATTACACACACGTATTTCAATATGAATTTTCCTTATACAAATACTATTTCAATAACTTCACAGCAAAACAAAATTCTAACCTCATATTGGTAGGGAGAATTACATTAATTTGATACTTATTTCTACCGTTACACTAGCTCCATTCTCAAAAAGATATAAATAATATGGTCCTGGATACTGTTCTTTTTCACGTCCTGCATGTTCCTTAATAAAGTCGAAAGCCAATCTTTTTGAATATTCATTATGAAACACTTCTCTTACACAAACAAGAATTTTTTCTTCCAGAAATTTTACTTGAATTGATGATAGTTTGCTTACATCATCCTTGTCTATCAGGGGTAGCTTGTACGTGAAAGTATTTGGCGGTAGTTTTTGCGTTCTATCAAGTAAACAACAAAATTTTTTATACAATTTCTGCTCATTGTCTGTAATACTATTAATACCAAGCAGATTATAGTACGAAGGATCATAAGGTATACGACGAAACATTTTCAGTCACCAGTCTTCCTAAGAATGACCTCCTACGCAAATAACTAACACATTTATGAACATTCCCCCACCAACTTTCAACTAGTGGTGGGGATAATTTTTCCCCACCACTTCTTCAGAATTAATAACTTCAATTTCAATTACAAAAAGTACATTTGATGCAAAATCCCGAAAAAAACAGGATATGAAACAGCTTCTTCTAAATCTTCGGATTCATTTTGTGTTTCAACAATTTCCATCATTGCAGGTTCTTCATCAATTTCTGTTACTTCCATCGCTTCAGGATCTTGGATTGTGTCAGTTATTTGAACTTCAGCTTCTCCTTGCACTAACGTAACGTTTTGTTGTCTCACAATTTCAATTAATTGCACAAAAGAAGTATCTCTAGGAGACATTCTTAACCGTATATGTAGCTCCTACAAATGCAAACTTATTAATGAGAAATTCACAACTTATAAGACCTGTATAATAAAAGACAAAATGGTAAGCATCTTGACGGCACAAGGTGCAAGTATAGACTAGAAACCTGGAGGTTCATAGCCCGCCTTTTATGAGTTTTAAAAATGGGGAGAGGGAAGGAATAAGGATGGGAAGGGATAAGGTGTAGGGTGGGAAAGGGTAATTTAGTTATTAAACCACTTGCGCTGTAAAATAGCCTCCAACATCCACACCTTGTTCGTAGCACTCCTTCATTGTTTGCGCCCACTGCCGCATGCGGTCTCTATCATTTGGTGTTACAAGAAAAGAATTACAATCATCATACAATATAAAGGAGCCGATTCGTACGTAAGATCCTGAATCCAACCATTTATGAGCTTCAGACATGAATTTTTCTATTGTATCGAATGGGAATTGTGGATCAATTGCTATAACTTTCAGTTCTTCACTAATTTCAACGCTATAATCATCATCATCATCTTCATCATCATCTTCACTGTCACTGTCGTTATTTAAAGTGTCTTCAGGTTGTTCAAAAACATCAGAAATTTCGGAAGAATTGAAATTTTCATTAAGACGAGGAGGCATTTTTAAAGCAAGTAATATTGTAAACAGCTGAGATGAAACAACAAGAGTGGCGTGTAGAAGCAGAATGAGGAATGAACAACGCTCGCTCCGCTTTCATAACGGTATGCTAATGAGAGGGGTTAACAGCCGTTAAGTGGGGGAAGGTGGGAGGTCATATAACAAACAATGCAAGTTAGAGAGGTCATATAACTGTACAACGACCTCAGAAAAGTAGGTCACGAGACTTAAAGTGTTAAAAAATAATGAGGGAGAAACACAACGCTCTAACGCATTGTGTTTCTCCCCCATTATTTTTTTAAGCAAAATTTGGAAAAACTATGTGAATTTACTGTTTACGTCCCCACCTTGTAATACCATCCATTTTATGCCTGAGGAGATAGTCTTTAGAGTCTAACTCATAAACGGATTTTTCTTTACGCAAGGATTCAATAACTTTGATATTATATTTTTTGCCGTTACAATTTGCCAAAATGTGTTCGTTGTCAATAACACTTTCAAAAAAATAAAGACAACTTCTCTTAATCCTATTTCCTTTCACAGCAATAATTTCGGATTGGTATTCAACAGTGGGGGTTTCTGTCAGTTGTGGTTCGGAAAGATGTTTCACGACATGTACACGGCAGAAACGTTCGTTCTTAACACATTTCCTCCCACAAGCTGATCCTTTCTTAATTCCCCTAGTCAGCACTTCAGGGGAAGTAGTGGGAAGGCTAAATGCCCTACGGCGCTTTTCTTTTAATAATTGAAAGCGCTCTGAAGGAGCAGGTTTAGGAGCAGGCTTAGAGGATTTATTTTTTGAATAGATGTGGTCTTTATGAAGAACTGTTTGCGGTGGCGGCATGTTGTTTGATGGTGGCGGTGATTGTTGTTGAGATGGTGTGGAGTCGTTTGAAGGTAGAGGCGGTGAAAATATGCTGCCAAATATAGTAGTCATAGTGAGCGGAAGAAGAGCTCCAGAAGTTGAAGGTTTCGAGTCTAGTTGCTTCTTATACCAGTCGGAAGCATTTTTCAAGCGAAGAGTTTTCTTGACTGGAGTCGAAGCCGTAGTAGAAGTAGAAGTTAAACTTGTAATAGAAGAACATTCTGTAGTGGAAGTTGTAGTAGGCAGGGATGACATCGTGGTAGTTCTGTTCACAGCTTGCAGCGTAACGTCTGGAATCAGAATGAAAATCTAGCCGTGGTCGCTGCGTCTTTTATAACGGTATGCTAATGAGAGGGGTTAACAGCCGTTAAGTGGGGAAAGGTGGGAGGGAAGGAAAGAGAGGGGGTATTTATTTCAAATAATTCGCATAACTTTTGACTAAAATAAGATAACTAAATTCTTCTTTTACTAAAATGTTCGTCTTACATAGACCTTTTCAATGATGTATCGCTTGTCCTAATCCGTCAATCCATTATCGAGTTATAGGCATTTTAACTTTCCGGGGGGGGGTTCCGCTTGAGTGAACACGGGGGGGGGATTTAATCTCCATTTTTTATGGGGGGGGTTACGCTTGAGTGAACACGGGGGGGGGGGATTTAATCTCCATTTTTTATGGGGGGGGGTTCCGCTTGAGTGGACACGGGGGGTTCCACTTGGGTGCTCATGCGGAACTGATATTCTCACGAGATAGTCGTTGTGTGATAATGAAGACAAATGTTCATCACGCCACGACCACTAATTAACTCGCATTTGCGGTGTTCACATCTTTCCTACTCATTACATATACGTTTCCTACTTCATTATTTCAAGACTAATTAACTTGCAAAACAACAGTCTCTGTCTTTGAATGCTGATGAGATTTCATTAGGAACCATTCCTTGCACGCTATATGAAGCTACACCGGCAAACAATGCAAGTCAGAGAGGCCATATAACTGTACAACGACCTCAGAAAAGTAGGTCACGAGACTTAGAGTCTCATTGACCCTTCCAAAAGTGGTTCAAGGTCATTCAAGACTTATAAAGAACCAGGGTGATGGGAACAGTAGTAACTGTTCCCACCACCCTGTTTGCCTAACGGTTCCCACTCCCAACCCACTAGTTACGTTCTGCGAGGGACATCGACGCAATTTTGTTTGGCCCGTCCGGGTCTACCGTAACGGTCCGGTCCGGGTCTACCGTAACCGTGAATTCGAAGGGAAACTGGAACACCTAATGCAGAAACGCAACTCTAACACCCACCCAACTAATCCCACCCAATCATATTCCTAAACAAAATGCAAAAACCTAGTCCGCAATTTGCGGATGTCCCACCCCTTCTAAGTGAAGTTCAACTGAACTTCTGAATTTACATTTAATCTACCCCCTATCATCTAGCTGAAAGGCAAAACAACAACATTAATTATTAATACCAACACTTAAAACTAACAACACATCATTATTAAATATCAAATAATTCAACACAACCAAATACCATCATTATTTTTTTAAATTAATACACCTTAACGCTAAACACAACTTATAACTAACATCGCAATGCGCAAATTAATTCTTAAATTAAGTGCAACTTACAACTAATATTTACACACACACACACACACATACCACATTGCATTAAAGAACGCAACGTAGTATAAGAAGTTCAAATATATATATCCCTACTATATATTTGAACCTCTTACCGAGTCGTCAACGACTTTTCGCTATGAAAATTCGTTGACGACTGACGCGAAGATCGAGCTCGTATCGCTCCTCGGGTTTTCGAGTGGTGGGAGTAATTAATGCGGTGGTGGGGGAATTGTTTCACTCCAGTACGGTCTTCAATCCACTCCAGTTCGCAGCAGTGTAAAAGTGAAACGAAGGAGTGGGGGCGGAGCATGCGCAACGACGTAAAATCCAAGGTTTGAGGTTAGAACTTTCCGTGCACAGTAGAGCTAAATTGAGTAATACAGGACTCGGCGCATGCGCAATAGCGTGGAGTGATTCCGATCCGGAGAACTCGTTGCATTCGCAGCAGCGCTAAAGTGAGTAATACAGACTAGGCGCATTCGCAGTAGCGCTAAAGTGAGTATGAAACGAAGGAGTGGGAGCGGCGCATGCGCAGTGACGTAAAACCAAGGTTTGAGGTTAGAATTTTCCATGGTGGCTGCCATGTTTAATTCTGTTTCATTCAACAATAGTAGTTCATGGCTGGCATGGGATGTGAAGTGTGGTAATTAGATGGGGTTAGCAACCGGTCGTGACCGGCCATTGACCGGTCATCGACCCGGCGGGGTTCCGCTTGAGTGAACACCGGGGGGGGGGGGGGGGGGGTTCCGCTTGATTAGTCACCGGGGGGGGGGGATTTAATCTCCATTTTTTATGGGGGGGGGGTTCCGCTTGATTAGTCACCGGGGGGGGGGATTTAATCTCCATTTTTTATGGGGGGGGGGGTTCCGCTTGATTAGTCACCGGGGGGGGGGGGGGGGGGTTCCGCTTGAGTGAACACGGGAGGTTCCACTTGGGCGCTCTTGCGGAACTGATCTTCCCACGCGATAGCCGTTATAAAAAGGAGATTGTTCATCGCGCCGCGACCATTAATTAACTCGCATTTGTGTTGTTCGCATCCTTCCTACTCATTACATATACGTTTCGCCAACTTCATTATACAAGTCTAATTGCTACTAACCTGAAATTTCATTCACATTAGCACATGTCGTCCTGTTTGAATCACCTTCGCGTGCTCGACGTTATATCTCATTCATCTGTCTTGTTCTCACTTCTACACGTCTGACATACTTCTTGTGATGGATACGCAATGTTTGAAATTGAAACTTTTGCGGACACAACATATATTACGAAGTAATTCCAAACCTTCTGTTTCAAAGATTAAAACTAATTTAACAAAGGTAAGGAAGAAATTAAGTTTTAACCCGTTATACTCTGCTAGAACTTCGCAAGTTAGCGTTGACGATAGTGTTATTCACAACATTTTGCGTTCAATGTTACGTTTCCACAACTTCGAACTTGTTACACCTATCGACTGTGTTCAGCAGGTTTTCATATTTTACCCCCACCCTTCTTTATATAAGCGCGCTCACGACAATTCCTGTTTCATTCTCCTGTACACTCTTCAGCTAACATGAACTAACTTTTAATTTATGCGCAAATTTAGTTCAACTCCCAGTTGTTGAATTTCAGTTTTGAACCAACTAATAATTTATGCGAAGTTTTACTTCAACCCTGGTTAATTTATGCGCAGATTTAGTTCAACTCCCAATTGTTGAATTTCAGTTTTGAACCAATTTTAATTTATGCGCACTTTTAGTTCAACCGAGCGCCATCTCCACTCCCCCCATTGATTAATTCACCATCTGACAGGCCGGAAGCCCTAGACCCCCCATTAACTGACATCCACAGTCACGCATATATTTCGACGCGTCATGTTTCATTCTTCATTCTTGTTCTATCCGCGGAACATAACACTTCTATTTACCTTCTCTCTCTCTCTTGTTATGGCTGCGCAATGTTTGAACTGACTCTTATTTTTGTTCAACTGTTAGAGTTTTTATTAACACCGTCGAATTACAATTTTGAACTAACTTTTAATTTATGCGAAGTTTTAATTCAACCCCGGTTAATTTATGCGCAAAATTAGTTCAACACCCCGATTGTTGAATTTCGGTTTTACACTAACTTCTAGTTTCGTTCAACTATTAGAGTTTTTATTAACACCGTCGAATTTCAATTTTCAACTAACTTCTATTTTATGCGCACACTTCGCTCAACCGACCGCCGACGCTCTCGCCATCTCCACCCCGACATCTATTGTCCCCACTTCTGGCCCACCGGAAGCTGCGTGCCGTGGCATGTGGCTTCCGGTGACGTCACTTCCGGGCCAGAAGTAACCAAAACACACTACTCTTAGCATTCCCATACTTATTGCAATATTACATTATATACCTTTTATTTTATTTAAACCCTTAGCAACCACCACACATCAATTCAAACTAGTTGTACTTTACATATTTAATTCGTATACTTCGATACGAAACTATATTTCTCAATTCCGCGAAATCGTACATACCGGGTGTTCATAAAGTCTGTTGCCCTGATAAAGAAATCGAATAGCATGAAAACAAATGATGGTAGAATAATGTTTTATTTACAGTTTTAACAAGTGATTTCTCAAGTTTTATTTACATATATTCAAACTCAATAAAATTCTATGTGTCGCCTTGGGTTGCCTGTAAATAATCTAGGCGACTTTTTCTATTTTCCCATATTTTTATTAACATTTAATGAGTATCAGACTGCACTGCATTTCTTATTCTCTCTCTTAGTGACTCTAAATCAAGAGCTGGGGTAGAATACACTACGTCTTTGACAAACTCTCACATAAAAAAGTCCAGAGGAGTAAAGTCTGGTGACCGAAGAGACAATTCAGTCGGGCCATCACTCCCAATCCACAGTGACTTCAGTAATGCGCGGGCGTCAAGTTCGTTTCTTGTCACACACACTGCCCCTGTCACAAAAATATGGATACCACCTCTCGATACTCTTTACATCAGGTGCAGGTGTTCTGAACGTTCGCACATAAAGTCTTTAGACAGTACCGGTAGTGGGGGACTG
The DNA here is from genome assembly GCA_030545055.2 of Neoaliturus tenellus. Classification (NCBI taxonomy): domain Eukaryota; kingdom Metazoa; phylum Arthropoda; class Insecta; order Hemiptera; family Cicadellidae; genus Neoaliturus; species Neoaliturus tenellus. The sequence continues at coordinate 184,884,214 of CM061531.1, read as the reverse complement.
GGTTTCATAGAACCATAGGACACACTGTTACTTCTTCTGGAGGCTAACCATTTCTGATTTGCTTTTGTACCGAATTTAAAAAAAATTGCATTGTTGTCAAACAGCTAAACAAAGGTGTTACCAACTTAATATTTAAAAAAACTAGATTAAATTCTCTTAAAAAGAAGCAATGTAAGTTGCGCGTGGCTCTAATGGTTTATGTACAGCAAAGCTATCAAATCAGGGCAAGACTTTATGAACACCCGGTATATTAAACAATAAAAATAAATTACTATTTACATATAATTTTTTATACGACGGTTAAGGTAGTTTTTTTAAAGATATAAACACCATTTCATTGAGCTGTTCTATAGCTATGAAATATTATGGTGAAATATAATATACAGTGCGATAAATAAACACTTTATCACCATGTAGGAATTAGAAATATATGGATCGAGAAAACAATTATTTGAGGAAATTATGCACAAAACTGAGCTTAGAACTGGACCACTAATAAAAACTGGAAGATAATTGCATGATTAGTGTGTGTTGATGTACTGAGTTAGTAAAGATGTGTTAATTTCAACAATGATTGACTTTAATAATGACTTAGCCATCTGAATATTATATGTCGTTGAATATTCAAGTCAAGATGAAATCCAATTAGCATGAGCAGTAAGGAAACAGTTCAGCGTTAAATAAAATAGACTTTAATCATGATAGTTGCAACCCCCAACGCCTGTACTCATACCTGCAATCTTTTTAGTTCTGAGACCTCGTAGATTAAAACATTTTCTCCATTGCAATGTTTACTAAAGCCTCAAAAACATAACCAATCCTGAGCACAGGCTCTGGGTATGTGCATATTACTTGAAATTTCAAATAAATCAATTGCTGTTCTCTGACCCTAAGAAATCTTTAAAACTTACATTACAAGCACTACGAGCGATACCAGAGTTTTTATCGTTCATATAGATAGAATTAGCTATACATTTTTGATAGGACCCCTTATCACTCTTGTGTTAGCGAGTAGTTAGATTTGGTTACTTCTGGCTCAGGTCAGCTGCCCCGGAAGCCACGTGCCGGGGCACACAGCTTCCGGTCGTATATTAAATGAGGGGGAGGTATGCATAAATTAAAAGTTAGTTCAAAACTGAAATTCAACTTGATAATTGGGTTACGGAAAGTATGTCAAGGTCATCCCGAGTAAGTTTTAAAAAAGCCTATCCCGCTACCACAGGAAATAGTTCTGAGAGTTGAACTACCCGGTGATAGCGGGATAGGTAGATTTAAGTTTTGAACTTTATTCGTAAAAACAAATACAATGAATGTGCAAAAACAAATACAATCAATGTGCAATACAGGTTGAATTTCTGTGATGAACTACGGAGTTGTAAAAGCAAACGCCGACGACGAGGATAAGGTAAAGGCAGAGTCCCCAGATGACGTATTTGACAAGTTTGAAGAAACGTAATATCTCGAGTTGGTTTTCCCGTTCCAATTCCAATCGTTTAATTTCCAATTTCAATTTTTCCTCTTCCATCCTTGTGACGGAGGAAACTTCATCCATCATATCCATCATTAGTGTTGTTTTTTGGTGTTTGAAATTTTGAAACAAGTGATGTTGATAGTTCAAATGTTGGAGACGGAATGAGAAGTGAAAGCGAGAAACGTTAGTTAAACGAAGAAGTGGTGGGGGGAAGTTGAATTACAAAGAAGTAGTGGGGGAAGTTGAATCACAAAGAAGTGGTGGGGGAAGGAGGTTGCTCACCATTTGCTTCCGTACTTGTTGTTGTCGTGTCTGATTGTAGAGGTGTAAGTGGAGTAAGATTCAGCAAACTATCTTCATCAGAACTTTCAACCTTATCACAAATAGGACAGGCGTAAGTTATTTCCAGATTCATTTTAACAGTGTTAAATTTACTAACAATTTCGTGTAAAGTATTAAATATTTCTTGCAAATCTTCTTTGGAATTTACTTCGAAACTAGAATTCATTCGTGCCAACGGAGAGTTGTTCATCGTGCGAGAGTCGGTGATTGAATGAAGATCGGCGCTTAGGAAGGAGGCTTATTTGTCGGTGAGCATGAGCTTGTGACCAAGTAAATAGCTAAGTTCCTCTTCTTCGTCTTTCAATTCAAATATCTTAGCTGAAGTAGTAGGTGTTGTTTCGTCCTCACTGGATGATGAAGAAAATTCACGAGGACGTAAATATTGAATATCAAGTCTGATCCATCTCATAGGATATCTATCCATGATAGAGAGCAAATTTTGAAATATTTCTTCCAATTCTTCCCTGTCAGTTATTATATGTTGAAACTTGACGAAAGGCGATCCCATGTTGTCAGTTAGAGTGTTGGAAGTAAAATAATTCAAAGGTGGATTCAATAAGATACAAAACTTAAACTAATGGTGGGGGGAAATCTAAAAGACTTATGGTGGGGGGAAATCTAAAAAAACCAATGGTGGGGGAAATCTCAAGGTCATCCAATTGAAGTTTTAAAAAAGAGTGTAAAACTGAAATTACACATTTGATGGTTCTACAGGATCGGAATACCAATCTGACCTGTATTTACATCTTTTTATCATATGTGTACAAAATTCATCTTGATGAGACTTGGTGCGTTGATAATGAGCTAGATCGAGAGGATGAAATTTGAAACATCTTTGAGGACAGCATGTATGAAAATATCTTGATTTGTAAAATTTGAAAGTTCGCAATTCCGGTGGCGGTAGTTGTTTTGTTTTGCACTTGCAGTAACAAGATCCGAAAAATTCACATTTAGTGCAAGCTAACCCGTCCACCATCATTGGTCCTAAATCTGTACACTGTTGTTCACAACAGTAACGAGGTTCGTACTCGTACTTTTGTTCTTCCATGTTGACGCTACTGAGTCCAGTGAAAGAATAAGAGTGTATAGTGTTGAATAGTCAGTTTTATGTACTACAAAAAGTTATGGGGGGTTATTTCAAGGTCATTCAAACGAAGTTTTAAAAAATTATACCTTACTAATGTAAGGAATGTTGATACTTAAGAAGTTTGTTTCTGTTTATTTTCTTCAGACTTTGTCTGTTTCTGTTTGTCTTCTTCAGCCTTTTTCTCTCTCTCCGCTTTAGCCATAGCGATAAGTTCTTCAGTCGATAGTTGATGTACTTCAGGAAATTTTTAAATTAATTTAGCTTGATATCCTTCTTTAGTTAATATATTTAAATCTTCAGTCATTTGTTCAACGGTGTTGTAATCTTTTCCATAGATTTTTCCATCAAGTTCAATCATCATTCTGTATAACATCTTTAAAATTAGGTGTTGACGCAGCGAGAGTCGGGAAGCGAATGATTAGTTATACAAGTATCATTCCCTTTTTATCAACTTGACATTGATCACGTGATTCCTTAGTTTTACTTGTTAAAAGTTATTTAACATTGGTAATACTTGTGGAACTTGATGTTATGTTGACCAGTCGGCGATGAAGATATTGTAGGTTGTGTAGAAAGAAATACTTCATCATCGCAGTATTTTGTTTTAGTAAACATCCTTACATTAGTAGCACTAACATCAACAGTTAAGTGATAACCACCGGTAAGTAAAACTCGCATTTCGTTGGTTAAATCTTCAAGTTGTTCAAAACTCGTAATGGTGTTGGTATCGTAAGATGCACACTTGACCTTTAGGGACATGTTGAAGTTTTGTATTTAGTTATAGAGAGCGAGATGTGTACGGTACGAAAGGTAGTCGTAGACTGATGAATTTCACAAGTTGATTTTCACTTTTATTATCACACAAAATTTGGGTCAAGGTCATCCCGTGGAATTTTTAAAAAAAGCAACATATTGCTATGTACAAAGACATAACAATATGTTGCTTCTTTTATTTTTTTTTGTTTTATATCATATTTATTGAGAAACTATTACAAACACATATATTTACAATGTTATGTACAAACTAGTTAGTAGTAGGTGTTACATGAATAGTTAGTTCAGTTGAGTTGTTTCCACTCGGTCCGTGTGAAACTAAATAGAGTGCGCCGGGTTGAATAACACGAAGATCTTCATTTTGTAGAAGTTGTACAAATCGTTTTGGTAGGAAGATTTGAAACTTCGGTTCGTCACCAACTGTATACGGCGCCTCGCTCAATGTGCAATTAATAGCATCACCAACTGAAGTGTCCATCTTCTTGATTGTATGTATGATGTAATGTTTTTCTTCTTTTAGTTCAGAACATCTCTTCGTCGGTAAGATTGTTGATTTAGAATGAGCGTTGAATTGATCAACCAAATTTCGAAGAAAGTTCTGCGATGCCATCTTGATGTTATTGTTAATCTTCTTGTTAATAATAATGTCCGTCGGAGATGTTGTCTCTTCGGAGGTTCGAGTAATACTCATGCTGCGTCATGGTAGCGCTCTCACTTTTATTACCGACATTACCCCCACCATTCTGTTGAAGGAAATCATTTAAGCGGTAGGCATTCTTCAAAGCGCACTGTGACCTTCGATGTTTAAAACTCTTTGATGAAATACAAAGTTCATTGAAGTAGCATTGGAAATCTCTATCTATTATTGCATTTATCACTTCGTTGCTTGTAAATGATTGTATCCAATTAGCTTTTTCCAATCCTCTTGTGTAGATAGTTTTGAACTCTTTACAGTAATGATTCATAATGTGCGGCATCATGTTATAACTAATAAAACCTTCATCCCATCTTAAGTTGTGAAAATGTTTGTACAACCATTTGTTTGTAATTTTCGCTTTAGTTGTTAGTCTATTGAATGGTAATGGAGGTTTGAATAAGTAATGATAAACTACAGATGTATTCATATCCAAAATTACTAATTCTTTTATGATAAAATTTCCATCATTTCCTCGAAAAGCTTGGAATTCAATTATACCTTTTTTAACCTCCATTATATGTGGCGCATTAGAAAACGAAACTCGTTTGTTCATGATGAAGTCTCGTTAGCAACTGACTTGTATTACAGACACGATTGCTCTTCTTTAACTTCTTGCGCTTCTTCGTCAATATTAAAGTTGGTGTGATAGTTGTTCAATTGTCTCCACATATCCACTTCTTGAGGTATTCGATTAAAAATAGAAGTATCCATGGGACCGTATAAAATTGGAACGAAAGGTTGTCTGTCCAATGTATCGATTAGATAGTCTTTGATTATTGCACTTGAAAATATTAGTTGTTTCAAATATCTAGTGACGGGACCGGTAGTACAACTTAAAGTGTAAAATTCTTCTTTAGTCAAATGTAATTTTACATCATGTCTAGTTAAATCTCTGAAGCGAACCATTTGTCCTCCACGATGTTTCACTATATCAACTTCAATATTTGATTCCAATAAACTTAATCTTGTTCTTCTTCCAAATGTGTTGTTACTCAAATAGCATTCCAAAAGATGTAAATGTTTCATAAATGATTCCCAAGAAGTTTCAGTGAATGTAACCATTTTATTTCCATGATTTAAAATAACAATCGGTGAATAATCCAATGATTTTAAAATTCCAACTGAAATACTTTTCGTCATGCATGAAGAAATGGGGTAGAAAATCCGAAGAAATACTTCTGTTAAAATATTAGTTGTAATGTTAACTTCAACCTTTTTTCTTTTTACTTCTTTTTCAGCTTCTCCTTCTTCTTTTTCTTCTTCTCTCTTCTTATGTTTGTTAAACTTGAGGAACTCGTCCATTTCTCGTTCAACTTGTTTTTCTATATCTGAACTATTATCATCCATTAGAGGTGTATTTTCTTCTCCGTTAGTAGAACTCATCTTGCGAACGATGTTTCCCATACGACGGTCGAAGATATAATGAATTTTCCACTCATGACTTTCTCGCTTTTATGTTTTTCGTGGAATCCTTGAAATTTTTACACTCACATAAATGTTGGTTTTTAACTTGTCTTTCACAAACGAAATTCTAACCTCAAAAATTGAGACAGATAATTCTAACCTCAAAAATCTTCAGTCGTTGTACTAATTCTTTTTAAAGTACATTCTTCACAATTCCGGTCAGCGGTGTGTAAGTAACTATTTTATCATGTAGAATTAGACAGTATGCTGAAGTTCCATCCGCTACTGGTTGTTCAAATTCCATTTCAATTTTTATATCCACACTTGATGATTTTACCGATTCATTTTGTTTTGAACAATCGATTACAATTATCGGAGCCTTGGAATAATACTGGTCAGGTGATAATAGTGGTGTATTAGTCTTTCCATAATATGACGATTGAAATCTTGCATACATATCATATAAAATGGAAAAACGTTTTTTGCTGAACATGACATTCAAATTGTCATACGGAAAGAATTGAGAGTTTAGGAAAACTTTACAATTCTTTATTTTACAGTGATCAAATTGACCGGCATTTGCAGTGATAACATCTTTTCGCTTAGTTTGAAAACCGAGTATTATGTACCTTGCTCGTTCCAAGTAAGTTGATGTCTTGACGGTCCATGTTTGTCGTTCTGTCTGAGGTAGTGTAGGATATTCATGGAATTCCCAACTTCGGAATGGCATCACAATATCACGGTCAGATTTTAACTTTCTCAATAATACGATTCTATGTTCATCGGCCAATCTTACATGAGGTACTCTCCAAACAACTTTATCCAATTGTAGTTGCCATTCCAGTTTATCTTCCGTAGTTGCAGGGTCTGCAAGTATCAAGTCCTTGTTAGTTGAAGATCTGAGTAATACCAATTCTTGTTTGACATTTATTATTATTCGTTTGTAATCTTCAGCGAATCCCAAAAGCAATCGTAAGGGTACATGAAAATCAAAGTGACCGTTAAAATCCGGTGTTATAGTGTCTTTATCAGGGGCAACCCATCCGGCGGTGACTATTGAATTCTTCTCATTCGGTGTTAATGATGTTAATCCTTTCAATGTCGTTGTTATACCAACCTTTTTTGTCGAATCAACTGTCACCCCTGATATCTCATATCTTATTTCATCAAAAAGATATGCCATCGGGTTATTTATAAAAGGAACTGTTGAAGCAGTTTTTCCATCCAATTTTAATACCCGTCCTTCAATGTACAAATAACTTTCACACGGTAATGTGTAAATATCTTGTTGTTGAATGGGAATCCTTATTTCATCGTTATTGTTTAATTTTGATGAAGTGTAAGGGTTGTGCGTGTGATATTCCTTCTCCCATAGTGTTTCGTCGAATGTCGGTCCTTGAGATATATCCAGGATATCCATCGTTGTTAAGTTTCAATCCAATCTTCTGTAGAAAACGAATGTTGTCCGATGTTAACTCTTCCAATGTCGAGGAGCTACTGAGCTCCCGACTCTTCCGTTGCGGTTTAAATGATAATCCCATGTCGACTTCTATGTTGCCGCTCTGATGTGTATCCGTATAGTTATCGTTTCTCCTCTAAAGTCAACACTAACACCGTCTTGATCCAATATGTTCAGTACGATGTCTGAAATGAAACTGGTGTTTAACGGTAGGTATATCAAGTTTTGTGGCTTCTCAACAATTTTAAACCCATGAGCCACTGTTGGATAAAATGTATGTAAAATATGCTGATTCACTCCTTCTCTATACGATCCGTGTATAATATTACACGTTACATCGATACTATTTACTTTCGATATTGTAACAGTTGTATCACCTGAATGAGTAGTTCCAGGAGTTAAGATTTTCTTGTTTGTATCTGTAAATCCAAGTAAACTGCCAATGGAGTTTTTCAAGCTGACATCGATATAATATTTCGAAGTTATTTCTGCTTTTAAAGTATTATTGTTTCCTTTAACGGTGATATTTTCTTCTCCGAGATTTTTCTGTAGTAATTGGTTTATATCATCGATTTCATAAGCTCCAGTAGGAAATGTAATTATTTTCAATTCTGAGTATTTTCCTGAAGCATCCTTAGTTTCATAATAATGTAGTAAATTGTTCTTTCCTTCCGTAACATTGGGAATTGAGTTGTAGGTAGTCAAATCAAGTAATGCCGCTTCCCATAATCTTTCCTTGGATAGACGCAATGCTGGGAACAGCGTACTTTTCAATGTGGATGAATTTCCACTCAGTGACACTGTATACGATGACATCTTAAAGCTGACTGACACTCTTCGCTAGAAACTCCAAACATAAATGCCCACAGATTTCAGTAATGTTAGGTTGTTCTCTTTTGTAATTGTAAAAAATGTTTTTGGAGTTTCGAAAATAATGTTGCAGTTCTTTCGGCGGTGGTAGATTGCCAAAACTGTCAAAGTAGTAAACGGTTTGTCCGAGCTTTTTATAGCATACCCAATGAGTGCCTGGACCATAGGTGGAATCCAAATTTACTATTCCAGTTTCATTTTTCCATATTTTAGTTGGTAATGCATCTTTCATAAACACTCCTCGAAAGAATGGTATTCTTAAACATTTTACATAATCATTTAATTGATGATTTGTTAAAGCTTTATTTGGAATTATCAATTGATTCTTCTTATTTAGTACACACGGTACGGTCTTAGGTATAAACCTGCTCCGTTTTTTACCATTGACCAAATAGAAGCTTTCTTTACTGTTGCTTTACGAGTTCTACGACGTCTCTTCTTAATGTTTCCACCTCTTTTGGGAGCTCTTCTCTTTGCAGGTCTTCCTCTGCGACGTCGTCTTCCAGCACCAAATTTAGCTTTCGTCTTCATGGCTGTAGTTACTGCCCAAGCCGATGCTTTTTCTGCAATACTTGCGTCACTTGATTTTACTCTTTGCCAAGCTTTTTCCGCTAGAATTTTATCCGCTATTGATCTATTTGTCGAATCTTTATACTTTGAATCTGCTATATCGTGTTCCTTGCAAGCTTGATCTAATTTATTAATTCCAGGATCTCCTCTTGCTAAACGTTTTGCCAACTTAGTTCCAGGTCCACAATATTGATAACCTCCGGGCAGATGTAATTCGTATGGTAAAGCGTCTATCGCTCGATTTACAACAGCACCAACTGGAATCCGTCTGAGCAGGGACAATGCAGCTGATGTTATACCACGTCCTCTCTTGCCAATGTCCTGACGACGACTGAACGATGCGGTCTTCATTATGCTGTTTTATGCAACCAAAGTCTTTACTCTATGAAATACTTTATGATAATGAATCCTTTTTTGTGTATTCCATACTTAAATATTCATAAGTTTTACTAGTATTTATCAATGATTTCATCTTTAATCCATTGGTTTCTCCGAGAATCTTCGATTTTCTTGTGTGTCATCGATGTATTAATCAAATGATTATGCATATCAATAACTACATTACCTACAAGATTCGTTACATAGTCTATATTAGTAGTATCTTTGTCATATTGAGGATTATCAAGATTTGTGATACGTTTACCATTACATGTATACACAGATGGATCGTTTTTAGAGGTTGCTATAACTTGATTAATAGTAGCAACATCATTCGGAGCTATTCCTGCTGATATGTTAGATATTCTTCTATTTTTTCCATCATATACGTTATTTATTTTATCTAAAACTATAGTTTGTTTTACAACAACACAATCTGGATCATCTTTACCAGATTTAACTTGGGTTAATCGTCTTCCTTTACATATAAAATTAACACCAGTAGCTGATAGTTGTGGTACTTGTGTTAAAATAACAGCATCATGTTCTTCCGTGCCTAAACTTATATTTGACAATCTTTTATTTTTTCCATCCCACTTGTCATTTTGTAGTTGTAGTAAGGTAAACTTTTCACTTCCTTGCATAAACTCATCACCTTTCTTTGACACCACCTGATTTTGTTTAACAAAAGCGGATGTTCCTTTCTTCAAGCTTTCATTCATTTGTCTCACGGTAGCAGCATCCGATGGAGTTGAACCTTCTTTCAGATTGGACAACACTTTTCCATGACAATCAATAACAGCACCATTATATAAAATACAATTATCTTTAATATATTTTATATTAACACCATCACTTTCTTCTTTAGGATATCCAATATCGTTTATAGTATATTTATAAAAGGAAAATCCATCCTTTTTCTTTTCTGGTATTACAGAGTGCAAATAACGCTTATTGATTGTATCTGTATCATCGGTTGGATCTGCCACATTAGTTATTTTATAATTTAAAGCATTGTACATTTTTCCACTTTTAGTCTTTTGCAACAGTAAAGCGTAATCCATCGCAGATTGCAAATAGCCTTTATTAACAACATCTCCATTGTTGACTGGTTTTGCAACATTAATAACCCTGTGAGATTTTGCATCATACAGTTGGTTGTTGTCGAGTTTTAAACTTGTAGATGTTTCCTCCTTTACTGTTTTTAAATTTGTTGCATCTCCATCTTCTTCTGGATCTTTAACAAACTTTAAACGTTTATTATTTATGTTATAGTCACCTTCGGGTGTTTGCGGTAATCCACTTCTTTTTCTGTTTTCTCCAACTTGCACTCCTAACGCGGAGTATCGTCCGAACTTGTCGACGCTCATGTTAGAACTGACACATTATACGCCTGCAACTCTTATATATCCGCGGACAATTATACGATTATGCCGCGATTCCTGAGTTCGTCAATCAGAGCTACCCATTCATTATTTAAACCTGTACGACCGGCTTCCATGGCTTCATGCAATAGTCTCATCCTGTCAACCAATTTATTGATGTCGTTGTAGTAAATCACATTCGTATTGTATAGATTTTTCATCAATCCTTTACCAGATGTTGAAGTATCTCCTTTACTCTTTTTACCATGTTGTTCAAGAAGTGATAAATCCATAAGTGATAAAGATTTTCTTTTCAGTGGTTGTCTCACCGCTGGTGCATTACGTAATGTTGGCAATTTTCGTGGAGGAAACAACTTTTTTATAACGATGTTATATTTTGTTGCACGTGAACGATTAATCATTGCATCCTTTAAGTAGTTTCTTTTATGAGCGTTAGTACTTTGTAGTATCTCCTTAAAAACACTTAAATCTTTGGATGAATATCTTAGTGGTATGTTTTTAAAAATTAATTCATATAGTCCTTTTGTTCCTTTATATCTATGCTCACCGATAATGATGTAATCGTCTTGTGTTATTTCAAGCTTTGAATCGCCGATCTTTAATTCATTCCCATCAATTCTTGCTCCGTATACGTGTGATCTACTCAAATTCGGGTTTGATTTCATGTCATGTAGCATTTTCATTATATATTTTCTTCCAAGAGGTCCATGTTGTAATATATCGCTACTCAATTGAGTTAAATTTGGAATAGATTGTTCAGCTTCAGGTATTGGCTGTTCTTCTTCCTTTTCAACAATTGGTTCTTCTTCTTCTTTTGTTTCTTCTTGCTCACTAGCACTTGTATATGAATCATCATCTTCTTCTTTTTTTAATGCTTGTACTTCTTGTTTAGAAACTGGTAGTAAAACATCTCCTTCATAACGAGGTTTACCAATAGTTTCTGATATCTGTTTTAAAGGTTCCGTAATAGGTTTAAATGTAGTCTCTAGAAATTCTTCTCTTTCACTTAAACCCATCCTCAATGCACGATTCTTCATCCTAATAGAATCACTGAGTGATTTTATTTCTTTCAATAGTTTTTCTTGATTCACCATGTTTACACTGTGAAGTTCAACGTGTAACTAGATTCAGCATCGGTAGTTCAACGCATTAATACAAATTTATCCAACCCTATACGATATCTACCATTTTTAATATCTTCTTCCTTCATAATAACGAGAAAGCCATATTTCTCATTCCATGCTTTGCCACACATTTCTTTAAATTTCTCAAATGGCATATCCGCATTTACATGACCATTATATATATGCTTTAAATTTGTTTCATCTTGCTTGAAGATGATCAACATATTTGCATTGTCTCTTATGAGTTGTTTTGGAATCTTACTGTATGTTTGACCAATATAAATGCTATCGATATTATGATGTCTTCCCATAGCGAAGTAATTCCTTATAGTGTCGTGATTTTCACAAGACACATCGTCAAAAATAAAAATAGAAAATGGTTTTGCTTCATTTGGTTGCATAATTGTTTCACTGGCATTAAACTTGTAGAAATTCGCTTCAGGTACACTTGCAAGTACTTTATCCAATAATTGATATTTCGGTTGTTGCAATGATTTTGAAAAAATGTATATATTGTTAAAGCGCAATCCTTTAGGATTAGTTATAAGGTTAAAAACAACATTTGTTTTTCCACAATTTGAAGGACCAGTTATTAAACATCTTATCGTATTTGGTAGTAATTCACCATGTTTACCATAATTTAACTTATCATTGTCAACCGTCAATTCATCAATATTATTGATATTAAATCGATCTTTTTGTTGTACAATCTCCATCTTGTGTCAAGGTTAAACACACAAAGAGCTATTAAATTACTATACCAAGTCTTTTGAAGGAATCCAAGAGTCTTCACTTTTATCGAATCCTAACCACCGGACTTTAACCATATCCTTTTTCCTTTGTAAAACCTTCTCAACAAGATATACATCACCGACTGTTGATTTCAACAATTCATGTCCGTAGAATCCACCTTGAAGTAATTCACCCTTGTTATCTTTTAATAAGTAAGTTTCAGGTATAGTTGGTTGCACTTTATAAACTGTAAACACTTCATTAGTCCAATTTGGTAGATATCTTTTACTAAATACACCTTTGTATTTGCTTATACGAACTTTATCGTTGACCTTAAACTTTTTTGGTTGCAACTTTTCCAATTTAGGTGTTGTATTATTTCTGATGCGTTGTAATACAACCTTAGCATTAGCGCTGTTTACCTGGATAGGTTTCATTCCGATGGTACGATGATATTTGTTGTTATACTCTTTTATAAGTTGTGGTAATATGTCATACCACAGTATGATCCTCGTTTTGAAAATTGTTTGTACATCGCTCCTTTCAATGTTCTATTGAATCTTTCAATTATTGAAGCTTTAACTTCAGAATTTGTAGAATAATGATTTATTTGATATTTCTTCATTAAAGCTCCAAAGTCTTTATTAAAATATTCTTTTCCATCATCGGTCTGTAGATGTTTGATTTTGAATTTATTTCTTTGTATCGTTGTTTCCATAGCTTTTGTAACACTTTTACCAGTCTTATCCTTCAATGGTAAAGCGCCAGCTATTTTAGTAAAACAGTCTATAATTGTTAAAATATATTTAAAACCTTTGTTTAATTTACTGTGCGGTATCATTTCAATGAGATCAGCTTGATAAAGATCATTCATTCCCTTAATAATTGTACTTCTTCTTGGAAATCTTCTTCTTGCTGGTTTATGTAGTTCATTTACAATCTTGTCCTTCACACTTTCCATCTTCAGGTGTTGCTTGCACACCGCTTGTAAAAATACTGATCCGTACAACAGTTCATTCTCTTTTATATAGTTTGAATATAGGTCAAGGCCATTTCATATTAGTGTAAAAAAGAGGGAACATGGCATTTGGCTTGCCATGTCCCCTCTTCTTTACGGAAAGGAAAAAAGGAAGAAGGTAGAGGACGAAGAATAGGTTTACTGGTCGATAGGGTTCAGGGAGTAGTGGCCGAACGGTAAAGTATTAATTTTATCTTCTAAAATATGGCGCTTGTCATCTTTGTAGCTTAATGCCCACTTTGTTTGTTTGACACTAAAGAGTTGATGATTATAACTTCTAATAGTGTTGAACGTTGCAGTTGTTTCAACATTTTCAAACAAACATCTTTTATAATGTTCAAACTGTACGTTCTTCTTCAGGAAAGAGGTTTTTATTCCTTTGGCCTTTTTCGTGACTTGATGTTGATTCCTTTCGCTTATGTACAGTTGAAATGAATATAGTTTGGACATTAATGCTACATTTTCCATCATCGGCACACCATTTGTTTCATCTTTAAATTTTCCCAATACTTTCTTGTTTCTGTCGTAGTCGTAATTTGGATGGTCCTTGGGATAATCGGAAAAGTCGAAATCATCTTTATACATAAAGGTGCGTAGATCTTCGTACATGTCATTTGTTTTAATCCAGTAAATTAGTGCATCCGTATCCATATATGCAATACCAATGTTCTCTCTTCCATAATAGTTAACCATCTTCTTATAAAACTCGTACATGTGTGTTTTGGAAATATCCAAGATTGACATTCCTAGATACAAAGGACGATCCATTAGAACTGACTTCTTGTTCATGGAAATAACAACTAGATTTTCATTAATAATTACAGATGAACCAAAGTTTGGTTGTTCCACTAATTTCTGTAATTTTACTGGATCAGTTACCAATTTGATATCCTTATGTTTCCTTTTGTTTTCCAAAGTCTTGCCAAATATTGCGTTGTTCATTAGTTTGAAGAAATCTTTTTGAAAACTTGATGTAGCGGCGGCTCTTCTTCTTGTGTTGTTGTCAATGTACGGTTTTAACCAACAAGATTGAGAGAATTGTAGTACTCGATTAATTTTCGTAATTCTCAATCCCAAGTCTAAGGCCTGTTGTATCATCCAGTAGTGCCCAACATACCGAGACTTGTTGGTTAAAGTCATCAATAATTTCGGCCATCTTCCAGTTGGAGAAATTTCAGTCTTCGGAAGAAGTGGTAAATCATAATGTTCGTCGTGAAGATGTTCGGGATATTCAAAATCGACGTCAAATATGTAACCAGTTTCTCCATATTTCGGTATATCCATTATGTTTCCAATTGATTCTGGGTCTATCCATTTGAAATTATCATATGGAAGGGGATTCGACATTGCCCATCCGTATAAGTTATTTGCATCAAAATAACCCAGGAATGTTGTTGGTTTTGATGCATCATAATCGGGCAAATACTTATTGTCGCCTTGACATGACGTGTTACACTTTGCGTCAATCCTCCTCGAACTCCTGATTCTAACATCAACACCATATCTATATCTGTAAGAAGTTGTATTTTACAATTTGTTTCTTTTAACATGGCTTGCCACGCTAGTCCAGGCGAAGTGTACGAATGAAGAGGGTCTAATCCATATGACGCAAAACACGTATTTCTAAATTCTTCCATCACATCACATAATAAAGTCACATCTAATTTAACATAGAAATCTGAATATTCCCCCAATGTTCTAAATCCTAATTCGTTCCATACTTTGCATGCATGATCATAATCATCTTGAGATATATCCATGTCGTACAGTTTACTTTTAAATTCTTCTTTTGGAGGTAGTGATGTTTCATTAAATCTTTCTAAACTGTCTATGTAATCATATGGGAAAACACCTTTTCGAAGTACCAGATCCAGTTTGTCGCTGTTTACAATCTTCTTCGTTTCGATTAAATCTTGTTTCCTTAGGTTTTCAGAAAGTTTGGACAAACTCGACGGCAAAAATCGGTAGGAGTCCAAGAATCTTAGTTTGACGTTTCCAACTTCTTTGGAAAAACTTATGAACTTCTCTGAAGTTTCAGCTAACACATCGATTTTACCGTCATCTCTTCCTAATTCAGGTATTATAAAATGAGCGTCGTACCCACTGAGATTATGCAGAACCACAGGGATAAATAGTGGTAAACGATAGCTCAAGTTGCATTTATTACAAGCAGCACCCCTGTAATAACCTGTGAGGTGGTCGTGATCTTTAACTTTATAATTCTCAATAGTAAAATCATTTTTGCACAAGAAACAGTGAGTCGCATTTTCATGTTGAATTTCTTCTTCTTCGTCCATCGGTTTCATTGGTACAATATTTGTATATAATCTTTGTGTATTTCCAGCTATTGAATATAGGTGATCAAGAAATATTTTTTCCGCATTTTCACCACGATATACTAGAGGTTCTGAAGTTAATCCATATCTGTTTAAATGTTCTTCTGATAATGTTGATTTGACCATTAAACAAAAACTGTTTGGTTTGTGCATTTGATACTTTACACTTTTTCTTGCTTCACAATTTTCATCTTCAACTGGAACAAGTGTTGATTCAAAATCCGCATACACAACTAAAGGGATACGGTATTGATGATGAACCTTTTGAAATGTAACGAATGCTCTGTTTTCCGAAGGTAAATTAATCTTTGCTTCATAATTATTGTTACATAATCTTTTGTGCTCTTGTAACCATTCTCTTCCTTGTCTTCCTTCTCGTTGAAAATTAAAACATCTCTTGCAAATCAACTTTTTGTTTCGATTTTTTGAAAGTTTGTAGGAATTAGAAATATATGGATCGAGAAAACAATTATTTGAGGAAATTATGCACAAAACTGAGCTTAGAACTGGACCACTAATAAAAACTGGAAGATAATTGCATGATTAGTGTGTGTTGATGTACTGAGTTAGTAAAGATGTGTTAATTTCAACAATGATTGACTTTAATAATGACTTAGCCATCTGAATATTATATGTCGTTGAATATTCAAGTCAAGATGAAATCCAATTAGCATGAGCAGTAAGGAAACAGTTCAGCGTTAAATAAAATAGACTTTAATCATGATAGTTGCAACCCCCAACGCCTGTACTCATACCTGCAATCTTTTTAGTTCTGAGACCTCGTAGATTAAAACATTTTCTCCATTGCAATGTTTACTAAAGCCTCAAAAACATAACCAATCCTGAGCACAGGCTCTGGGTATGTGCATATTACTTGAAATTTCAAATAAATCAATTGCTGTTCTCTGACCCTAAGAAATCTTTAAAACTTACATTACAAGCACTACGAGCGATACCAGAGTTTTTATCGTTCATATAGATAGAATTAGCTATACATTTTTGATAGGACCCCTTATCACTCTTGTGTTAGCGAGTAGTTAGATTTGGTTACTTCTGGCTCAGGTCAGCTGCCCCGGAAGCCACGTGCCGGGGCACACAGCTTCCGGTCGTATATTAAATGAGGGGGAGGTATGCATAAATTAAAAGTTAGTTCAAAACTGAAATTCAACTTGATAATTGGGTTACGGAAAGTATGTCAAGGTCATCCCGAGTAAGTTTTAAAAAAGCCTATCCCGCTACCACAGGAAATAGTTCTGAGAGTTGAACTACCCGGTGATAGCGGGATAGGTAGATTTAAGTTTTGAACTTTATTCGTAAAAACAAATACAATGAATGTGCAAAAACAAATACAATCAATGTGCAATACAGGTTGAATTTCTGTGATGAACTACGGAGTTGTAAAAGCAAACGCCGACGACGAGGATAAGGTAAAGGCAGAGTCCCCAGATGACGTATTTGACAAGTTTGAAGAAACGTAATATCTCGAGTTGGTTTTCCCGTTCCAATTCCAATCGTTTAATTTCCAATTTCAATTTTTCCTCTTCCATCCTTGTGACGGAGGAAACTTCATCCATCATATCCATCATTAGTGTTGTTTTTTGGTGTTTGAAATTTTGAAACAAGTGATGTTGATAGTTCAAATGTTGGAGACGGAATGAGAAGTGAAAGCGAGAAACGTTAGTTAAACGAAGAAGTGGTGGGGGGAAGTTGAATTACAAAGAAGTAGTGGGGGAAGTTGAATCACAAAGAAGTGGTGGGGGAAGGAGGTTGCTCACCATTTGCTTCCGTACTTGTTGTTGTCGTGTCTGATTGTAGAGGTGTAAGTGGAGTAAGATTCAGCAAACTATCTTCATCAGAACTTTCAACCTTATCACAAATAGGACAGGCGTAAGTTATTTCCAGATTCATTTTAACAGTGTTAAATTTACTAACAATTTCGTGTAAAGTATTAAATATTTCTTGCAAATCTTCTTTGGAATTTACTTCGAAACTAGAATTCATTCGTGCCAACGGAGAGTTGTTCATCGTGCGAGAGTCGGTGATTGAATGAAGATCGGCGCTTAGGAAGGAGGCTTATTTGTCGGTGAGCATGAGCTTGTGACCAAGTAAATAGCTAAGTTCCTCTTCTTCGTCTTTCAATTCAAATATCTTAGCTGAAGTAGTAGGTGTTGTTTCGTCCTCACTGGATGATGAAGAAAATTCACGAGGACGTAAATATTGAATATCAAGTCTGATCCATCTCATAGGATATCTATCCATGATAGAGAGCAAATTTTGAAATATTTCTTCCAATTCTTCCCTGTCAGTTATTATATGTTGAAACTTGACGAAAGGCGATCCCATGTTGTCAGTTAGAGTGTTGGAAGTAAAATAATTCAAAGGTGGATTCAATAAGATACAAAACTTAAACTAATGGTGGGGGGAAATCTAAAAGACTTATGGTGGGGGGAAATCTAAAAAAACCAATGGTGGGGGAAATCTCAAGGTCATCCAATTGAAGTTTTAAAAAAGAGTGTAAAACTGAAATTACACATTTGATGGTTCTACAGGATCGGAATACCAATCTGACCTGTATTTACATCTTTTTATCATATGTGTACAAAATTCATCTTGATGAGACTTGGTGCGTTGATAATGAGCTAGATCGAGAGGATGAAATTTGAAACATCTTTGAGGACAGCATGTATGAAAATATCTTGATTTGTAAAATTTGAAAGTTCGCAATTCCGGTGGCGGTAGTTGTTTTGTTTTGCACTTGCAGTAACAAGATCCGAAAAATTCACATTTAGTGCAAGCTAACCCGTCCACCATCATTGGTCCTAAATCTGTACACTGTTGTTCACAACAGTAACGAGGTTCGTACTCGTACTTTTGTTCTTCCATGTTGACGCTACTGAGTCCAGTGAAAGAATAAGAGTGTATAGTGTTGAATAGTCAGTTTTATGTACTACAAAAAGTTATGGGGGGTTATTTCAAGGTCATTCAAACGAAGTTTTAAAAAATTATACCTTACTAATGTAAGGAATGTTGATACTTAAGAAGTTTGTTTCTGTTTATTTTCTTCAGACTTTGTCTGTTTCTGTTTGTCTTCTTCAGCCTTTTTCTCTCTCTCCGCTTTAGCCATAGCGATAAGTTCTTCAGTCGATAGTTGATGTACTTCAGGAAATTTTTAAATTAATTTAGCTTGATATCCTTCTTTAGTTAATATATTTAAATCTTCAGTCATTTGTTCAACGGTGTTGTAATCTTTTCCATAGATTTTTCCATCAAGTTCAATCATCATTCTGTATAACATCTTTAAAATTAGGTGTTGACGCAGCGAGAGTCGGGAAGCGAATGATTAGTTATACAAGTATCATTCCCTTTTTATCAACTTGACATTGATCACGTGATTCCTTAGTTTTACTTGTTAAAAGTTATTTAACATTGGTAATACTTGTGGAACTTGATGTTATGTTGACCAGTCGGCGATGAAGATATTGTAGGTTGTGTAGAAAGAAATACTTCATCATCGCAGTATTTTGTTTTAGTAAACATCCTTACATTAGTAGCACTAACATCAACAGTTAAGTGATAACCACCGGTAAGTAAAACTCGCATTTCGTTGGTTAAATCTTCAAGTTGTTCAAAACTCGTAATGGTGTTGGTATCGTAAGATGCACACTTGACCTTTAGGGACATGTTGAAGTTTTGTATTTAGTTATAGAGAGCGAGATGTGTACGGTACGAAAGGTAGTCGTAGACTGATGAATTTCACAAGTTGATTTTCACTTTTATTATCACACAAAATTTGGGTCAAGGTCATCCCGTGGAATTTTTAAAAAAAGCAACATATTGCTATGTACAAAGACATAACAATATGTTGCTTCTTTTATTTTTTTTTTGTTTTATATCATATTTATTGAGAAACTATTACAAACACATATATTTACAATGTTATGTACAAACTAGTTAGTAGTAGGTGTTACATGAATAGTTAGTTCAGTTGAGTTGTTTCCACTCGGTCCGTGTGAAACTAAATAGAGTGCGCCGGGTTGAATAACACGAAGATCTTCATTTTGTAGAAGTTGTACAAATCGTTTTGGTAGGAAGATTTGAAACTTCGGTTCGTCACCAACTGTATACGGCGCCTCGCTCAATGTGCAATTAATAGCATCACCAACTGAAGTGTCCATCTTCTTGATTGTATGTATGATGTAATGTTTTTCTTCTTTTAGTTCAGAACATCTCTTCGTCGGTAAGATTGTTGATTTAGAATGAGCGTTGAATTGATCAACCAAATTTCGAAGAAAGTTCTGCGATGCCATCTTGATGTTATTGTTAATCTTCTTGTTAATAATAATGTCCGTCGGAGATGTTGTCTCTTCGGAGGTTCGAGTAATACTCATGCTGCGTCATGGTAGCGCTCTCACTTTTATTACCGACATTACCCCCACCATTCTGTTGAAGGAAATCATTTAAGCGGTAGGCATTCTTCAAAGCGCACTGTGACCTTCGATGTTTAAAACTCTTTGATGAAATACAAAGTTCATTGAAGTAGCATTGGAAATCTCTATCTATTATTGCATTTATCACTTCGTTGCTTGTAAATGATTGTATCCAATTAGCTTTTTCCAATCCTCTTGTGTAGATAGTTTTGAACTCTTTACAGTAATGATTCATAATGTGCGGCATCATGTTATAACTAATAAAACCTTCATCCCATCTTAAGTTGTGAAAATGTTTGTACAACCATTTGTTTGTAATTTTCGCTTTAGTTGTTAGTCTATTGAATGGTAATGGAGGTTTGAATAAGTAATGATAAACTACAGATGTATTCATATCCAAAATTACTAATTCTTTTATGATAAAATTTCCATCATTTCCTCGAAAAGCTTGGAATTCAATTATACCTTTTTTAACCTCCATTATATGTGGCGCATTAGAAAACGAAACTCGTTTGTTCATGATGAAGTCTCGTTAGCAACTGACTTGTATTACAGACACGATTGCTCTTCTTTAACTTCTTGCGCTTCTTCGTCAATATTAAAGTTGGTGTGATAGTTGTTCAATTGTCTCCACATATCCACTTCTTGAGGTATTCGATTAAAAATAGAAGTATCCATGGGACCGTATAAAATTGGAACGAAAGGTTGTCTGTCCAATGTATCGATTAGATAGTCTTTGATTATTGCACTTGAAAATATTAGTTGTTTCAAATATCTAGTGACGGGACCGGTAGTACAACTTAAAGTGTAAAATTCTTCTTTAGTCAAATGTAATTTTACATCATGTCTAGTTAAATCTCTGAAGCGAACCATTTGTCCTCCACGATGTTTCACTATATCAACTTCAATATTTGATTCCAATAAACTTAATCTTGTTCTTCTTCCAAATGTGTTGTTACTCAAATAGCATTCCAAAAGATGTAAATGTTTCATAAATGATTCCCAAGAAGTTTCAGTGAATGTAACCATTTTATTTCCATGATTTAAAATAACAATCGGTGAATAATCCAATGATTTTAAAATTCCAACTGAAATACTTTTCGTCATGCATGAAGAAATGGGGTAGAAAATCCGAAGAAATACTTCTGTTAAAATATTAGTTGTAATGTTAACTTCAACCTTTTTTCTTTTTACTTCTTTTTCAGCTTCTCCTTCTTCTTTTTCTTCTTCTCTCTTCTTATGTTTGTTAAACTTGAGGAACTCGTCCATTTCTCGTTCAACTTGTTTTTCTATATCTGAACTATTATCATCCATTAGAGGTGTATTTTCTTCTCCGTTAGTAGAACTCATCTTGCGAACGATGTTTCCCATACGACGGTCGAAGATATAATGAATTTTCCACTCATGACTTTCTCGCTTTTATGTTTTTCGTGGAATCCTTGAAATTTATACACTCACATAAATGTTGGTTTTTAACTTGTCTTTCACAAACGAAATTCTAACCTCAAAAATTGAGACAGATAATTCTAACCTCAAAAATCTTCAGTCGTTGTACTAATTCTTTTTAAAGTACATTCTTCACAATTCCGGTCAGCGGTGTGTAAGTAACTATTTTATCATGTAGAATTAGACAGTATGCTGAAGTTCCATCCGCTACTGGTTGTTCAAATTCCATTTCAATTTTTATATCCACACTTGATGATTTTACCGATTCATTTTGTTTTGAACAATCGATTACAATTATCGGAGCCTTGGAATAATACTGGTCAGGTGATAATAGTGGTGTATTAGTCTTTCCATAATATGACGATTGAAATCTTGCATACATATCATATAAAATGGAAAAACGTTTTTTGCTGAACATGACATTCAAATTGTCATACGGAAAGAATTGAGAGTTTAGGAAAACTTTACAATTCTTTATTTTACAGTGATCAAATTGACCGGCATTTGCAGTGATAACATCTTTTCGCTTAGTTTGAAAACCGAGTATTATGTACCTTGCTCGTTCCAAGTAAGTTGATGTCTTGACGGTCCATGTTTGTCGTTCTGTCTGAGGTAGTGTAGGATATTCATGGAATTCCCAACTTCGGAATGGCATCACAATATCACGGTCAGATTTTAACTTTCTCAATAATACGATTCTATGTTCATCGGCCAATCTTACATGAGGTACTCTCCAAACAACTTTATCCAATTGTAGTTGCCATTCCAGTTTATCTTCCGTAGTTGCAGGGTCTGCAAGTATCAAGTCCTTGTTAGTTGAAGATCTGAGTAATACCAATTCTTGTTTGACATTTATTATTATTCGTTTGTAATCTTCAGCGAATCCCAAAAGCAATCGTAAGGGTACATGAAAATCAAAGTGACCGTTAAAATCCGGTGTTATAGTGTCTTTATCAGGGGCAACCCATCCGGCGGTGACTATTGAATTCTTCTCATTCGGTGTTAATGATGTTAATCCTTTCAATGTCGTTGTTATACCAACCTTTTTTGTCGAATCAACTGTCACCTCTGATATCTCATATCTTATTTCATCAAAAAGATATGCCATCGGGTTATTTATAAAAGGAACTGTTGAAGCAGTTTTTCCATCCAATTTTAATACCCGTCCTTCAATGTACAAATAACTTTCACACGGTAATGTGTAAATATCTTGTTGTTGAATGGGAATCCTTATTTCATCGTTATTGTTTAATTTTGATGAAGTGTAAGGGTTGTGCGTGTGATATTCCTTCTCCCATAGTGTTTCGTCGAATGTCGGTCCTTGAGATATATCCAGGATATCCATCGTTGTTAAGTTTCAATCCAATCTTCTGTAGAAAACGAATGTTGTCCGATGTTAACTCTTCCAATGTCGAGGAGCTACTGAGCTCCCGACTCTTCCGTTGCGGTTTAAATGATAATCCCATGTCGACTTCTATGTTGCCGCTCTGATGTGTATCCGTATAGTTATCGTTTCTCCTCTAAAGTCAACACTAACACCGTCTTGATCCAATATGTTCAGTACGATGTCTGAAATGAAACTGGTGTTTAACGGTAGGTATATCAAGTTTTGTGGCTTCTCAACAATTTTAAACCCATGAGCCACTGTTGGATAAAATGTATGTAAAATATGCTGATTCACTCCTTCTCTATACGATCCGTGTATAATATTACACGTTACATCGATACTATTTACTTTCGATATTGTAACAGTTGTATCACCTGAATGAGTAGTTCCAGGAGTTAAGATTTTCTTGTTTGTATCTGTAAATCCAAGTAAACTGCCAATGGAGTTTTTCAAGCTGACATCGATATAATATTTCGAAGTTATTTCTGCTTTTAAAGTATTATTGTTTCCTTTAACGGTGATATTTTCTTCTCCGAGATTTTTCTGTAGTAATTGGTTTATATCATCGATTTCATAAGCTCCAGTAGGAAATGTAATTATTTTCAATTCTGAGTATTTTCCTGAAGCATCCTTAGTTTCATAATAATGTAGTAAATTGTTCTTTCCTTCCGTAACATTGGGAATTGAGTTGTAGGTAGTCAAATCAAGTAATGCCGCTTCCCATAATCTTTCCTTGGATAGACGCAATGCTGGGAACAGCGTACTTTTCAATGTGGATGAATTTCCACTCAGTGACACTGTATACGATGACATCTTAAAGCTGACTGACACTCTTCGCTAGAAACTCCAAACATAAATGCCCACAGATTTCAGTATTGTTAGGTTGTTCTCTTTTGTAATTGTAAAAAATGTTTTTGGAGTTTCGAAAATAATGTTGCAGTTCTTTCGGCGGTGGTAGATTGCCAAAACTGTCAAAGTAGTAAACGGTTTGTCCGAGCTTTTTATAGCATACCCAATGAGTGCCTGGACCATAGGTGGAATCCAAATTTACTATTCCAGTTTCATTTTTCCATATTTTAGTTGGTAATGCATCTTTCATAAACACTCCTCGAAAGAATGGTATTCTTAAACATTTTACATAATCATTTAATTGATGATTTGTTAAAGCTTTATTTGGAATTATCAATTGATTCTTCTTATTTAGTACACACGGTACGGTCTTAGGTATAAACCTGCTCCGTTTTTTACCATTGACCAAATAGAAGCTTTCTTTACTGTTGCTTTACGAGTTCTACGACGTCTCTTCTTAATGTTTCCACCTCTTTTGGGAGCTCTTCTCTTTGCAGGTCTTCCTCTGCGACGTCGTCTTCCAGCACCAAATTTAGCTTTCGTCTTCATGGCTGTAGTTACTGCCCAAGCCGATGCTTTTTCTGCAATACTTGCGTCACTTGATTTTACTCTTTGCCAAGCTTTTTCCGCTAGAATTTTATCCGCTATTGATCTATTTGTCGAATCTTTATACTTTGAATCTGCTATATCGTGTTCCTTGCAAGCTTGATCTAATTTATTAATTCCAGGATCTCCTCTTGCTAAACGTTTTGCCAACTTAGTTCCAGGTCCACAATATTGATAACCTCCGGGCAGATGTAATTCGTATGGTAAAGCGTCTATCGCTCGATTTACAACAGCACCAACTGGAATCCGTCTGAGCAGGGATAATGCAGCTGATGTTATACCACGTCCTCTCTTGCCAATGTCCTGACGACGACTGAACGATGCGGTCTTCATTATGCTGTTTTATGCAACCAAAGTCTTTACTCTATGAAATACTTTATGATAATGAATCCTTTTTTGTGTATTCCATACTTAAATATTCATAAGTTTTACTAGTATTTATCAATGATTTCATCTTTAATCCATTGGTTTCTCCGAGAATCTTCGATTTTCTTGTGTGTCATCGATGTATTAATCAAATGATTATGCATATCAATAACTACATTACCTACAAGATTCGTTACATAGTCTATATTAGTAGTATCTTTGTCATATTGAGGATTATCAAGATTTGTGATACGTTTACCATTACATGTATACACAGATGGATCGTTTTTAGAGGTTGCTATAACTTGATTAATAGTAGCAACATCATTCGGAGCTATTCCTGCTGATATGTTAGATATTCTTCTATTTTTTCCATCATATACGTTATTTATTTTATCTAAAACTATAGTTTGTTTTACAACAACACAATCTGGATCATCTTTACCAGATTTAACTTGGGTTAATCGTCTTCCTTTACATATAAAATTAACACCAGTAGCTGATAGTTGTGGTACTTGTGTTAAAATAACAGCATCATGTTCTTCCGTGCCTAAACTTATATTTGACAATCTTTTATTTTTTCCATCCCACTTGTCATTTTGTAGTTGTAGTAAGGTAAACTTTTCACTTCCTTGCATAAACTCATCACCTTTCTTTGACACCACCTGATTTTGTTTAACAAAAGCGGATGTTCCTTTCTTCAAGCTTTCATTCATTTGTCTCACGGTAGCAGCATCCGATGGAGTTGAACCTTCTTTCAGATTGGACAACACTTTTCCATGACAATCAATAACAGCACCATTATATAAAATACAATTATCTTTAATATATTTTATATTAACACCATCACTTTCTTCTTTAGGATATCCAATATCGTTTATAGTATATTTATAAAAGGAAAATCCATCCTTTTTCTTTTCTGGTATTACAGAGTGCAAATAACGCTTATTGATTGTATCTGTATCATCGGTTGGATCTGCCACATTAGTTATTTTATAATTTAAAGCATTGTACATTTTTCCACTTTTAGTCTTTTGCAACAGTAAAGCGTAATCCATCGCAGATTTCAAATAGCCTTTATTAACAACATCTCCATTGTTGACTGGTTTTGCAACATTAATAACCCTGTGAGATTTTGCATCATACAGTTGGTTGTTGTCGAGTTTTAAACTTGTAGATGTTTCCTCCTTTACTGTTTTTAAATTTGTTGCATCTCCATCTTCTTCTGGATCTTTAACAAACTTTAAACGTTTATTATTTATGTTATAGTCACCTTCGGGTGTTTGCGGTAATCCACTTCTTTTTCTGTTTTCTCCAACTTGCACTCCTAACGCGGAGTATCGTCCGAACTTGTCGACGCTCATGTTAGAACTGACACATTATACGCCTGCAACTCTTATATATCCGCGGACAATTATACGATTATGCCGCGATTCCTGAGTTCGTCAATCAGAGCTACCCATTCATTATTTAAACCTGTATGACCGGCTTCCATGGCTTCATGCAATAGTCTCATCCTGTCAACCAATTTATTGATGTCGTTGTAGTAAATCACATTCGTATTGTATAGATTTTTCATCAATCCTTTACCAGATGTTGAAGTATCTCCTTTACTCTTTTTACCATGTTGTTCAAGAAGTGATAAATCCATAAGTGATAAAGATTTTCTTTTCAGTGGTTGTCTCACCGCTGGTGCATTACGTAATGTTGGCAATTTTCGTGGAGGAAACAACTTTTTTATAACGATGTTATATTTTGTTGCACGTGAACGATTAATCATTGCATCCTTTAAGTAGTTTCTTTTATGAGCGTTAGTACTTTGTAGTATCTCCTTAAAAACACTTAAATCTTTGGATGAATATCTTAGTGGTATGTTTTTAAAAATTAATTCATATAGTCCTTTTGTTCCTTTATATCTATGCTCACCAATAATGATGTAACCGTCTTGTGTTATTTCAAGCTTTGAATCGCCGATCTTTAATTCATTCCCATCAATTCTTGCTCCGTATACGTGTGATCTACTCAAATTCGGGTTTGATTTCATGTCATGTAGCATTTTCATTATATATTTTCTTCCAAGAGGTCCATGTTGTAATATATCGCTACTCAATTGAGTTAAATTTGGAATAGATTGTTCAGCTTCAGGTATTGGCTGTTCTTCTTCCTTTTCAACAATTGGTTCTTCTTCTTCTTTTGTTTCTTCTTGCTCACTAGCACTTGTATATGAATCATCATCTTCTTCTTTTTTTAATGCTTGTACTTCTTGTTTAGAAACTGGTAGTAAAACATCTCCTTCATAACGAGGTTTACCAATAGTTTCTGATATCTGTTTTAAAGGTTCCGTAATAGGTTTAAATGTAGTCTCTAGAAATTCTTCTCTTTCACTTAAACCCATCCTCAATGCACGATTCTTCATCCTAATAGAATCACTGAGTGATTTTATTTCTTTCAATAGTTTTTCTTGATTCACCATGTTTACACTGTGAAGTTCAACGTGTAACTAGATTCAGCATCGGTAGTTCAACGCATTAATACAAATTTATCCAACCCTATACGATATCTACCATTTTTAATATCTTCTTCCTTCATAATAACGAGAAAGCCATATTTCTCATTCCATGCTTTGCCACACATTTCTTTAAATTTCTCAAATGGCATATCCGCATTTACATGACCATTATATATATGCTTTAAATTTGTTTCATCTTGCTTGAAGATGATCAACATATTTGCATTGTCTCTTATGAGTTGTTTTGGAATCTTACTGTATGTTTGACCAATATAAATGCTATCGATATTATGATGTCTTCCCATAGCGAAGTAATTCCTTATAGTGTCGTGATTTTCACAAGACACATCGTCAAAAATAAAAATAGAAAATGGTTTTGCTTCATTTGGTTGCATAATTGTTTCACTGGCATTAAACTTGTAGAAATTCACTTCAGGTACACTTGCAAGTACTTTATCCAATAATTGATATTTCGGTTGTTGCAATGATTTTGAAAAAATGTATATATTGTTAAAGCGCAATCCTTTAGGATTAGTTATAAGGTTAAAAACAACATTTGTTTTTCCACAATTTGAAGGACCAGTTATTAAACATCTTATCGTATTTGGTAGTAATTCACCATGTTTACCATAATTTAACTTATCATTGTCAACCGTCAATTCATCAATATTATTGATATTAAATCGATTGTTGTACAATCTCCATCTTGTGTCAAGGTTAAACACACAATGAGCTATTAAATTACTATACCAAGTCTTTTGAAGGAATCCAAGAGTCTTCACTTTTATCGAATCCTAACCACCGGACTTTAACCATATCCTTTTTCCTTTGTAAAACCTTCTCAACAAGATATACATCACCGACTGTTGATTTCAACAATTCATGTCCGTAGAATCCACCTTGAAGTAATTCACCCTTGTTATCTTTTAATAAGTAAGTTTCAGGTATAGTTGGTTGCACTTTATAAACTGTAAACACTTCATTAGTCCAATTTGGTAGATATCTTTTACTAAATACACCTTTGTATTTGCTTATACGAACTTTATCGTTGACCTTAAACTTTTTTGGTTGCAACTTTTCCAATTTAGGTGTTGTATTATTTCTGATGCGTTGTAATACAACCTTAGCATTAGCGCTGTTTACCTGGATAGGTTTCATTCCGATGGTACGATGATATTTGTTGTTATACTCTTTTATAAGTTGTGGTAATATGTCATACCACAGTATGATCCTCGTTTTGAAAATTGTTTGTACATCGCTCCTTTCAATGTTCTATTGAATCTTTCAATTATTGAAGCTTTAACTTCAGAATTTGTAGAATAATGATTTATTTGATATTTCTTCATTAAAGCTCCAAAGTCTTTATTAAAATATTCTTTTCCATCATCGGTCTGTAGATGTTTGATTTTGAATTTATTTCTTTGTATCGTTGTTTCCATAGCTTTTGTAACACTTTTACCAGTCTTATCCTTCAATGGTAAAGCGTCAGCTATTTTAGTAAAACAGTCTATAATTGTTAAAATATATTTAAAACCTTTGTTTAATTTACTGTGCGGTATCATTTCAATGAGATCAGCTTGATAAAGATCATTCATTCCCTTAATAATTGTACTTCTTCTTGGAAATCTTCTTCTTGCTGGTTTATGTAGTTCATTTACAATCTTGTCCTTCACACTTTCCATCTTCAGGTGTTGCTTGCACACCGCTTGTAAAAATACTGATCCGTACAACAGTTCATTCTCTTTTATATAGTTTGAATATAGGTCAAGGCCATTTCATATTAGTGTAAAAAAGAGGGAACATGGCATTTGGCTTGCCATGTCCCCTCTTCTTTACGGAAAGGAAAAAAGGAAGAAGGTAGAGGACGAAGAATAGGTTTACTGGTCGATAGGGTTCAGGGAGTAGTGGCCGAACGGTAAAGTATTAATTTTATCTTCTAAAATATGGCGCTTGTCATCTTTGTAGCTTAATGCCCACTTTGTTTGTTTGACACTAAAGAGTTGATGATTATAACTTCTAATAGTGTTGAACGTTGCAGTTGTTTCAACATTTTCAAACAAACATCTTTTATAATGTTCAAACTGTACGTTCTTCTTCAGGAAAGAGGTTTTTATTCCTTTGGCCTTTTTCGTGACTTGATGTTGATTCCTTTCGCTTATGTACAGTTGAAATGAATATAGTTTGGACATTAATGCTACATTTTCCATCATCGGCACACCATTTGTTTCATCTTTAAATTTTCCCAATACTTTCTTGTTTCTGTCGTAGTCGTAATTTGGATGGTCCTTGGGATAATCGGAAAAGTCGAAATCATCTTTATACATAAAGGTGCGTAGATCTTCGTACATGTCATTTGTTTTAATCCAGTAAATTAGTGCATCCGTATCCATATATGCAATACCAATGTTCTCTCTTCCATAATAGTTAACCATCTTCTTATAAAACTCGTACATGTGTGTTTTGGAAATATCCAAGATTGACATTCCTAGATACAAAGGACGATCCATTAGAACTGACTTCTTGTTCCTGGAAATAACAACTAGATTTTCATTAATAATTACAGATGAACCAAAGTTTGGTTGTTCCACTAATTTCTGTAATTTTACTGGATCAGTTACCAATTTGATATCCTTATGTTTCCTTTTGTTTTCCAAAGTCTTGCCAAATATTGCGTTGTTCATTAGTTTGAAGAAATCTTTTTGAAAACTTGATGTAGCGGCGGCTCTTCTTCTTGTGTTGTTGTCAATGTACGGTTTTAACCAACAAGATTGAGAGAATTGTAGTACTCGATTAATTTTCGTAATTCTCAATCCCAAGTCTAAGGCCTGTTGTATCATCCAGTAGTGCCCAACATACCGAGACTTGTTGGTTAAAGTCATCAATAATTTCGGCCATCTTCCAGTTGGAGAAATTTCAGTCTTCGGAAGAAGTGGTAAATCATAATGTTCGTCGTGAAGATGTTCGGGATATTCAAAATCGACGTCAAATATGTAACCAGTTTCTCCATATTTCGGTATATCCATTATGTTTCCAATTGATTCTGGGTCTATCCATTTGAAATTATCATATGGAAGGGGATTCGACATTGCCCATCCGTATAAGTTATTTGCATCAAAATAACCCAGGAATGTTGTTGGTTTTGATGCATCATAATCGGGCAAATACTTATTGTCGCCTTGACATGACGTGTTACACTTTGCGTCAATCCTCCTCGAACTCCTGATTCTAACATCAACACCATATCTATATCTGTAAGAAGTTGTATTTTACAATTTGTTTCTTTTAACATGGCTTGCCACGCTAGTCCAGGCGAAGTGTACGAATGAAGAGGGTCTAATCCATATGACGCAAAACACGTATTTCTAAATTCTTCCATCACATCACATAATAAAGTCACATCTAATTTAACATAGAAATCTGAATATTTCCCCAATGTTCTAAATCCTAATTCGTTCCATACTTTGCATGCATGATCATAATCATCTTGAGATATATCCATGTCGTACAGTTTACTTTTAAATTCTTCTTTTGGAGGTAGTGATGTTTAATTAAATCTTTCTAAACTGTCTATGTAATCATATGGGAAAACACCTTTTCGAAGTACCAGATCCAGTTTGTCGCTGTTTACAATCTTCTTCGTTTCGATTAAATCTTGTTTCCTTAGGTTTTCAGAAAGTTTGGACAAACTCGACGGCAAAAATCGGTAGGAGTCCAAGAATCTTAGTTTGACGTTTCCAACTTCTTTGGAAAAACTTATGAACTTCTCTGAAGTTTCAGCTAACACATCGATTTTACCGTCATCTCTTCCTAATTCAGGTATTATAAAATGAGCGTCGTACCCACTGAGATTATGCAGAACCACAGGGATAAATAGTGGTAAACGATAGCTCAAGTTGCATTTATTACAAGCAGCACCCCTGTAATAACCTGTGAGGTGGTCGTGATCTTTAACTTTATAATTCTCAATAGTAAAATCATTTTTGCACAAGAAACAGTGAGTCGCATTTTCATGTTGAATTTCTTCTTCTTCGTCCATCGGTTTCATTGGTACAATATTTGTATATAATCTTTGTGTATTTCCAGCTATTGAATATAGGTGATCAAGAAATATTTTTTCCGCATTTTCACCACGATATACTAGAGGTTCTGAAGTTAATCCATATCTGTTTAAATGTTCTTCTGATAATGTTGATTTGACCATTAAACAAAAACTGTTTGGTTTGTGCATTTGATACTTTACACTTTTTCTTGCTTCACAATTTTCATCTTCAACTGGAACAAGTGTTGATTCAAAATCCGCATACACAACTAAAGGGATACGGTATTGATGATGAACCTTTTGAAATGTAACGAATGCTCTGTTTTCCGAAGGTA
The DNA here is from genome assembly GCA_030545055.2 of Neoaliturus tenellus. NCBI lineage: Eukaryota > Metazoa > Arthropoda > Insecta > Hemiptera > Cicadellidae > Neoaliturus > Neoaliturus tenellus. The sequence continues at coordinate 184,852,603 of CM061531.1, read as the reverse complement.
AATTAATCTTTGCTTCATAATTATTGTTACATAATCTTTTGTGCTCTTGTAACCATTCTCTTCCTTGTCTTCCTTCTCGTTGAAAATTAAAACATCTCTTGCAAATCAACTTTTTGTTTCGATTTTTTGAAAGTTGCTTATTAACAAGAGAGTCGAATTTCTTTATGTACACATAGTGAGACACATCTCCTCGCGTTAGTAGTAGTAAATCCGTATGATCTGGTAGCTCTTCTTTTGCAATACGTAAAGGATACACTTTGTTTGAACTATCTAATGCAAAAACATTAATAGACGTGCCGGGATTTTTCTTTTCAAATTTTGATATATCTTTCGTAGAAACGGGATATGTTATTCCTTGAAAATTGTACCTGTGTCTTGCGTCTTCATATTCTTGGTTGGGTCTACATGGATTTTGCGATACAAACTTTGTCGTCATAGCATAGCGAAAACATTCATTATCTTCATTTTGGACATTAATACAAGATTTTGTATTTTCAATTATTTTTGGCAAAGGAATGTAACTAGATCCCATTAGTCCATATCCATGTTTGTGAACTCTTATATCTAATACTTCAATACTTGTAAGACTCCATCCGGATCCTCTTCCTTCGTGTTCCTGAAGTTTGGTTAATATTTCTTCTATACAATTCTCTACTATTGAATCAATGTTTGAACTTTCCATGATGGTTCGGTTTTTTGTTATGAATCCTGTTGGTGATAATTCTTCTTGTGCATTTATAAACATAGCTTCTAGTAGTAAACCAAATTTAAGAAAGTTTAATCTTTTCAATTCTTCTTTTAAAGTTTTACTTACGATTGGTTTTGCTTCTCTAATAAATTCTTCTAAGTTCAAGTTTTCATTTTGAATCTTATGATGCATTACTACCTTACCGGGTAAAGCAAATACTTGTAGATTCGGTAAAGTAGTTGAAGATGTTGCTGTTATTTCTTCTTGTTCTTGTTTTTCTTCTGCGTTGTTGTGAATTAGTTCTTTATGACAGTCTAATAGAATTTCATCGTGAAACGATTCCGAACATTTATCGCAATGATACATGTTGAGATGTTTACTCTTCGAAATTTCGCCGAGAAATGAAATGGGCTCTGACGGTCCCGCTTTTATAACGGTTCCCCCACCACTATTTCATCATCTTCTTCTTCTTCTTCTTCACTATCCGAGGAAAACAAACGTCTTGGACAAAACATTAATCTTCTACTAACTGATTGTTCATTTGTGTTCTCTATTCTAGTTGGAGTTTCAGTATGTACTTCTTCATATTCAAACGATGATGAAGATTCTGATATTACTACATCCATATCCAAATTTTCATTCTCCACATCATTTACACTTCCTACTTCTGATGTTGTTAGATCTACATCCATATCATTTACACTTTCTACTTCTGATGTTTCACTGTTATTATCGTTTTCTTCCATATTAAAATCGTCTAGTTGAATTTTATACAATATTTCAATAAGAGGTTTCCTTGGATAATCGGTGTTGTCCACAGGAGCCATTTCAAGTAAATGAGGAATAACTCTTTGTGATTCGGCTTATATGATATTTTGATAAGTATGTCAAGGTCATTTTAGATAAAGCGAGAACTGGGAATAGATCACTAAGCAGCATGTTAATTCATTACTATAAAGTGATCTATTCCCCATTCTCTAAGAAGTGTCCAATCAATAACCAAAGTTCAAGTTCATTTTTGTTCAATTTCAATCTTTTACTTCTTCTTTTATTACATAGTTTATAGGTTGACAATTCGAATTTTCAATGTGCCGTTTTATCTTTTGTTCCAACTCTTCTATTTTAGCTTCTTTTATCATTAATTCCGTAAGTAACTGATTGATGTAATCAGCTGCCATGTCCACTGTTCTTGTTCGTATTTCACCTAACCTAACCCCGGGAATCAATCTCTGTAGTCTGTAAAACTTCAACTTTATTCTCGACTCTCTTGCTTTAGCCATTTCCCGTAACTTTAGTTTTTTATTATCTTTATTTGTAGTCAAGTCCATAATACTTTCCTTCAAGTCCTTACTCGTGACAAGTTCGCTTTCAGAATAATTCGACTATAGTACACTCGTCTTTTATACACTTTCCCCCACCACTTTCAATTTCCCCCACCCTACTAATATAGGTCAAGGTCATCCGGTATAACGAGAACGAGGAATAGAGCACTAAGTGGCATGTTAGTCCATTACCACAAAGTGATCTATTCCTCGCTCTCTATTCTACATCTAATTTTTTTGGGTTTTTGTTATTTTTATCTTTTTTTTGGTTTTCTGGGGGGAATGAGTGTTTGAATATTACTTGGTAGAATGTCCATTTTTCTTCTTCAAATCTTCAATAGTTTCAAACAGTTGTAACAAATATGCGTTGGTTTTTTCTAAAGTTTTCAGTCTGCTACATCCGACTTGAATGGAAGGCACTATTAGTTGCAATTTTGCAAATTCTATCTTCTCTTTCTTGCACCTTTCTCTCATTTTTAGGTTTTTCCTTAGTCTTGCCGAAGATGGTGTTATTGGCTCGTACATACAATCTGGATATGGCTTTGACATTTTCAACACTGATGTTGAAGTACAATGAGATACTTGCGGCCGTTGAGCTTGATAATAATTTGTTGTTGGAGTATTGCAATACATCTTCGGTTCTAAGTTTTGGTGGCAATCTGTAGTTGAAAATACTGGTGTTGCAGAAGGATCAGTCATCTTTCACTGTTGTCGTACACAGTGAACTCTTTTCTAAAGTTTTACTTCTTTTATCACATTTCCCCCCACCACCGACTTATATATTCTTCCCCCCACCATAATTATTTATACTCGTTTTTCACATTTCAAATTTTATACCATACTTCCAATATGACATCCGCGTCTTCCTCTTTTAAGTATTTGACAAATTCAGGACTCCTCGACGATACATTCGGTCTGTTTAGATAGCTCATCACCTTGTGATGGCTTTCCTCATTTTCTATATAACAATACACTTGCATCAACTTGTTTTCTTCCTCTTTCGATGATATGAAATTTGCAACAGAGGTCCACTCTTCATATTTAATCTTGAAATGGCGCACTTCGAATTCCATGATGTTTCTTCTAATGCCGCAACAATAATAAAACTCTCTTCAAACAACCTGCATTTATACACGTTCCCCCACCTAATTATAACCCCCACTCTTTTCCCCCTCTCCTTTATATGTGGAAGGGGTATTATGGTTTGAATGCACGATACTTAATAAATTCAAACAAACACTGTGCACAAATGTCGCAAGTGTTATTACATGTTTCGAATTTCATTATTTGACCTTTTACAAGATGAACTAACCTACCTCCATCATCTTGGAATTGTTCAAAATCTAAAACAGACGCTTTTCCACAATCATGACACATTTTTGTACCATCTTTAAAAGTATAAGCAAGATAGATAGCAAATCCATAATTGTCTCTCTTAAATTCAATGAGCATTTCACGAATTGCTTTAGGTATTTCACACTCATTTGATCTCATGATGTAATGGTAAAGAAACCCATTATTGATAATTTCTTGTAAACACAGAACCAACAACCTATCCATCGTGTTAGACTTATACTGATAGTTACATCTAAAACCTTTTTCTTATATGATTTTCCCCCACCACTCTTATATAGGTCAAGGTCGTTGTATATCAAGCGAGAACTGGGAATAGATCACTAAGTGGCATGTTATTCCATTACCACAAAGTGATCTATTCCCCATTCTCTAAGAAGATTGTTGATAATTTAGATTCCTAATATTTCTTTTCCTTCTTCTTCACCTTTTTGAACTGTAGTATTACCAGACATGTGTGATATTAGTTTCTTCATTTCTCGATTTTCCATTTCCAATTTCTTCAATTTTAAATTTCTTGCTTCGACTTGTAGTTTTAAATACTTGATGTAACTTCCAGCCCAGTGTAGGGTTTTCAATTTTGATGCTCCTATTGCAATTCCAGGTATTTGAAATTGTAGTCGATTGAACTCCATGTTCATATCTTGTCGGTCTTGTTTTTTCTTTTCTCGTCTTTTCAATCTTTGATTCTCCCTGAACGAAGAGGTCGGATCACAAGGAATATGACGAAACATTTTGGTCAACGATATGTCTACGCAGAAAACCAACACATTTATGCACTTGCCCCTCCAACTTTAGGCTAGTGGTGGGGAGAATTACATAAATTTGATACTTATTTCCACCGTTACACTTGCTCCATTATCAAAAAGATATTTGTAAAAAGGTCCTGGATACTGTTCTGTTTCACGTCCTACATGTTCCTTAAGAAAGTTGAAAGCCAATCTTTTCGAATATTCATTATGATATACTTCTCTTATATTAAAAAGAATTCCATCTTCCAGAAATTTCACTTGAATTAATGGTATTTTACTTACATCATCCTTGTCTATCAGGGGTAGCTTGTAAGTGAACGTATTTGGTGGTAGACTTAACGTTCTATTAAGTTGAGTTAAAGAATTTGTACATTTTCTGATCATTGTTCGTAATAACAGGAAGATTTAACATTTTATAGTACGAAGGTGCAAAACGTTTCGATGTTCGAAACTTTTGTATTCGATAGTTACTCGAAGAAGGTTCGTTAGGATTAAACATTTTTAGTCGACAGTTTCCTGACGAATAAGCTTCTACGCAAATAACCAACACATTTATGAACATTCCCCCACCAACTTTAAACTAGTGGTGGGGAGAATTTTCCTCCACCACTTCTTCAGAATTATTAATTTCAATTTGAATTACAACAACAATATTTGATGCAAAATCCCAAAAAACAGAATATGAAACAGTCTCTTCTACATCTTGAGATTCATTATGTGTTTCAACCACTTCCATCATTGAAGTTTCTTGATCAATTTCTGTTACTTCCATCGCTTCTTCTACAGGATCTTGTATTATGTCGATTGTTTCGACTTCATCTTCTTCTTGGACTAATGTAATATTTCGTTGTCTCACAATTTCAATTAATTGTATAAAAGAAGTATCTCTAGGAGACATTCTTGACCATACATGTAGCTCCAACAAATGCTGACTTACTAATGACAAAACTCACAATTTATAAGACTTGCTTGAATAATAAAGTGGGGGGACTACTTTAGTCCAATTCGGATTCGGATTCAGAAGACAATAAAGGTGATATGGGTGAATCCAACGATGAATCTAATATAAATGTATCAATAGCTTCCTTTACTATGTCTTCGTCACTATCGTTTATCAGTTCTTCAAAGAGTTCTTGTTCAAACTGTACCATTTCTTCTTCTTCCATTGTGGAATCATTATCAGTTTCGTTATAATTTTCCTCTATATTGTCTTCTTCCATTTCATTTGTACTAATATAAACATTTTTAACTTCAAAATAATTAACAAATGGAGTATCTTTAGACAGCATATTTGTTCACCATTTCTTTTAAACAGACTAAAAACATGGAGGTTCATAGTCCGCCTTTTATAAGTTTTAAAAATGGGGAGGGGGAAGGAAAAAGGATTGGGAAGGGATAGGGTGGGGGTGAGGGAAGGGTAATGTGGTTATTAGACCACTTGTGCGACAAAGTAGCCACCAATGCTAACTTCGAGCTCATAACACTTCATAATATCATCCTGCCAAGTTAACATACGTTCTCTAGTATTTGGTGTTACACAGAAGAACCTACTGTCATTATACACAATAGCTGAACCAATTATAACATTGAATCCTAAATTTAGCCATTTGTGTGCTTCCGTAATAAATCTTTCTATTGTATCAAAAGGAAATTGTTCATCGATGTAGATTGGTCTCATTTGTTCATCAAGTTCAATTACATCTTCACCGTCATCTTCACTGTCACTGCTACTATCATTTTCATTGTCACTGCTACTATCATAATAATCTATCACATCTTCTTCAGGTTGTTGGAAAACATCAGCAATTTCGGAAGGATTGAAGTTTTCACTATGGTGAGGAAGCATTTTAAAGCAAATAATAACGGCAGAGACGAAACAACAAGTGTGGCGCGTGAAAGCAGAGTGAAGGAGTGAACAACGCTCGCTTTGCTTTTATAACGATATGCTAATGAGAGGGGTTAACAGCCGTTAAGTGGGGGAAGGTGGGAGGGAAGGAAAGAGAGGGGGTATTTATTTCAAATAATTCGCATAACTTTTGACTAAAATAAGATAGCTAAATTCTTCTTTTACTAAAATGTTCGTCTTACATAGACCTTTTCAATGATGTATCGCTTGTCCTAATCCGTCAATCCATTATCGAGTTATAGGCATTTTAATTTTCCGGGGGGGAGGGGGGATTTAATCTCCATTTTTTATGGGGGGGGGGATTTAATCTCCATTTTTTATGGGGGGGGGTTTCGCTTGAGTGAACACGGGGGGGGGAGGTTCCGCTTGAGTGAACACGGGGGGGGATTTAATCTCCGTTTTTTATGGGGGGGGGGGGTTCCGCTTGAGTGAACACGGGGGGTTCCACTTGGGTGCTCATGCGGAACTGATATTCTCACGAGATAGTCGTTGTGTGATAATGAAGACAAATGTTCATCACGCCGCGACCACTAATTAACTCGCATTTGCGGTGTTCACATCTTTCCTACTCATTACATATACGTTTCCTACTTCATTATTTCAAGACTAATTAACTTGCAAAACAACAGTCTCTGTCTTTGAATGCTGATGAGATTTCATTAGGAACCATTCTTAGCACGCTATATGAAGCTACACCAGCAAACAATGCAAGTCAGACAGGTCATATAACTGTACAACGACCTTAGAAAAGTAGGTCACAAGACTTAGAGTGTTAAAAAATAATGGGGGAGAAACACAACGCTATAACGCGTTGTGTTTCTCCCCCATTATTTTTTTAGCAAAATTTGGAAAAACTATGTGAATTTACTGTTTACGTCCCCACCTTGTAATACGATCCTTTTTATCCCTGAGGAGAAAGTCTTGAGAACTTAAATTGTTAAATCTCTTCTCTTTACACAAATTGTCAGGAACTTTAATTTTATATTTATTGCCGTTACATTTTGCCAATATGTGTTGGTGGTCAACAACACTTAGAAAAAAATATCTCAAACCTTTCTTAAGCCTCTCTCCTCTGACGGATATTATTTCAGGATCGTCTTCAACAGTGGGGATTTCTGTCAGTTGTGGTTCGGAAAGATGTTTCACGATATGTACACGGCAGAAACGTTCGTTCTTAACACATTTCCTACCACAAGCTGATCCTTTCTTAATTCCCCTAGCGAGCACTTCAGGGCAAGTAGTGGGGCGGCTAAATGCCCTACGACGCTCTTCTTTTAATAATTGGAAACGCTCTGAAGGAGCAGACTTAGGAGATTTATTTTTAGGATAGGTGTGATCTTTAGGAATAGTAAGTGGTGGGGTAGGAGGCAATGGTGACAGTGGAATGACAGGTGTACTAAGACGATGAAGCAAGGTTTCAAATGAAGGGGTATTAGGACGGGGAGCTGGCTTCTGCGGTGGCGGCATGTTAGTTGAAGGCGGTGTGGAGTCATTTGAAGACGAAGGCGGTGAAAATATGCTGCGACGTATGGTATTGTTGGCCGGGGGAAGAGGAGCTCCAGAAGTTGAAGGTTTCGAGTCTAGTTGCTTCTTATACCAGTCGGGAGCATTTTTCAAGCGAAGAGTTTTCTTGACTGGAGTTGAAGCCGTAGTAGAAGTAGAAGTTGAACTTGTAATAGAAGAGCAGGCTGTAGTCGAAGTTGTAGTCGGCAGGGATGACATCGTGGTAGTTCTGTTCGCAGTTCGCAGCGTAACGTCTGGAATCAGAATGAAACGTTAGCCGTGGTCGATGCGTCTTTTATAACGGTATGCTAATGAGAAGGGTTAACAGCCGTTAAGTGGGGGAAGGTGGGAGGGAAGGAAAGAGAGGGGGTATTTATTTCAAATAATTCGCATAACTTTTGACTAAAATAAGATAACTAAATTCTTCTTTGACTAAAATGTTCGTCTTACATAGACCTTTTCAATGATGTATCGCTTGTCCTAATCCGTTAATCCATTATCGAGTTATAGGCATTTTAATTTTCGGGGGGGGGGATTTAATCTCCATTTTTTATGGGGGGGGTTCCGCTTGAGTGAACACGGGGGGGGGTCGGTCATTGACCCTTCCGAAAGTGGGTTAAGGTCATTCAAGACTTATAAAGAACCAAGGTGATGGGAACAGTCGTAACTGTTCCCACCACCCTGTTTGCCTAACGGTTCCCACTCCCAACCCACTAGTTACGTTCTGCGAGGGACATCGACGCAATTTTGTTTGGCCCGTCCGGGTCTATCCGTAACGGTCCGGTCCGGGTTTATCCGTAACCGTGAATTCGAAGGGAAACTGGAACAGCTAATGCAGAAACGCAACTCTAACACCCACCCAACTAATCCCACCCATCATATTCCTAAACAAAATGCAAAAACCTAGTCCGCTACCTACAATTTGCGGATGTCCCACCCCTTCTAAGTGAAGTTCAACCGAACTTCTGAATTTACATTTAATCTACCCCCTATCATCTAGCTGAAAGGCAAAACAACAACATTAATTATTAATACCAACACTTAAAACTAACAACACATCATTATTAAATATCAAATAATTCAACACAACCAAATACCATCATTATTCTTAAAATTAATACACCTTAACGCTAAACACAACTTATAACTAACATCGCAATGCGCAAATTAATTCTTAAATTAAGTGCAACTTACAACTAATATTTACACACACACACACACACACACACACACATACCACATTGCATTAAAGAACGCAACGTAGTATAAGAAGTTCAAATATATATAGGCCTACTATATATTTGAACCTCTTACCGAGTCGCCAACGACTTTTCGCTATGAAAACTCGTTGACGACTGACGCGAAAATTGGGCTCGTATCGCTCCTCGGGTTTTCGAGTGGTGGGAGTAATTAATGCAGTGGTGGGGGAATTGTTTCACTCCAGTACGGTCTTCAATCCACTCCAGTTCGCAGCAGTGTAAAAGTGCAACGAAGGAGTGGGGGCGGAGCATGCGCAGCAACGTGAAAACCAAGGTTTGAGGTTAGAACTTTCCGTGCACAGTAGCGCTAAATTGAGTAATACAGGACTCGGCGCATGCGCAATAGCATGGAGTGATTCCGATCCGGAGAACTCGTTGCATTCGCAGCAGCGCTAAAGTGAGTAATACAGGACTAGGCGCATTCGCAGTAGCGCAAGTGAGTAATACAGGACTAGGCGCAGTAGCGTGAAGTTGGCTCACTCCAGTACAAGTCATAGCAGCATAAAAATGAAACGAAGGAGTGGGAGCGGCGCATGCGCAGTGACGTAAAACCAAGGTTTGAGGTTAGAATTTTCCATGGTGGCTGCCATGTTTAATTCTGTTTCATTCAACAATAGTAGTTCATGGCTGGCATGGGATGTGAAGTGTGGTAATTAGATGGGGTTAGCAACCGGTCGTGACCGGCCATTGACCGGTCATCGACCCGGCGGGGTTCCGCTTGAGTGAACACCGGGGGGGGGGATTTAATCTCCATTTTTTATGGTGGGGGGGGGGGGGTTCCGCTTGAGTGAACACGGGGGGGGGGATTTAATCTCCATTTTTTATGGGGGGGGGGTTCCGCTTGATTGAGCACGGGGGGGGATGTTCCGCTTGAGTGAACACGGGGGGTTCCACTTGGGCGCTCTTGCGGAACTGATCTTCCCACGCGATAGCCGTTATAAAAGTAGATTGTTCATCGCGCCGCGACCATTAATTAACTCGCATTTGTGTTGTTCGCATCCTTCCTACTCATTACATATACGTTTCGCCAACTTCATTATACAAGTCTAATTGCTACTAACCTGAAATTTCATTTACATTAGCACATGTCGTCCTGTTTGAATCACCTTCGCGTGCTCGACGTTATATCTCATTCATCTGTCTTGTTCTCACTTCTACACATCTGACATACTTCTTGTGATGGATACGCAATGTTTGAAATTGAAACTTTTGCGGACACAACATATATTACGAAATAATTCCAAACCATCGGTTTCAAAGTCTAAAACTAATTTAACAAAAGTGAGGAAGAAATTAAGTTTTAACCCGTTATACTCTGCTTGAACTTCGCAGGTTCACGTTGATGATAATGTTATTCACAACATTTTGCGTTCGATGTTACGTATCCACAACTTCGAACTTGTTACACCTATCGACTGTGTTCAGCAGGTTTTCATATTTTACCCCCACCCTTCTTTATATAAGTGCGCTCACGACAATTCCTGTTTCATTCTTCTGTACGCTCTTCGACTAACAACTACTCCGCTCTGAATTACACACTACACGAAGATGGATACAAACCAAGAACAAGTACAAGTTCACAAAATATCGTCTACTACTCACCCGAGGGAGAATCCTCCGAGAACTTCGCCTTCACCGAATCCACAGGACCCCGTCCAAGTTTCGGATGTATCTTCGACGGCGAGGAATGATCTTGAAGCTATTCTTCGGTCGCTCGTCGGTTTCGACTGACCTGTACGACGATCGATGTTAAACTGAACTCTTAGAAGTTCAGTCTTTTTTAAAACTTCCTCCGGATGACCTTGAAGCAATTATCCCCTCTCCTTTTTCAACTAACTTCTACTTTTGTTCGACTGTTGAATTTCGGTTTTGAACTAACTTTTAATTTATGCGAAGTTTTAGTTGAACCCGGTTAATTTATGCGCACATTTAGTTCAACCCCAAATTGTTGAATTTCAGTTTTGAACTAACTTTTAATTTATGCGCAAATCTACTTCAAACGCTCACCCCACCTCCTCACCCCTCATTTAATATACGGCCGGAAGCTGTGTGCCCCGGCACGTGGCTTCCGGGGCAGCTGATCTGAGCCAGAAGTAACCAAATCTAACTACTTTAGCGAACTTTCCAAATTAAACTTTCTAAAAAGTACATACAACTCTTATAAGATCTTTTATGAGTTTGAAGTCAATTTTATAAAACCTATATAATTTGCCGGAAAAAAAACCTGTTACATTTACTGTGCAAGAATCCAAGAAGCGGGCATTTTGACAAAATATTTTTCCATTATTTGCGAGCCTTTTTGAATTCTATTAATTTAGGTATTACTTTCGATTTCCTTTACATGTTTGATTTGCATTTTTTTTATAATACAGTGATAAAACATTTTCATACAATGTTGGTAACAAGTGACTAAATCAAGTTTATTGAAGTTAATATTCTACCAGTATTATGTCAACACACAGTTTCCTACCATAATGATAGGCCTAGTAGAAACAAAGTTAATGTCGCCAGAGGCCAAGCTGCAAATATTCCGGAAAATTGGCTACACGATTTGTGTACAGCAGCTGCGATCTGTGGCTTTGTTTAATATTTTGTGAATATAGATAATAATGGGAGATTGCTTTGATGAATTGTGTAAGCTTCTAACATCAAAACGTTATATTGGTACACATAATGAAGCAACTAACATTTTGACATAATAACTAAAAGTACAGGCTTATAAAATATTATTTACCAAAAATAAACATGAGTAACATCACATAATTCCCATGTTTATTTTTAATGCTATATCTCAAAGATACAATTCATGCATAATCAATAACACTGTGTAAAAGTATTATGTACTACCGGTATACATTAAGAACACCTTCGCCAAAGCTAGTTGTGTCAACTGAAAAGGTCACCTGAATAATGGCATGGATCAATCATAGTTCCATATTCGTACGAGTAGCCCAGCATCACTTAACGTTTATCCAGAGTTAAGTGTTTGTTTTCCAGTGAACATATTCGGGTTATCTAGGAAAAAGTATCATAAAAAGAAAGATGAACAAATTAGGTATTTTTGTATGCTTTACTAAAGCCAGTAACATAAAACAGTTTATATTTATTACTAATCGGTTGAAAACAAATCTAAACTTTGTGATTTACTGAGCGTCCAATTTACTTCTTTGTTTTGCACAACTGTGTTCACTGCACTGAAAGTTAGAACGTTTATTTTTCTTCTTCTGTGTTGAAACTGTGAACTTGTAATGGTTTTATTTGTACCGCCAAATCTTTAGCAAAATTTATTATATTGTTAAAATGAGTGTATTAAAAAAATCATATTTAGTTTAATTCCTTTTAAAACTTACCATGTTATTGTGTTTTGCTGAATTTATTTGTAAGAGAGAACTCGCGACGACTTAAATAAACGTTATTTAATGATTTAAAAAATAATATTTTTATTGCTTGAAAAATACAAACTTTTTGCCAATATGTCTAGCTTACGTGTGTAGAAGGATGACTGCAGGACCAACATTACCAACATAAATGTGTTTTCTTCCGTTAATTTTTTAACATAAAAACAAAATCCAAAAGTCACTTCTTATTTTTGATTATTTATAATTACAAGTTACAATGTTTGACTTAAATTTTAACCGTCCATTAAACATGTAGCATAATTTAGTTATTATACTATATTTAACGATGGTCATCCAGGGAAATCTACATATCCCGTTCTCAAAATTAATATAATTCAAAATAGTTCATTGTAGTAAGTAAAATTTATTCTCATCCATTATCAACGGTCTAGTTTTAGAGAGGTCGATACCAGGCGGTGATAATGTATCCTGTTTAAAACTAATGGAGTAACACCGTCACAAACTTCAAACAAAAGCCATTGTGCGAGCTTTGCATGCTCTGGACCCAAATGAAATTTTCCATAGGCTTTACCAGAATAGAGCATTTGTAACACGAACAATGAGCGAACTGGAGTTTGATTAACACTTTAGCTTGTATTTGATGCAAATATGCTACTGAACAATACATGTTATCGATTACTTAAAGGTATGTTTACTGTTTGATTTACAACAAAGTCGCTTCGAAAGTTTTAATTTGTTCCACTAGAGTAATTATTTATTCCTAACATCAATACTTAATTAGGTTAGAAGTTGTCAAGCTCCTTTAATAAAGAGTAACATTAATTAAGATTTGTTAAAGCGTGATATAAGTTTAAATTCCATTTTAAAGAGTAAACGAGGTGTCCATTGATTTCTTCATCAAATGAGTTTAACACGAGAACATAAATTTGCCAATAGTTCTTCTTAAGCAAAAAAAAAAAACAGAGCTGAAGATTGCTTAGGCCTATTTAAGATTATGGACTTAATTTTAAAATTGACATGCAATAATAGTAACGTTTATCGCTAGGGACCAAAGTGACGCTTTTCTTACGAGATCAAGTATTACAACAGATGTGCTAGCCGAGCTCGTCAAATACGAACTTCTTAAGAGATCTAATATTTCAACATTTAATAAAATCAGTTTGTTATATATTCATCACACATAAGTGTGTAACTCAGATAGAATATTTTGGAGTAAACAGGTATAGAAGAGTAAATTTATCGCATTGAGTCTTCACTCGTATAAGTCAATGATCAATGATGCACTCTACATCTATTTTTATCAGAGTCATTGCATTTGAAGTTAAGCTTTTCATTATATTCAAAAACAAAATTTGTCAATACAGGAAATTTTATTCAGTTAATATTTTATTCGAGTTTTATTCAGTTAGGTGAGGGCTATTTTCAGAGTAAAATTCACAACTTGATGATTTACTAAAACGCAATTATGACAAGAGTGGTGTGATCTGCAAAACTGTGACTTTGATTGCCTATAAGTCCCGATAACGATGAGAGCTCCGCCACAATATCGGTGATTATTGAACATCGATATGGCACCGCCCCCCTCGTGTCGTGTACAGTTATCTTTGTCATATCGTCCGTGTTGTGGCTGCGACCATCCATCGAAACTGCGGGAATGAAACACAAACTTGGTTTATGGATACTAGGCAATGTGCCGTTTGTCCTGTGGAGATGTATGTATGTAATCACTTTTGGACAGCCCACTCAAGTTTCTAAGAGAGTAATAAGGAAACTGTGTATATTAATTTGCTAATTTGATTTACAGTGGTTTGGAAAGATAACTATTGATAATTGTACTAGTAAATTATATGTAAATATTATATAATATTTGTTTTTTATTTTGTATTAAAGAATAAAAAATATTTACTCGAGAATGAAGAGTGAAATAAAAATTATTTAAATTTTTAAGAAATTAACATAAATCCTCCCTAACTTATGAAACCAACCATCATAGACTCACTTTCCACAAACACGTTTGGCATAAACTTAGTTTACTTCCTTATTGAACTTGCTAGTTGAGTTATTTACGTATTAGTTATTTAAATATGAGTTTTGGCTTAAACTGACTGAAAAAGCGACCTTTAATGAATAGTTGACTGGCCATAACTTTGATAAGGTCTTCTCTACATGTTTATCAATAAAAAAAATTAACTTGAAAAAATTGGAGATATCGACTAAACTATATTTTATTTGTTGATTGGTAAATTAAATTTTTATGATTGTTAAAAAAATTATTACATTAACCTAAGGTAGTACGAGTAGAGTGCCAATTATGAAATCCTGTTTAGTCACAATCTGTTACTCAAATATAACTTAAAATTATTAGGTTCTTGTTGAAGATAAAATACAGTTCAATATAATTACTAAAAACTTTAAGACCGCGATACTTTACAAAGTCCCCCACCTACTATATTTTCCCCCAAAACAAAAGAAAATCTTAAAACAATTAACAGCAGGCATAAATCAATATCTAAAATCAGTATACAAATTTGCATTATAAATTAAACTTAAATATATAAAGTTGAAAATTTATTAACATTCTTAATTTCTAAGGAAATGTTTTTAAATAAAATGTACATCCACTATAGAATGTTGCAGTAGACGGATATAAATAACAGAACAACACAAAAGTGCCTTGTAGCAAGCGTTAAATTCAATATCTGTAATTTGATTTTCGTTGTTTGTTTTGACATGCTTTTAAATATTTCATAGCTGTAGATAAAATAAAACCCAATGGCATATTGTTTGTATTTTTCGATAAAACAACCTCAAGCAACACATATAGAGTTTTATGTTCATTTGCGTTTTGTATGTTATTGAACTAACAATAAAAAAATATTATTGAAGTAATAATACAAATTGTGCATATTCGAGGATGTACACGAATTAAACATCCAAAGTATTAATAGTTTGTATTGATGTGTGGTTTTGGCTTAGGGCTTTAATAAGCTTTTTTAATAATCCAATGCTGTATGGTATAATATTGCCATCGATATATAAATTCCCAAGTAATAGTAATTTCAGTACTTGTTATTGGAATTATTTTGTGCCATTTAAAAAAGTACTTTACATGGGATATTTTAATTACTAATAAAATTGAACAAAAGTTGAATATTTTAGCAATAAAATTACACGTTTAACTTGTAAATTTTCATTTCACATAAAAATACTTTCATATATTAAAAGTTATTTAATGGCGAATGACAGCTAACAACATTGTCAATATAATCATTGAATAAATATATATAGAAAGTTAAACCATCAGATGTGAGTCTATGAACCACCCACGTTATTAAAGTTTGGAAATCATTATGTTTTTGAGGCTCTTAATCGTCCTGTAGTAAACATTTTAATGGAGAAAAAGTTTTAATCTACGAAGTCTCAGAACTAAAAAGACTGTAGGTATGAGTACAGGCGTTGGGGGTTGCAACTATCATGATGAAAGTCTATTTTAATTTACGCTAAACTGTTTCCTTATTGCTAATGCTAATTACATTTTACCTTTACTTGAATATTCAACGACAGGATGATGGACCACTTGCCGCTGATACCTGGCTCTGTAATATGCACATGGCTAAGTCATTATTAAAAATAATTATGGTTGAATTAAACACATTTCTATTAACTCACTTCATCCACACACACTAATTTTGCCATTTTTTCAGTTTTTGTTGTCCAGTTCTAAACTTTAGTTTATACTTAATTACCTTAATTAATTTTCTCCCTGCATATATTTGCCAATTTATGTTGATAAATTAATTGTGTATTTATTGCACAGTATACATTTCACCAAAATACTTCATTGCTATAAATCAAATAGAACTCGATGACTTGCTGTTTACATGTTTCAACAAAACTACCTTTACCATCGTATAAAAAGTGTAAATATCAATCAATGTGTATATTATCTATGTAAGTATAGATAATATACACTATAGTATATATAACTATAGATAATAATATGAAGTATAAATATCTGTGTAAATATCAATTTAAAGTTTTATTTAATGTACGTTTTCGAGCAATCGACAAAATATCAATAGTTTCGTATCGAAGTATACGAATTAAATATGAAAAGTACAAATAGTTTGAGTTTATATGTAGTGGTTGCTAAGGACTAAAATAAAATAATAGGTATTTGGTATAATATTGCAATCAATATGGGAGTACTGAGGTAGGAGTAATTTAAGTACTGATAGGCAAGATATGGATAGGCCTATGAGTATTTTCAACAAACACTGGGTCTGGCATGCCTCGATCCCCACAGTTTTCTTCACCAGATATAACCAGAATTGACTTTTTGAACAGTCTTTGTACTAAACAACATATTTATTTTCATTGTAACAATGTTGTAGATTCTTTCAAATTAAATTTATCATAAAACACACAACTATTCATAAAACGCAAAAGGGTACAGTGACAGATAAAAAAAATTGGTGACATAGATAAAAAAAAATTATTGTCGAAATCACAAATAAGGTTGTAAATTAGCCAACTTATAATAATGGAAACTGTTGTATACAATTTTATAATTTTTACTTAGCAGTTTTATTTTCAAAACAAAATTTCGTTTCTGTCATATTATGAGTAATTTGATATTTAAGATTATTATTTATTTATTCTTCAAAGTTTCTTTCCTTTACATCAACCAAGTGAAGCTTAATATACTTTAATAAAGAGAGAATTTCCTTACAAAGGAAAATGCTTTATGAGATTGTTCGGCCCTACGCAATTTCCCTATTATTCAAGGAATACATAAAATTGCTACAAAGATTCTCTTAAATGGAATGAGCCTCTGTGTTATCCATTGTTTGCTTAAAGATCCAAAGTAACAAGCATCGCAAAGACCAAATACACTACAGACAAAGTTTGTTGCGTTTCATTCTTCTTTTACTTAAAATGAAAAAATAAATCCAATCTAATCTGAAAATATACAGTCTTAAACATTTGTTTTTTATTGTTTTATGTATTTTTTATTTTTAATTTGGGTGTATCTACGCCATTGGCATTTTTTAACATTTTGACGGGGAACGGTCCAAACCGCAGTCTTGTTACTATCTAACATCGACCAGTATTTAGAAAGCGTTATTAATTAATAAATAGCCCAATGACAAATGACAAATGGGTCCGGAATCGAACCTTAAAAAAACTACTAACTTTTCTCAGGATTGAACCGGCAACCTTTGGATTCAAAGGCGAGCACTATAACCACTCAGCTACCCAGCCAGTTAAAATGTTTAAATGTTACTGTTTAAAACTAACTCCAAGGAAACAAAAGCAAATATATAAAAATGTTTATTTAACTTAACTTTAATGCATATCTAAACTTAAGAACTAACTTTTCTTAAGAACACTAACGGCTACTCTGGTAAAACGTTTTATAAGGTTGTTAATCATTTATTCATTAGGTTAGACACAAATTGCCACAATAGTACAACAATTCTTAACTAAGAAATCAACTAAATAATCTTAGTTTAGTAATTCTTAGTCTATAACGAGTACTGTATATTGAAAATTCTTTATACTCAACTATGAACAGATTACAGTGAAATAAATTCCCCTGAATAAGGTATAAAAGCCTAGGTAAAATATGCCGTATATAGAGAAGGAACAAACTATGCTGGATGTTTCGAGTTTGTTGATGATTGAGTTCATCAGAGAAGGCCGGGATCATCAGTCTAGGTTGTGCTCTGACGTTGACAAACTCCGTCGACAGACTTGATGGTGCGGTTCAGCCGGGCTCTTGGATGATCGTTACTTTAGTGTGAACATTATGGTTACGGCAACGTAAATACAATTATATTTTATAATTAATATACCTTAAAATTAACATTTCTATAGAGGCGTATCTTCTCGATTTCTCTTATAGCCTATGAACTTGGATTGAATGTTATTTTGCCGACAGGAAACGTGTAAGTGTGAAAAGAAAAGTCACTTTTGTCACAGTTCGTAGATCAAAGTGCGAAGAGAATATTTTTATTCATACTTTTAAATGCTTGTATAATAGAAATAGCCATTAATCCAAGAAATCTAACTTAAATATTTAAGTGAAAAAAAAAAAAAAACATTCGGCAATAGCACAATGGACATTTAGATTAACCAGGCTTATTTATGTACATATTAATCAAAAGAATATTCAGTCACAATATTTAGGATTCTTATTCTGTCCAAAACTAATCCTATAGGATTTACCGTGGTAAGACACGCCTATTACATTTCCCAAATTCTACACTACCGATAGCTTAAAGAGGTTTAAGTAACCATTGTAGTTATTAAAAAATACGGTGAGTTTACAAATATCAAATGTGTAAAACTCTATGTGAATAAAATGTGGATGTGAAACATGTTATTAATCGTACATGTTCGTTAAAGAGTAGGTGTAGCGAAGAGAAATCTGTTTAATCCTTTTACGTAAAAAGATTTGCTGTAATCTGTTGAAAGCACCTTTCAAACGCATTTGAAACATTTCTGAAAAAATATACACTACGATCGATTTAAGTTGTTTTTCATGTACACATTTACAGTTTTTTTAGTGTAATACGTTTGATATTTGCTACAAATACAGAATAAATTATAAATTTAAAAGATTTTTGATCGAATTTGGCACCACTGTTTTTAATGTTGTCGTTTAAAAGCCATCATTCCTAAAAATGATAATTTGTATTTTCAAAATGTAACAATAAAAACTTAAAAAATGGAGTAGAGGTAGAATGTAATCAAGTTGGGTAAGGCATTTGATCTGTTTTTAATTGATTTACGTATGGAATTTAGTTTGAATCTGCAATGAACTAATCTGTTGTGAACATATAGTTTAGATATCTAATTATTTCCTGAATAATTTGTAGTAAATGTTCGTCTGCATAGGTAAATAACAGATTCCCATGCGCATGATGTATGCGCAACGGTTTGATTTGACCTGCCTTGGTTCCAGAAATTTTGTCATTAACTACGGTTTCCAGTGGTATCTTCACTCTACGTGGGGTCCAATAATTCCACAAATTATATTGTCTAGACGAATTTAGATTGGATCAAGCTTGAAATAAAAATGTTACAGCAGAGATTAGTTCAACTGATAAAGACCCGAAATGAATCTTTTTGTAATGTCATTGTCATTCTCCTCAAAATGAATACAAACGAGTGGTTTCTAAACACTCAACATATAACCAGGTGTTCTGTGCACTGACTCGTCGTCGCTTGCTGTGTTTACAGTTGGATTCGTGTTACCGTATTGTAGTCGTATAATAGAATCTTTCACCTAGAAAACCGTGAGTATTTTTATTATACTCTTGATTAATGTTCATCCTACTGTTAAAATAATAATAATAATAATAGTTATCTGAATGCTTTAAAGTAATTTTCTACATATTTCGAAGGTTGCAAACATATAAAATCCAGTGTTGAATGTGGGAAATCTCCTGCTACTGCTGGTCCGGGGTGTTTGCAGATGTTAAACCCTCTCCTGACACCCGGCGCCTGCTCTCCTCTCATTGTAAACTTAGCAGTCGAGTGCCCAGAACAGTGTTGGAGGGAAACTAATGCTTAGTATACTTCTAGAACATTTTTGGGTTCATAAATACTAAACAATAAAATTGTAAAATACGTTTGAGTAGGTCCTAACGTAAGTTAGTCATCAAAGAGTTTAATATTGGTATTATTTTAAAGACTACACTACACTGTTTACAGATTTATAGGTCTTTATCAAATGTGTAGCTCAATGTGTAGTTATTCAGATGCACCTCAGCAAAACCCCAATCTTGGCCAAAACTATAGTTCTCTCTGCAGACTATTCCTCTAGGGAAATAATTTGGTACACAATGCCAATGCAGGTAACCTATGTGGAAATTTTAAATATCGTTATGTGGAAGGTGGGATATATATATACTTACATAAATATTAACCACCTGATAAATAAGTATATATACAAAATAAACACAATTATAAGGTTGTATTGTTGCAATCAATTCTAATCATTTTCCTGGTATTAATATAATTATAATACTAACCAACCTACATCACAAAAACTAAGATCCAATACATTTTCAAAATAATTCAGCATAAATATACTTTTAGTATTACAACACATTTCTTCAGCAAATGGTTTAATTTGTTAAAATAAAAATTCTGTGAGATTTATATTAATATATAGCATTGTTTATTTCTTATAATTCAAAAATGTGAGTGTATGATTTTAAGGTTTGATACTGCATATGGTATTTGATTGTGGATTAATGAGTTCCCGAGTGTGTCAGAAACAGTCCAGACAAATCATTCGCCGTAACATCTGTAGAAGGCTTCGATGCAACCATTTGTATGCATTAGTGGCAACTGGATGTCGTCATAATAAACTTTATAGCTTTTATTGAAACGTTCGGCAAACAATGTTTGCATTCAGTTTTTTTAGTGTTTTATTTCTTTTTCGATACATTTTAATTCTGATACTGTACTGCAATTACATTTTACTTGTTAACTTTTTTTATTTTACGTTTGTGCTAACAATGTTAAAGCAAATATAAGATTAGTTTCAACGAGTAAATCTCACTTATTATTATACTGGTTGTTCGTAAGGTAACCAATGTATATTCAATAATCGTGCCTTGGATGAGAATTTACTAGTTAACAAACTGTGAATTAGAAAGAATACAGTCAATTGAAGTTTAAATTTTTGTTTATGAAATCATTTAGGTTGTATCAATCACTAGTTAAATTGCCGAAGTGTATCGTTGCACGAGCCATTTGACAATCGAGAAACAGGAGTGCACGCTTTAGTCAACATTATTCGTTCACGGATTGGTAGTCAAAGTCAGCGGAATTTTCTCAGAGCTATCCTTCGTCTGATTGATGCCATTAGACTGATGTTCGTTAGTTCTGAGTCAATACGTCCGTCTTGGAGGAATGATATCCGATATATCTGCTGATCGTGACTCGAACGGGCGATTCGAAATTGTTGGAGTTTCAATTCCAAATCATCGATGGACTACTGAACTTATTCCTATAGAGTTATTGAAATTAACATTTATGATGTCGCAGCAATATGAGTTTTACAGCGTGTCCATGTATAACACGAGGAGTTGTATGAATTTGTTTAAGCGTAACATGGGCGAATTAAGTAATAAGTGTATAGAAGGTGAAGTTTCATTCAGCATTTAAAGATAATCTAGTAATTCATGACCGTAATAACCGTTACATCATTTAGCTATACAATTTACCTTTTAAAATTTCTCAACTCGACTTTTAAAATAAATTCCCAAAACTGTAATTGTGAAAGGTTAGCGTTATAACCAACAATTGCAATGTATCTATACTTTTAGTTTTCTTCTTGCATTAAACTTAAGTGGCTGTTATAATGTTGTACACCGACTTGACACCTTCATATGATAATCTAGGATGTCCGCTAGGTACCATAAGGACTATGTATGTTTTCTTTACCATTAATATGTATTTAAGGGTCCCATGTTTATGTTTACGTATATGTTACTGTTCAGAATTAGTTGGATTTATTTGCGTATTGCACCATGATAATGACAAAAAAGCTAATCAATCCACAACATTTCTTGACCTTCTACAGACAGCTACTACCGAACGATTACTAATCTGCCTTTTCTACATTAGTCTTCACACTGTCCGACGTCCCCCCAGATATCTCTCAATTATTTGCCTACCTACTTCATCAAAACATTGAAATTAATTGTTTTGTACTCATACATTGAAAGTCTAACACTATAATTAGATCCTTATTAAGCTCTCTTAATTCTCTATACAGTCTTATTCCCCAAACTCTAATTTAAAGAACAATATTCAACAGAGTAATATTTCACATCAGAAACATAAAGCTTTTGTAATCAAGAAATACTATTCAGGTAATGGCTTCCTGTACGATATTTATCTGTTCCTGAAAGTCTTAAACAAAAACTACGCTCTTTTCTTATGATTATATGTTTTAAAGTTATTTTTTCTACTTTTTAATAAGGATGGTAACAAGGCGTCTGTATACAAATTTCGCACGACACATTAGTTGAAGGATTCAGTTTTTTTTTTTATCTGTAAATGATCCTTAAACTGTTTTGTTTCGCATGGTGAGCACAGATTTATATCAATTAAATCCATACTTTGTTACCATGTGAGCATTAGAATTGAAATTAAAAAGAGAAAATAATTATTTAAGGTCACTATAGGTAAAACAGAACTTAGAACTAGACAAATGAGAAAAACTGAAAAATAATCATGGCAAAATTAGTTTTTGTTGGTGATTTGCGTAGAGTTACAAAAAGTGTCAAATAATAACTATATTTGATGATGACTTAGCCTTCTGCATTCACTCAACATAGCCAGACATCTTTAAATTATGAATCATATTGTCATTGAATATTCCAGTCAAAATGGAATGTAATTAGCATGAGCAATAAGGAACAGTGCAGTGTAAATTAAAAGGGACTTTCATAATGATAATTGCCGACCCCCAGCGTTTAAACTCGAGCGTACCTGCAGTCTTTAAATTCTTAGTTTATGTCTAAAACAAGTTTTTTCTATTTTCTTTTTAACAGTATGAGGCAATGAAACGGCACGATTTGGAAATGTCACCAATAATGAGTCGTTTTTAAAAAGTCAATGGAAAAAATATTTAAAGTGGTGTTTTATGTGGTGTTTTAATTATGGTAATACTTTTGATTTCAGATTTTACATTTATGTAAATGGAAATATCACTTCGTCATCTGCTCAACAAATTTCACAGCTCCGGACTTTTTTTAGGGCTATATTAATTTGGGAGTCTTACAGGATTATACCAGGAACAAAAGAAGATCTGAAAAAGTGAATACAAGAGAAGTCCAAAGAGAAAAAGTATCAGTATGTTTGCACCCTTGGTTTTGCACACAATGTCGGACTCTGGACCATGAATTTCAGTGCCATCTTCAACGAAATTATTTATATTTCCAACCTAGTTTGTTTTTTCGATCTTCTGATCTTTGTCACATTTTCTAGAAGACATAGCCCTAAATAAGAAGTCAGGAAGTGTCACATTCAGTGCCTGGGCTGTCTTGCGATATTTACGTTTAGTCTAAAATAAACTAAACTTTAATAAAATCATATTTAAAAGATAGTTTTCATGGCAAAACGCTAATTTCCAAACTACCATATCTTATTTGTAAGTATTTCACAATATGTTAAGATTTCATAATGAAAATACATGTAGAAATGCGTAAACTAAGTGTATTCTGAGCACTCGCGAGCTTTCATAACTTTCATCAAATCCCAAAATAATATTGTTTTATCAGATTTTGTATCGATGGATTAAAATCAAAGAGAAAAGTTCAACTCCACGATTTTTTTTATTCCATCATATGCAGCTGGGCGACGACGTCTATTGACATCAAACTTTTATCCGGAGGTAACTTGAAACATCAACAAGCGCTGATTGCTCTCCACTCATGAAACTTCCTAGTAATTATTTCCACCCCATCTTTCCATCATTGAAACATTTCAGGAGCCATCTTCAGGATTTATAGAGTAGTAAAATTGTTTGTGTTCTTGGACATTACGTGTTTTTTTATTTATTTTTTTTATTATTATTATTATCTTTTTTTAAATATAGAAATCATAAGCATTACTAAAAAATCTAACTAAATTAATTATGAAAAGACTATTGAATCAATGACAACAAG
This sequence comes from Neoaliturus tenellus, assembly GCA_030545055.2. NCBI lineage: Eukaryota > Metazoa > Arthropoda > Insecta > Hemiptera > Cicadellidae > Neoaliturus > Neoaliturus tenellus. The sequence goes on along the minus strand of CM061531.1, from coordinate 184,828,765 downwards.
ATAAAAACCAAACCAAGCTTTGCAATACTATTTTTGATCACGATGACAGTAGTAACAATAAGAAATTAGTCACAGTCAGCGCTGTTTTACACCCAACAAACCTGAAGTGTTTCTTATCGTTATCGGTCAGTTAGCCAAAAGGAGTCTCTACAGAGATGAGTGCCACTCGAGTGGCCGGAGTCTCCCAATAACGAGCCGACTTGTTAGCCCGGATCATGAGGTTCATTAGTCACAGTCAGAGTGTTTATACATACTTCATGTTCTCGATGGTATCTAAAAAGTACTAAAAAGTAAACTTCATTTTAATGTTTCTGTTTTATTATTTTTACGATGTAACCTGAAATGAATGGGTGGTGCCTATAACCGACAGCTAGAAAATAATTATACACGTTTAATGTTCAGTATTTATTTCGTGTATTGTGGGTGAACGCAAAAAAATTAAAAATTAAAATTGAAATGGCTTTGATGTACATTATAATATTTCTGTTACATATTTTAAAACAAAATCAAATTTAAACATAAGGAATTGTATGCAAAAAAATCAGATATATTAAATAGAAACTTTCAATATCTATTATCCAATAACTTCCATTAATTAGTATCACATAACTCTTAAAATACATATCCATACAAACAACATTGACGAAACATACAAAAAAGTTATTTATACCATATTTTGTCATACTGACGACATAATTTAGGCATACACAATGCAATTTACATACAGTTTTATGTGAAAATAAAACTATTTAAGTATTTTTTACATATATGAAAAATGATTATACTCTCCCTTCTACAGTAACTACAATGAAAGTTATTTAAATTTAATTTCAACGTTAATAAATTTATATTGAAATTAAGATTTCTTAACGCAATAGACGTCACGAAGATCTTTTCGGTGAAAGATTCTTTTATACGGCTAGGATATGCGGTAACATGAACCCAGCTGTAAACACAGCATTTATGACTAAAAGCTTTGCTCAGCACCGTGTGAGCCTGGCGTGACATCTAACCTTCTGTCTACGACGAATCAGTGCACAAAACACCCGGCGATATGTTCAAGTGTTTAGATATTGAGTGTTTGTATTCGATTTGAGGGGAATGACAATAACAAAATTTAAAATAAAAGATTCATTTCCTGTCTCAATCAGTTGAACCCAGATCCATTGTAACATTTTTATTTCAACTTAAAACTACTCTTAATCATAAATGCATAGATAGCTCAGCATAAATATGGTATTATTGCTCAAAACGTCTAGGGCAGATAACATTGGAAGGCCTAGTTAATGACAGAAGTTCCTGTGTCAAGGCAATAGCCAGGCTATATCAAATTGTTGCGATTACCTTGGAAGTTGTTTACTTATGCAGATGAATACTACCATAAAATGTTTTACGGGGAAGTAAATTTTTTACATGTTCAATTCCTAATCTTGCCGATTCAGTCTAAGTCCACATGAGAATCAAGAAGAAGATATAAGTTATGTCAAATAGTCGGATTTATTCACCTTAATTACATCCTACATCTGTTCGAAAACATTTTAGTTTTTTTTGGTCGCTGGTTCAGATACGTATAATAGGTATGCCCAAGCGAAGGTTTGACTACTTTTATTATTTATTTAACTTATCAAGTTTATAGTTTATACTTCGATGATTGACTACAGCTTACCATATGAAAAGCTTTTTTTATGTGGACTACATTTTAAAAACTAATAGCTTTATGCTTGTCCTATGTGCAATTTATAATTCAAATTTTAGAGGTTTCTCGAATTTAAGGTTTAGGTTATTGGATTGCGCATGGTTATAAAGAACTTTAATTTTATTAATTATAAATAGTTTAATTCATGCAAAGATTGCATTAAGAAGGCCCAAGCCACTAGTGAGATGGAAGTTAGAGCACGAATTAAGCGAATAACAGCACCAACACGTATAATGTTAATCAAGAAGTTATTTAGTTTTTGTTTTAAAACTCCAACGTAGTTGTTTCACGTATATTTCTGATATGTGGTATTGCCGAAACCGCAGCAACAACATAAGTTACAACTGTTAAAACTGTGGATGAGGCTGATATCTTTATTCCTAACTTACAGCTTCGGGTCTTATGTTAATAATCGTATGGATTTCAGTGGAGAGAGATCAGCAATTAACTGAAAGTTCTCCTTGCCTGAAAGGCCTTCACTTTTTTGTTTTCTATGCAGTTGAACAAACTACTTAACGTGATTTCCAAACCACGGGAGCAGCCGAACAATCTTTCAGTCCCCGATCCGGGATTTGAACCCGGGCCCGCTGCATGATAACCCATAGCTCTACAAATGAGCTACGGCTGCTGCCTACATAAATAAACTTCTTGGCTGCCAACTTGGGTTTGAATTTGTATCGTTTCACGGTTCACTTAAGCCATTGACCTATCTATTGAATAATTTTAATATGCATTGTATCTAAAGCTATTACTATAATGTATATATGCCAAAATAAATAAATTATATAATAGATTGTAATCTTATTGCTTACGCTGTAAAGTAAGATTAAAACCTCAAATGATGACTGATATTTTATGTTTTATACACTTTTATCAATGTACTGGGAGAAATTAAAATTATTCCGTTGACGATAAGGAGTTTTCTTTCAGCTTAAAAATATTCCAAGTTTATAGAATAAGAGAAATAAAAAAAAGGCTCAACGGTGTTATTTTCATATTTTGTATTCATTATAAAATAAAAAATTGTATTTTAAGGCAAAAAATATTTTTATTTTGCCAGAATTTGTATAAATGAAGTACATAAAGTTTACAATAACATAAAAACCATTGAAGGTCCCGGCTGAAACACACCATCAACCCTGGTCGGTGGAGTTTGTCTACGTCAGACCCCGGCCTGAGACTGATGATCCTGGCCTCCTTTGATGAACTTAACTCGAAATATTCAGCACAAATTTTCTTTTCTAGAAAACGATATATTTTACCTACGACAAATTATTCAGGGCAAAATATCTTTAAAATATCTAGGTTTGGGTTAAAGAAACCTAGAAAATTACTTGCGTACGTTTACTTTTAAATAGTAAACTTAATTTCAAATAGTGACTTTACCAGTTTCTAAGGTCACTGACGAATCACACATATTTTTACTAACATTTGAAACAAACTCATGGACATCAAAAGATGGTCAATAGTTTACATTGGAAACATTTACACTATCTGTGGATTTAACCCTCTCAGAGGATGTGACCAGAGACAATTTTAATGGATTTTTTATTTGGACAGCCCGCCTTATCGCCAAACAATCTGATGAGCGATTAAACGTTTTAACCTTTTCTTGATTTTTTTTTAGATGGGGAGTTTAAAGACAAAGTCTCATATGTTTCCGGATTTTCAGAATGCTTAAGAACTTGCTAAGTGTTTTTATTAGCATTTGGGCTAAGAGGTGAACATACAGGCTTTAATTTTTTTTTCTTGCTGACTTAGTCCAAGAGCCTGAATTAGCCTCATTTTTAATTGGAGTAATAATACTAGAACGTTGATAACTCCATCATTGGATTTAACAATTACTATTACTGCTTTTATTGGAACTGTAAAACAAAAAATAAATAAAAATTTCAATTTCATCAAAAAAATAGATACTTAGCATTTAAGATTACATCAAAACCATATTGGTAGTTGTTATGCTGTTGAAAACACTGACTCATAACAGCTTTCTTTAGGAAAACACTTTCCTATTTTCCATGAGCTTTTGAGCCGCCAATTCGTGACGAGCTTTTAAATAATCAAATTGGAATTCTTCTGGACTGTATAAAAAACAAAAGTGACCAGAGAGAACCGCTATCAACTTAAGTCAAATCGTAATTGTTGTTTCTACACATAAAAAACCAAACCTAGAACTAGTGATCTTAAGAGTTGAACTTTGCACTAAAAAAATCCTCTGCGGAAGACAACTTATCCAGCTTTGTGGCAGAAGGGCCAAAATATAACGTTGTCAAGGGTATTAGACATTTCAATAAAATAAATGTCAATTTATTCGTCATCAACTCACCTAACAAGAGGAGTAGAATGGGTTTTACCTAGGTTTACACATTTTTGTTAGCGAGAGAGGAACTATACCTTAATGTACTAATACCATTTTTAGGTTTTTAAGTACTAGCAAAAGGAGTACGTTTTGAAATCATTTGAAGGACAAGTTCTGAAATTACTCTTCCTTAGGATTTATTAGGATTTAACTAATCAATACAATATTATTCCATACTGCCCTTGATTATATAAGCCTTAAGCCACAAACACATATCAATACAAATTAGTTATACTTGAGAATTCCAATTGGTATAGTTTGTAACGAAACACTTCGTATTTTTTATCAATTCTGCTAAATTTCACACAGCTAATCAAATGGAGACTTCCTGTTTATGTGTTGTGTTAGGGTAGTTTTGTTTAAACATGCAGAAAAATATGCCAATGAGTATTATTTGATTTACAACAATGGAATATTTAAAACGCATGTCAAAAAACAAAGATAATCAAATTATAGATATTGAGTTTAACGCTCGCTACAAGCCACTTTGTGTTGTTGTTGTTTGATTTACATTCATGTTCCTAAAAAAACTACGGTTGAGTTTCATCTTTCAGAAATAAAATAAAATAATATATTACTTTATACTTTTTTGTGAGTATTCATTTACATGTAAACAATTGTGTGTTATAAATGTCTTAACTGATTACTGAAATTAATTGTCTTCTGGCGGCCATTAAATTTACTAAGATTTTTTATTATTTTTTTAAGGTATTGTTTTTAGAGAATTATTATGGTTGGAGGAGTTTAAAAAGAAATATCGTGATCTTTTAACTACAGCGGTTATTTTGCTTCAGCTCGCACCTTATCATTAAATCAAGTAGAATTTCATTAGTATAAGAATGTGAATGAACGAAATTTCAAAATAATTACCATTTCAATGATTAAGTTTTTGGGTTAATATACCTTGAAAGATATCTTTGATGGCTTTATTGAACCAAAAGAATAGTATTTGATGATTTGCAGACGTTTTTAAAGTTATGACAGTTACATTGGTTAATAAGATGGCTAGTTTCTTAATTCTACAACTTTTGTTTGTTTTGAGCAAATTTCACAATGTTTGTTAATAAAGTATTTGTATACTATTTATTCTTAAGATATTACTTATATTATTATTAACAACAAAGACGTTAAAAAAAGCTTACTCTTTATGGCAATCTTTAAATTTAATTTGGAAATAATGGATGAATTATTATAGTAAATTTATATTTTATTACATAGAAACACTTCAGTCCCTCCCAAAATGATTACGTACATACATTTTCATAGGACACACAGTGTATTGCCTATTATCCATAAACGACTAGTAGTGTGTATAATAGGTGTGACAATATGGCTGTTCACGATATGACAACACGGCTGTACACAATATGACAACACGGTTCTACACGATATGACAACACGATTCCACACGATATGACAACACGGTTCCACACAATATGACAACACGGTTCCACACGATATGACAACACGGCTGTTTGTTACGATGGATGGGGATAGAGGTAAATAAAGAATTGTTTAAGCCCCGCAATATTTGTATGAAAAAGCGCCATTTAAGGAACACTATGACGAAAAGCATGATTATTATAAAATACATAAAAAACAGCCTACGAGGCAGTGATATACGCTAAGGAATTGTTTCTCTTTGATATAAAACTACTCGTCTTAACTACAGTGATTTCTAAAATCAATTAGTATAAAGGTTTCTCGTTTGGCTTGGTTATAACACCGTTTAGTGTAGTATAACAGTCCTACTAATAATGAAAACTCATGACCTTAATTTATTATTTGAAAATAATAATTTTTGAATATTAATAACTTGAGGGATTATTTCAAATTATAAACAAAGTACCAGGGGGACCGAGCTTAAGCTCGGTAAAATTATTACTTTCGTTCTCACACAAAGCTCGTTCGCTCCGCTCATTCGCCCTCTTCCATTTTAAAGACGAGCTCGTTCGCTTCGCTCACTCGCCAAGCCGACGGGTGCTGCACTTTAAACTACAGGTTAAAGATGTAACACATTGGTTTATATCTATAGTTATCAGCTGATTTTTATTCAAATAATAAAATCTCCATAAGGATAACATGGGATCTTTGAAGTGCTCTAGCGTGAAAACCGGATTTTTCCCAGACATGGGACCAGCTCCAATCGATTTCTGGTGGCCAAAACCCCCATATTCAATAAAAAAATCAAAAATCCTTGGAGCGAAAAAAAACTTTGCCCGGACAAACGGAGCTTGTTTTAGAGTATAAGATACATAAAACATCGTCAAAGAATGTGAAATTGAGTCATACATTCATCACACCATAAATGGTAACTCAGTTACAATATGTCTTAAAAACAAAACAAAAATATGCAAGAGTTAATGTGTCAAAGCGTTTACTGAACACGAGTAAAGTCAATGTTCGAGATTCGACTGCATAATGCCAACTTATTCACTATTGATGAGTTGTAAAAAAATCATCGATTTCTATACGTAATGATTTAATTATGTAATTTTTTAACTAAAACATGCTAACAAGGGTGTGGTTTTTTAACAAATACTAACAGAAAATAAATTATTCATCGAAATTATTCATCGTAGCTAATAAACTTCCTTCTACACATCTCTTTAAGTTATGTAAACCAAACAAAATTTTAAATGTTATGAACAACTTTAACACATTCGTTATTATTGCTATTATTTATTAATACCAACTTTTACAAGTTAAGTGTGAGAAGTTAAGTGGAATTTCAACAGTAGAGATGAAGGGCCCGACTTGAGCGTGCGGTTTAGCCAAACGCCCAACTTGAACGGCTTCATTTACCGCTTGAAGCACCCATGTCCGGAGGCGGTCCCATCTCAATACCGCATATCGAGGCCACACAGACACACACGACGTGTGCGTTGTATATTATCAGTTAACAGTAGAAGGGCTATACCTTACTAAGCAATTAGGTCTATAAATACAAGTTAAATTAATAGAATACCCTAACATTTTACGGACTTCATAAAATTTCTCGGGTATTCTAATTCAACAAAATAATAACCAAGAAAAAATATTATTAAAAAATGTAATTTAAGCATTTATTGCGCTTAGGTGCTAGAATTTTTCCCATGGATAATGCAGACATTTTAATGTTAATTTTTATTAAATTAAATGTTTACATAATTAAGGGCTTAAAAAATTAAAAACAAAAAAATTGTTTATTTTAAAATAAAAACTTGTTGACTATCAAAATTTTAAGATATTGGTAGTTATAGCCATGATAAAAAATATTTTATATATGAAGTTTTGCCAAGCAATAGTCACGTGACCAGGTGAAATTTTGTCTCGTTAACTGCGACTCACCGTTGAATTTACAGCCTCTCTACTACTTTAAGTAGGAAAAATCTATCGACTCCAATTTGTGTTTTTATGTTGGCAATTTTAGTTTTTTTTACTTTTGGAGGAACTTTATTTAACTTTTCGCCTTACGTGGATTTTTTAGTGAACATTTAAAAACGGACAATCCTCCCTACCTGAAGTAATGGTGAAAATAAAATGCAATCGTATTTCAATCTTTATTTAATCCCAATATAGGATACCAAAAATTTTAATTTCCACGCTAATTCTTCTAGAACACTATTACTTTTTCAGGAGCTACCGTTAGTTTACTGAGAGTAATGTTATTTTAAAGTCGTACAGGTAATGTAAATTACAAGATAATTCGTAAAACCTTACATGGCATCTAAAGTTTAAATAAAATTTCTTGTTTTAATCCTCCCTTAATTTTTGATGCCTACAATTCTAATGCCACTTTAACCATTTGATTTTTATTATGCATTATTGTGATTGTATTTTCAGCAACAGAGCGGGCACTGATGAATAACCGATGATGAGCTTGTGGGGACGGAGCCCGACCAACGTAACCGGATCGAAATTCCGAATGCTGGGGTTTTCCTCTTATCCGTTCAAAATTTTATCTGCTCAACTTGTAATATTGATCAAACTCCAGTTCTGACCTTGTTCTTGTTAAAAATTCTCTACTATCTTAATTCTTTGAAAAATTTCATTTGGGTCCAGTGCATCGCACAATGGATTTTGTTTGAAGTTTGTTAATCACTAAATCACCAATTTGAGACAGGGACCTCACATAGTGGGTATTTTAACCTGAATACCCACTCATAATGAGAGATGAGTGTAGGATGATTGTGGCGCGATCTTGTAGTCTTGTTACTGACTAAGGCCGACATTCTCCTTAGACAGGAAAGTTAATTAATAGCCCAACAGCCAATGGTATCTAGGGACCTAAAGTTTAACGTGGGATCCGAACCACGATGTCAACCTCCCATATACGAATTGGTCTAATTATGAGGATGGACTTTATGGATGAACTAATGTTCACTTGTGCGGACGTTAATCACCACCGCCGTTAAGGGACATCGCATACACAAGCCATCGCCTATAACTATCCACAATTCGTGACCTCCAAGTAGCTGGATTACAGGACGACCCCACCGTCCCAGTAAGGTGTTGACTTTAAAGCTTTAAACATAATACAAAATCTCCACCTCATATCGACCTCTGTAACGAAGTCTTTGATACTAGAGTAAGAAAAATTAACCCTAAACTGAACTATTTTGAACTGTGAATGTTTTTTAGAGAGTGATTTAACGATGTGTGTAGAGTGAATGCCCATATCCCTGGCTAAGCAGACTAACATATAAGCACAAACTATTTTATTGGACGATAAAAGTTTTAGTCAAAGAAAAAAAACAGAACACGAAGTCTTAATCTACTAAATGGAAACAATGCATATCTGTAAATAAAACATGTTTATATCAAACCACAGTGGAAAGGGTGTGTGCATGCTAATATGTTTACAGTATTCCTGCCAACAACCGTCAAGACACCTTTGGGCCTCAACTGGCGAGTGTAACGGCGAGTAAGCGTAGTGAACGAACTAAGCCTAAAGGCGAGCGATCGTGACGGCGAGTGAGCGTAGCGAACAAGCTAAACTTGGTGGAGGGTAAGCGTCACGGCCAACGAGCTAAACCTCACAGCGAGTATCGCGGGTGAAGCCGGGGGAAAAAGATAGTACTTAATATTTTCGGAGACCCATGTTATTCTTCAGACTAAAATACAATTGCATCTAGCTCCCTAACAGTTTTATTTAGAAAAATATGCCAAAGAATTAAAATATACAAAATTATATATACAATAAAAATACATAGGTAATATTAGGGAATTCGTATTTAAAAGAGAGCTCCACCCTAAGCCACCGCCACGCCTTGTCTCATGTTATAATGGCATCCTTAGTCAAAATTACATAATGAATCTTTAGATTAAAAAAACAGATTTCATTATGAATTGTTCTGTTGTTATATGCATGAATTTAATTTAATAAAATCATGTTACATCGTTTCTCACTTTTAATAACTAAACAGCCATTTTATAATGGTTATGTGTTATTTGGGTTTCCAGCAATTAATTGTTAGAAAACTGAAATACAATTAAATAAGAACATTACAAGAATACAGTTCTAAGATAAGACAAGTAAAAATAAACTTCCTAACTTTCAGTACAGTAAACACAGTTGTGAAAACAAAGAAGTAAATCGGATGCTCAATAAATCACAAAGTTTAGTTTGGTTTTCAACCGAATAATCTATCTTCTTATTTCTATAAGGGTTTTGTCTGTTACGTCCCTTTTTCTCTCGACCTACTGAACCGATTTTTAAGATTGAGGTGTCATTTTAAAGCTTACGATATAGCGCAGTGACGAATCGTAATTAAAAAGGTCATATCATTTCGGGCTTCGCCCCCCTCGCCTTTGATTTATTTCTAGAGTGCGCTTTAAAATGTTGACCAACTTTTATTGCAAGTTCTTTAAGGTGAATTGTAATTTAACAGCTGATTACCTTCAGATGAATTTTAAAAGCAAGATAGTAAACAAAAATAGATCATTGTCATTTCATAATCAACATTCACGTAATTTAGGTGAGTTTCACTCCTATACATAATCATAAAATGCGCAATTTGCGCACGGGCCACCTCGTGTATAAATATAAACTTTTTAGTCACTGGTTTCAGTAAAGAATACAACAACATCTGATTTATTCACCTTTCATTTTAATGATATTTTATCTTTATAGCTAACCAGAATGTGTCGACCCCTAATAACTCTTGGCAAAGATTAAGGGATGCAGTGCTACTCGAAAAAATCCTTTGGTCTACCATGATTAATTTAAATGACTGTTAAAAGTCGTATATTCAATGACTATTGTAATCGTAATTCAGTGGACCAATATTATTATTCATTAAAAAGTCACAATTTTATTAGAATTGAAATCTAAACTTACAAAAAACGCCGCTTTCTCGCCTTATCAAGAAAATGTTACAATTATATCGATATTTGAGATGTATAAGACAGAGCCTAAGGAGTTCACAGTTCGCAATTGTTGTACACAAAGTTATGTAGCCAAGTTTGCGAGAATATTTGTAGCTAGGCCTCTGGCAACCCTAACTTAGTTTCATGCTTTCCCTGTAAAAAAACTGTATGATATAAATACTGGAAGAATTTAAAAAGTACATATTGTTTTTACCATTTGGTACCAAACTGACTTTTTTAAGATCATTTTCATTTTTACTGCAAACAAAAAGTGGTGTTTTAAGTGTTCTAGCGTTAAGGTTTGATACTGAGTATTTAATACTCAAAACGCGTCACCTTCAGGAGACAGTGAATTACGTCGGCAGACTCAGGTAATCCTTAAACCTTCATAATCAATTCAAGTGATTTAGAGACAAAATCTCATATATAAAAATAAATTAAAATTTACTATTGATGTTTCCTCCGAAAGGTTTGTCAAATTTCTAATCCATTAAGCTAAAGGAAATGAAAAATAATACCTAAAATAATATCTTGAAAAGTATAAGAATAATCAAATGATATCTCTTAGCTGTTTCAATAAGGAATGTAAATAAGGCACAGTTTAGGATAATTCTTCGAGTTTTAGTGAGATTACATCTTACGTAACATTGTATATACTTTTTGGAAAGGTCACTTTTTTATACATACAATTGAGAATTTACAGCTAATTCTATATTAAATATAAATTTTGTATCACTCTATTATATGAGTTTAAAATTTTTTTGTGCCAAAGAACAGTTTTCTTCATTTGTAATTAAAGTAATGTATTCATATGGCCAGAGTCTGATTCTGAGAACTGGTTTTAAAATGGGAAGTATGCCAGAAATCCAAGTGGCCCTTTCCAGGGCCAATTTAGAGGTTAATTCTGAACTAGGTGGATCGCTAAATGAGCCAAACTATATATATGTTTATACCCCGAGGAGGGCTGATAGTTGAACTGTTCGTTCATAAAGAATTCGTCATGGTTCTAGTAGGTTTATTGAAAAGAATATGAACATTTAAGTTGCTAGTTATATAACTGAGGCGTTTTCCTTTAATAAACGTTGTGATAGAATGACAAAAAGAATCCATTTGTATCGGCGTCGCTGCTTCACTGTATATGCAATTGCCATTATAGTGTTGCTAAGAAGTTGGATGTCTGTCGATGTACCATCTGTGACGCTGCATCATCTGTAATTAACGACTTTTTTTGTACTAGCCGTAATGATTCTAATTGCAATTGCTATGCTGGGTTTTTAAAAATTTCGGTACTTACCGCTCGGGTTGTTTAGCCTTTTAAAAGGCGAGCCTAAAAACGCCACACGCCCCGGAATCAGGGACATGGTCAACTGATGCGGCTACACTCAACGACTTCGGTTCACTGCAGAGGAAGCAGTGATCCGGTTTGAAGCAATTTTTATGATCGTTTCCCGCCTTCCCAACTTTGTAACAGACCGATCCTTTCCCGAGCACTCGCTGTGACCGTGTCCATAGTTCAGGCACTTGAAACTCCTAAGGAACACGGTCCTCAAACGCACCTCGCAGCTGAGGAATCATACTCGGAGATGGCCAAATTTAAGAAGTCTGGTGGCCTCTCCCTCAGAAAGGTCGAGTTGCCATCTTCAGTTGTCGGTTGCCGCTTGTTTGGTCGGCTAACGGCCTCGCCCAAACCAACTTAAAGGAGAAGGCGTCCATGTTGATATCCTTACGTATCCTTCCCAGGACGCCAGCATAGGTTTGGCCGCCTACCACTGGCTCGAGAACGGAGAACGGACCAGGTTTATCTCTTGGCTCTCCAGGCACGACCTCATGGTTGGGAGGCGTGACCGTGATCATCAGAGGGGATTCCACCACAACTTTACACGTTTCTTCTTCTTACGTTTTTTGCTCAGCTTCGGCTCGTCACCGGAGCAAGAACTCTCGCTCGCGCTTCTCTTCCGCTTGCCTGAGTGGCTGGACGAAAATACTGCGTCTCGGACTAGACATACTTGTATCCTTGACCAGTAGACTTTTTCGGCACGCTCCGGATTCTTTAATCCTTGCCACGAGTCACGAAAGCAGTTCTGCGCATCATCCTCTTGATTGGGTATTATTTTCATACTGTCAGGGCGGTCCAACTGCCCTTCATTGGCTCGAGTATACCAACGGGTATACCTTAGCGGCCCTCGCCCCGTAGAAGAAAGGACGCCCCCACCCCCATTCCCCAGGGCCCTTACCTTTGTGTAACCAGCACCAATTTACGATGTGCCGGGGTCCCAGTGGCAATGTCAGAGTCTGAAATTTGCATCCATGTCGAACTTATAGACCAAGGACTGAAGTGGCTGACCTAACACTGAAGGAGACCACCGGTATTGCGAGGCACACATCAGCACCTGCAACATAAGAGGGTCACTTCCAGGACCCTCCACTGTGCGCCATTCGAAAGAAGGTGGAAGGACACTCGTGATGCGGGATCGAAAAGAAGAAAAAGGTGACCAATTTTAGTTAAGAAAAGAATAAAGACGGCAAGCTAAGACCTGAAAGATATGAAGAACTGTGAGAAAAAGGTACTCACAGCTTGGCTCGAGAACCCTGGGTCGCCAGACACCCGAACAGTCGAAAGCCGACCACCCTCTGGGGTGTTATACTATGATACCAGATGAATGTTTGATTGTCTGTGGCTCTGCATTATCTATAATGAACGAGTTAGTTGTACTGGCCGTAATGATTCTAATTAGAATTGCTGTTCCGTGGTACCGATGTGTACCAATAACATTGTCTGTGGTTATACATTATCTGCAATGGACACTTTAGTTGTATCCGCTGTAATGATTCTAATTCCAATTTCTATGCTGTGATACCGGATTTGCGTTAGATAATATTGTCTGCGCTCTATATTATCTGTAATGAACACGTTCGTTGTTCTAGCCGTAATGATTCTAATAGCCGCTGCTTGCCTTGTCCCCAGATCTGAGGTCGGCGATATTTCCTGAGGCTCAGCATTGTTCTGTAATGAGCGTGTGTTAACATTGTCCCACTTGGTCCTGATTTTTCCCTAACTGTCTAGATTGCTGCATTGACGATCCTCATTGTATTAAATAATACAAGATGCTATAAAAATGTAGAGAATTTCATTGAAGTTAAAGCAATATTTCTCAATTTTAAACGCATTACCTACCTTACTTTGAAACATATTTCATTAAAATTCTATAAAGGGGTTTATGTTTTTGTTTAGTTTTGTTATATTGTTTTATAACCAGCAAAGGTTTTAATGTAAAAAAATATGCTGTTCCGATAAAAAACAAATAATGGGTTTTTGACATTTTGATATTACTACCACCATTGCGTACACTCTCAGTATCTGTTATTTCTTTATTTTTTATTTCTTATTTATTTCCTTATAAGTGTTGAGTTTTTCAATATTTATTTTTTAAGTTTTTCCAGATTTTTTCCGAGTTTTTTTTTTTATTTAGTAAGCTTTATAGGATATTGTAAATATTGTTACTGAACACTATTTCAAGCTATCGACAGTTGTCATTTGCTGGACAGTATTTACACTTTTACATTTTTATTATAGTTCAAAACACTCTCAATACCACAAATATATCTGATAAACCACGACTCACTACTTGGACTAGAATACAATGTAAATTGACAAAAGGGCAGCTGAAATCAGTTTTGATTTCAAACATTTTAATTTATGTCTGGATTTAGCTGGAGAACCGTTTACAAATATGGAATTAGATTTTATTCAAAAGATAAGTTATTGAAGTAATATTAATAAGGTAACATAATACTCTTAAAGCTTTTTCGTGCTTAAAAACTGATTTCACTTCATGGCTGATTTCACATCTAGACCAAGTGATATGAGAAAAGTTGTTATTTAGGGCATGTTGTATTAGGAAATCACAATAAAAAAACAAGTCACAGAAAACTTGCAAAAGTTAGGTGTTATGTTCCTTTATGAAATGTAAAAGTGTTCTATAAATAAAAGTACGGTATGGTATTAAATACCGTAATATCGGTAAAATCGTAATATAGGCGACATCTTTTTTAATACTTGATTCAGTTCTGTTATTTATTTCTACACCCCACAGAAATAACATGCTAGCTAAATTCCAAATAATGAGTAATAAATATGCTACCAAAATATAACAAGACAAAATAATTACCTAATCATAATGAAATGGAATAGCGAAAGTCCTTCGTTACAAGCTCTGACGTTTTTCATGTGAGAGTTGCACTAATGAAGCAGCTTCTAACCTCTGTGGCTGACCTGGATCTTACATTGAACAAGAGTGGTGACATGCAAAGGCAGGCAAACCTTTGAGTATGATTTAATGACATACGAAGGGGAATAACAATGTGTGGACATTTCAATTCATGCTCTCATTAAAATGAAACAATCTTGTTTGAGTATTATCTCACTGTTTTTGTTTTGCGCGAAACAATTTTTCACTTATTTAAACCTAAAATTACTTTTTTCTTTGGGGAAATTAAGATGAAATTGTAGAGTAAAATGATGACTTGGGTTGAAAGGAATGTTGGCTCAAAATAACCACTAACACGTAAAAAATTATGAAAAAATAGAAACAAAAGTAACTGGTACAGTAGCCGTTAACTATATTTCTTCCAACTTCAAGTTTTGTTTTTAAATTTAGTTTCATTAGAGGGGGAATAAACTCTATAAATCAATACACCCATTTTTATCGAGCTTCTTTGGAACTATAGTTTGAACAGTTTGAATGGTCACTCAATTCAATTATAAGATCAATCATCTCTTAGATTCTTATCATAGACCCTCAGGTGAGTTAACGAGAAACGATGGATATATTTTACAGATAACTGGCCACGTAGCTGGGTGGTCAGAATGCTCGCCTTTAAATCCTAAGTTTTCCGGTTCGATACTGAGAAAAGTTATTAGCTTTTTAAAAGGTTGTATTTTGGACAGTTGCCTTTTTTCATTGGGTTATTAAATAATGGTGCCATAAAAAACATGTTGACGTTAGTAACAAGACTAGGGTTTATACCGCTCTCCCTTCATAACGTTATACAATGCCTCAGGTATTTATGAAACTCATCATAAAAATTTTAATAAATTTTATGAGACTCTCATTTGACATTTATTCAGATTATATTAATTAACTTAATGTAATGAACTTCAAGAATACTATAAATTACGTGAAAACTAAAAAGGAGGAATTCGTCCTTTAAAACCAAATCGTCTTATAACATGTTTCACATTACAATCTTAATCTTAATAAAAAACTTAAATACCTGACTTCATTATTTTCTTACAGTCAAATTAAATATATTTAATCAATATTCCATAACCGGGAAACTTACTGGATATAATTAAAAATATCTTAAACAAGATGTGAAACAAAGAATCTTGGATGAAGCAATAGATGCGTGTTAAATATTTTTGTTTAAGAATTTAATTTGTTTCTATGATTTCTTGTTAATTGGAAAGGGATTTTTTTAAACAAGTTCAATGTTGTTATAGAGAGAGAATTTTCAACTGTGGAGTAAGTGATGAAGCGGATTGTGGCAATATGGATCCGACCACTTGCACCGTCCAATGTAACGAATCTAATGCTGAGTGCGATTTTATTTGCCCCGCATTCAAAGTTCGATTTATGCACTACATTTATGCTTTAAGTTTTATGTACTGATTTCATTCTATGTACGTGGACAGATTTAAATAGTTATTTCTTTCACAACAATTTCCTTTAGTAAAACATTTATTGGATCAAATTAAAAGCATATTACAAAATTTATTTCATACAAGTTTGGAGCTAAACAAAGGTATAATTTCAATGCTATTTATCTACATTATTATTGTGTAAAAATTAGGTCCTAATTTAACAGTGACATATTAACATTTTTATTAAGACATGATATTTAACTGAAAATTTAATTTGTAAATCACACAAGATTCAATAAAAGAATTATTAAAGGAATATTCTAATAACGTTAGATTCTTAAAACCGGGATATAAGTACTTAACTTAGGGTATAAGTACTCAACTAAAAAAATAACATTGTCAAATTTTTTTCATTTTTCCTCCTTTTAATAAATGGACAGATAGTTTAATTTCATAAATTAACAACGAAGATAGTCCACCTTAAAATATAGAATACTTTTCGTTGGTTTTTAACAACATCCAAAGTTAAGTTTTTCGTTTCCAAAAAAATATTGCATGTAAAGTTGAAATATGTTATCTTAATTACATGACAACGAAGCAATACCAGTGTGGCATTAGTACTATTTTTCCCTACATGCTTTATTTAACTAAGAAAGGGGGTTTTGGTATTCCGCACTTTCAATCAAACGTTTTGTGAAATTTTGTAATTCCAAAAACTGTGTTGCGTAGTTTTTTTACCCTATTATTGACTTTTACACTTATATTAAACATCATCTACTGAGAGTTTTTCTGGAATCTCTATGTTTTCTCTGCTTAAAAACTTGTCTATTTTCTTATACTATCTGAAATATCTAAATAATTATATTTCCCAATGTGTATGCATAGATACATTTGTATATATAACGCTACTGTAAGACATAAACATTCGTATGTAGAATTTAGTGACATATGATAATATTTTTAATGCCATAATATAATTTGAAATATGTTTGAACCGCTAATCAACTTATTTTATTCAAACACTAGCTAACGTAAAAGCTGGGAAGAAAAATATGTTTTCATCACACTACATCGATATCACCTGTTTTCGACCCTCGTTTCTACCGTCGAAACACCTGTTTTGCCGGCCTAGGCCTGCAAAATCAGCTGGCCTAGACCTTACATAAAAACATTCACAACTGTTCACAACACGTTGTATCACAAAAACATGTGACTGCAACAATGAAATGAATTTGTTGCCTAGCAACCGGAAACACATTGCATCCCGCTAGATTAGGTTAGTCAGTGGTAGTTATGCTTGGCTTAGTTGCTGTTTGGCTCTGAATAAAATATTTTTTCATTAGTATAATATTTATTGCATTGTGTAGTGTGATGAAAAATGTCGTTCGTAACTCGGGCCGAAAGTATTTTGCCAACACTCGATCGTTTCAAGTTCTCGACTTCGTCTCGAACTTGAAACACGATCTCGGGGCCGGCAAAACGCCACTTTCGGCCCTTGTGACGAAATATACTATTTTTCTTAATTTAAAGTATTGTGTTGAGCCTTAACACGTTCGCTACTGAAATGCACGCAATTTGTTAGTATATGCTGATTTTTTCACTTACCTTTAGCCTTAAGATATATGGGTGATCTGAAGTCCTCCGACTTTAAAACAGGACGTTGCTGCCATTTTGAAATTGTGTTGTAAAAATTAAATGCCCACTCCTGGCGCCGGTCTTTCTCAAAACGCACACAACACTCCCTCCAATTATGCACCATTCTCTGATAAATACTCATAAACATGTTTGAAAAGTATTTTATTGCAAAGATACAATATTTGTGTTAGAAAAAAATAAAGCTATTTACAACCCCGCCAACCCACCCAAATGCCTGTTGTTCATTTATGAATTATGATGATACTTGAATTATTAAAAACGAAATAAATGGAGAAAATATTATTTTAAACTCCACCAACCCATCCGAATGTCTGTTATTCATCCATAAACTTGGTCAAAACATGTAGGGGCACACAATCCGGGATGATCTTAACACTCCGGACAGTACCACGTTGTGTATTTTTACACCATTTCTGATGCACACCCTGCATCGCCTCTGTTGCCCTTTTGCCCTATGGGTGGCCGTTACGAGATCGTCATGGGCACGTGAAGAATTTTTCCACGCTTCAGGGGCCTCTCAGGCTCTGGTATGTTTGGTAGCAGCTTGTCCAACACGGCAAGGCGAAAGTCATGAAATAGTTATTTGTGCTTCTAGGGACTAAAGTACAATGTTTTCTCCCTGAAGGGAAAGTGTTGTCGCCCCGAAGGCGAAGCCGAGGGCGACAATTTCCCTGAGGGAGAAAAGTACTTTAGTCCCTTGATGCACACAACATTTTTCCTCCACCTACACGAATAAAATTTAGGCCTAATAGGCCTACCGTAGATAATTTAACTTTACCTTCATATGATCCCTTGCTCCGTCAAGCTGGATCTGTCACATTAACATAAAAAACACACAAGGTAGGCCATATCAATTTTGAAGAACACGAAAAAACAAAATATAATTTAAGCATAGTCAAAAGTTTTACACTTATGTTTTGGACTTCTTAGGTTAATAGCCTACCCAAGCAAAATGTAAACAAACACCTACACTGCCACGGCCATCTCTAATACAGATGCTGCCATGCTGCCCACTGCTGACCATTCAGTCAGCAGTGGGTGAGCAGCAGCTACAGCTGCTATTAGTCAACAATGAGTAACGAAACAAATACAAGTAACAGCTGACTGTGGCTCATGTTCTTTTTAATCTCTCTTTTAATGTTATTCTTATGTAACCAACTTTAGCCCCGTGGTACGAAAAAACTCGAGTTTTCCCTAGGTAGAAAGATTAAGTATTCAAGTCACATGGGATAGAAATTAGTACTTTACTACTCTATTCCAAGGAGTAAAATACGGCTTTAGATAGTAGGTGGAGGAAAAGGCATTTTGTTCTTCCCTGCTGTCACCATTACCTCATTGTACAAACGATTCGGCATGGCAGCTGGATCGTAGACATCTCCTTCATAAAACTCTGGATCAGGGAAAATTCGCCAACCGCGGAGTGAGCTTTGTCCCGGAGGAATTTCCATCACTATTACGTAACCACTTCACAATGAAATGTTATAGTTTGTCACTAAAAATGATTTTACTAAAGCCACTCACGTGAAAACTAGGCTACTAGATATTACCGAAAAAGTACTACTAGTTATTACCTAGTTATGACCTAAAAAGTAACGGGAAACACACGAAACAGCTGTCACGAAAGCAAACAGCACAATCGACTACAGTAGCAAGCACATCGCTTGATTGCTGGTCTCACACTGGATTTATTTGTAAACAACGACACAGTTTTTTACAATTACAACGCTTGCTCCTGACGCGGTGTAGGTATGTTGTAAAAGTACAACACCCGCAGCGAACGTGTTTTAAACAAATGTACAGTACTACAAATTAGATAAGCCATTCTTAATGAATATTACCGACAATTTGAAAATTATTATTTTCTAGACGATAGGAGATTGCAACCATTTAATTTGTAATGCTTAAACCACCGTAACCTTGGAAAAATAATTTTCCCGTCCACTGCGCCTTGACATTGGCATCGGCTAATTTTACCAATGAGTAAGTTTAATCACCACAACATTATATTTTGAGCAGAAAATGTATTTGAATTTAAATTTTTGCACAGAATGTACCACACATAAGTTATGTAAATTTATTCGGGTGGATGAGCCTGACTCGAATATGAATGAGCTTAATGAGCTCTCCACAATAAGAAGTCACAAGAAGACTCTAGATTCTTCTCGGCAAATACTTATTATCTGATGGACTAAAATAATCTAATGACCTTCTTTAATTTCTATTACAGATCCCTAATTGTTTCGATATTCTTCTACGCTACTGAAGTGCTTAAAAAAAGTTAAAATGTTGCAATTTAAAAGTAAAGTACCTTCAATAAAATATAACTTGAAAAGCCAATAATGGGCCACCTAAAAGGGTCAAAATGACTTGACGATTATTTAAATTTTACTATCGTCTGTTATTTGTGCAATAATTTTATATCATTTTGCTTAGTATCTTTCATCAAAATTATGTGATTCGTTTCTTGCAGCATTATTAGATTATAGTTGGGTAACTAGTTCGCGTAACTTGAGCAAGTCAAGTTGCTAAGTTAACTGCTGCCATAGTTATAACCTATGAAGTGAAGTTCCGTCCAACGCTTGTTCCGCCCACCGACAAGTACTCAATCGAGCCATTATTATTTTTCCACTTTCAAACACTTTATTAGACACTTATTGATTTAGCGTTCTATTAATACATGGAAATCTATTGGAAAGTCACTAATTGGGAGTAAAACTATTTTAAGTAGGGTAGGGGTAACATGTCTCTACCAATACTCGAAGTCTATGCTGAATGATTTATGTTTGTAAATACCAACTAGAATTCCTCCACTGGAAATGTCAATTTGAACATAATACAGCCAACTGGAATAAGCAGAACATGTTAATCAACTGACCGAATTCTAAACATATTAATGATACATTTTTAATAACTGGATTGTGCCCATTCTAAACTATAATATTACTAGCTGTTGCCCGTCACGGCTTCGCCCGTGATTGAAATTATTTCATATGTGATCAAATCTCTTTAAAGAGAAACGAAATCTCCATCCTTAAGAGTTATATTAAAACATCGAAGAAGTGTAAGCAGAGCACTAAATTTTGCCAAATCTTTTGTCTAATTTCAACCCCATAAACCATATAGTAATTTTGAAGACCTGTAGGGAGGGGGGGCCTAAAGGACTTCAAAAACTATATTTGCAAGACCGTTTCTAAGTGAGCTCCTATATGTACATGTCAAATTTCAACTTCGTAGGCCCCAGAGATATTTTGTAGTACAGTGGGGCAGAGCTCTACAGGAATCTATATTTGCAAAACCGTTTCTTATTGAGTACACATGAGTAAAAAGGAACGTCCACATCAAATTTCAACACCGTATACCGTCGAGTAATTTTGAAGTCCAGTATGGGGCAGAGCCCTAAAGGACTTCAAACCCTATATTTGCAAAACCATTTCTAAATGTGTACGTATGAGCAAAGAGGAACATCCACATCAAAATTCAACTATGTATATATTCTGTATAGTAAATTTGATGTCCTGTGGGCGGAGCCCTAAAGGACATAAAAACCTATATTTGTAAAACCATTCTATTCTTAGTGAATACATATATGAGTAAATAGGAAAGTCTACGTCAAATTTCTACCCCGTAAGCCCCAGAGAATTTTGAAGTCCAGTGGGACAGAGCCCTAAAGAACTTCAAAATCTATATTTCCAAACCATTTCTAAGTGAGTACATATGAGTAAAGAGGAACATCCACGTCAAAGTTGAACCCCGTAGGCTTTAGAGTAATTTTGAAGTCCAGTGGGGCAGAGCCCTAAAGAACTTCTAAACTACAGTATACTGTATTTTGAATACCTGTTTCTTATTGAGTGCATATGAGTAAAGAGGAACGTCCACGTTAAAATTGAACCCCGAAGCCCCAAAGAATTTTGAAGTCCAGTGTGGCGAAGCCCTAAAAACTTAAAAAAAACAATACTTGCAAAACCGTTTTTTAGTGAATACCTATTAGAAAAGAGGAAAGTCCAAGCCGAAATTAAAAAACATACGCAATAGAGTAATTTTGCAGTCCATTGGGGCGGAGCCCTAAAGGACATAAAAAACTATATTTATATTTATTTATTTATATTTATAAAACCGTTTCTTAGTGAGTACATAAGGGAAAAGAGGAATGTTGTTTCCTAGATTCGTATGAAAAATTGGCCATAAGAATAACATTAGATAGAAATTTTGAAGTCCTGTGTGGCGGAGCCCTGATGGAATTTTGCAAAACCGTTTCTTAGTGAGCACCTATTAGCAAAGCAGAACGTCCATGCTTAATTTCAACATCATAGGTACTATGGTTTTCCATATTCGTTGTTTCCTAGATTGGTATAAAAAAATGGCCATAAGAATAACATTAGTTAGAAATTTTGAAGTCCTGTGTGGCGGAGCCCTGATGGAATTTTGCAAAACCGTTTCTTAGTGAGCATCTACGAGCAAAGCAGAACGTCCATGCTTAATTTCAACATCGTAGGTCCTATGGTTTTCCATATTCGTTGTTTCCTAGATTTGTATAAAAAATTGGCCATAAGGTTAACATTAGATAAAAATTTTGATGTCCGGTGGGACAGAGACCTGTAGGAATTTCGCAAAAACCTTTCTTAGTGAGCGTTTTTTAGCAAAGAGGAACGTCCATGCAAAATTTCATCCCTCTATACCTTATGGTCATGGAGATACTCTGATACATGAGTGAGTGGTATTTGACAAATATATAGTAGATTATCATATCTTATGTTATTATAAGCAATAACATAAGACTCAAGCATGATCAATTATGCCTGGGCTAATGGTACACCGTGTCAATTCCCCCTGGATTACTACGGATGGGATGGGCGGTGTGATGCGCTGATCCACCGCGACTGTCGCCCCCAATTGTCTGGTAAACTTGTCACAGTGATCCCCGCATCAGACATCATATGGAGCTGGTGACTTGGCAAGGCTTGTAGCTGTACTACACAGCCAAATACTAAAACAAACATCCAAATCGAACAGTACATTTTTTTCTATTTAATAAAATGTAAAAATTGGTTATTTTATTCCGTTGCGATTTTTATAAAACCCTCTTCGTTATTTATTGTTATCATTGCCTTTTTTACATGAATACTTTATATTTACAGATCAATACTTAATTTCATAACGTTGTAGAGTATCGTATTTTCTAAATTGTTAAATAGTTCTATGTGTTTAGGGTTTATTTGCACAGCTTTTTATCTTTTGTTCTTGTTTATCTAAACTGTTCGAATCCCAGTCTTGTTCCTATTAACGTAGACCTGTTGTTAGATATCATCATTAACTAGTACTGTAGCCCAATGACGAATTTCAACTGGATTCACTAAAGGGGGAGATAGGGTCCTTTTAAAATATGCTAAGTGCTTCAAAATCGAACCGGCGATCTATGGATTAGAATGCGAGTGCTATAATTATTGGTAATATAATTATTGGTTAATGCTATCGAAAATTGCTTGCTAGCTTGAAAGTCATCGAAGGATATGGAATAATGGTTTTAATAAAAGTATATATTATGCTTCACCACAGCGAACAGTGAAAACGAAAGAGACATTATAGTGTTTAAATATATGCCATTTGATTAATATTTTTCATCATACACTTGCGAAAAAATATTGTTTTCGAAACAGTCAGCTGTGATCGAAACTAGTGGATCCCGATGTGTTGGATAAACAGTTTGGAAAATAGTAGTTTTCAGGACACCTAACCAAGTTGATTAACTTTTTTTGTACTAACAGCTGACAAGAGTTCAACAAATAACAAAGTAAGCGGGGCCATGGGGGCCAAAATGTATTAACTTTTATCCAAACTGAATATTTATTAAAGGTGGTATGATGAAAAGTCTCGGCTTCGCCACGTACTTGAAACTCAATCTTGCAGCTGTAACGACCACTTTCCGGACTAGTGACCAAATATACTATATCTAACACTGATGTTAATATCTCTACACATTTTTTATGGAAATATTTTCTTCCTTGGTGATGTATCCGGGCATTGTTGATTGCGACGTTTATAATTACGCAGGTGTCAAGTAAAGTAAACATTTTTCTAATATTATTGCGTAATTTTTTTAAATTACGAATTGTAGTATTTTGTATTACTTTGTATAAGTCGAGTGTGTAATGATTTCAAGATTTCTTACATTGTCCATCACCTTGCTGGCTCCACATGGGGAGCACAAGTTCTGCGAACCACTGCTTTACCCTGCTTGTCCCTGGTTTACTCAACTACTGTACTGTGCTGTACTGTGCGAGTACTGTGCTTACGTGTGGTTGACCAGTGTGCATGTCAGAGAGATCGACATCCAGCTAAACAGGACTATGAGAGCCATTTGTGGTACACTCATAGCAAACCCCCGTACCATGGCTCCCGGTGTTGCGTAATATCGCTCCTCCTGAAGTAAGACGAAGAATGGCACTTACTATGGAATATAATCTCTCTAAGATAGATTATCTAAAGATATTTAGATTATCTAAGATATATATCTAAGATCTATCTAATAATAAGATCTATCTGCTCCACAGCTACCCATTCATGATTACCTACCCCAGGTGATGGGCCGATTGAGGTCCCGAAAACAACCACTGCGGACAGCAGTTGACGGACACAAACTTTTCCATCCATACCGACTGGATTTCCTACTGGGACTCTTTCCAAGGTCGGAATAACTTAATTGCTGACCCGACCTTAGCAGTAGGTGGTATGGATCTTTCCAAAATCAGTGGACTGTTCTCAATCAATTCCGCACTGGAGTGGAATGATAAATTATGGGAATTACAAATCGGGAATGGGAGTTCCAGACTATGACTCACATAGTCACTGAGTGCCCATTGATTGCTTTTGTTGAAGGGTTGATTGGTCTGCATTGTACAAGTGAAGCTGGTATGCAATGGCTTAGCGCCCTGTATTTAGCTTTATTAAGATAGATCATAAATGTTTGTTTTAGTTTAGTTTTAAATATATTGACGCAGGTGGACACTCTAGATAGTAATACAAACCATAATTCCTAATCGCAATTAAAATCATAGAATTTAAACAAACATAAAATTGTTATGTTACATTACATTTGAAAAAATAGCAAAGGCGATATTTTCTTCTTATAAATTTTCCACATAAGCGTTAATAGTCTATTCTCAGATTGTCCAGAGCACTTCGATTCGAAGGAATCGGATCCGTATGTCACCAAATGAATATTGCAAACGGCAAGAGCACTATTGGGTATAATATAGAGAAGCAATTTAAAAAATAAATGAGCCGTAAACGCTGGAAATGTTTGTTCGCGACATTAACCGAGTTTATATCCGATTGAATTGGTTTTAAAATGCACCGAGGCCGCTCCACACGGCTCCGTTCCACCTTGGCCAGTCGGCCGGGCCGCGATCGCTTTGCTCAGGTTTAGTGCGCTAACTTTACTGCGTCATACCCTACATAAAAAGTTATCGAAGCATCGTGTAACTTACACTATTTGAATGTAAAATATTAAAGTTGAGGATTGTAATGATTTTTAAATGAAAAGTTTGATATGTTGACTTTCTTGTTTTCAAATGACAGAGTAAGTTCTCTTTCTAATGTTATTAATAAATTTAACAAATTGTAAGTTTTTTCATATCAGAATAGATAATATTAAGTAGATAATGTTAAGATGATTATTGTTGGACTAAAACCGAAATTTCAGTTAACAGTATTAATGCTCTGTTGTTGACAGATATTTTAACTTGTATAACGAAATTCAATTTCCAAGCGATTACTGACAATTTACTTCTAATAGTGGACAAATCGAACAGTACAGATGGAGTGATAATAATTGTATAAACGAACGAAAGTCTTATTTGTTTGCTACTTTGAATTCAAAAGTTCTACATCAGTAGAAAAAATATTGCAAATGCTACCTGAAGAGGACTAACAAGTAAAAATCAGATGCGATGAATATGTACGTGCAAATAAATAAATAAAGAAACTTTGAAATTAACTAAATGAGACAAGGTGCTCAAAATACGAAGACCTTTCATAATATGAGATCTGAAATTTTATGAAGGCTTTATAATACTTTCAGTAAGGGAAACCTACGAAAGGAATATTGGAAAATATTTAAGCCCCTAGAATATAAGTATTCGTCATATTATTAATCTCCCTATGCCAATCAATTATCAGTCAACCAGACTTAAAAAGTCTAATCTTTCTCAAGTTTTTAAAATGGATACATTACTTAACGCTTCTATTTCTTCACAGATTAAAATATTACTTAGAAGCTACCTTTATTCTAAACATGTTGACTATGTTTAATATTATTTTCATAACTTTTTGTTGTAGCTGTATTACACTAAAAATAATAAAATAGCGTAAATTTATGTGTTTTGAAAGAGATTTATTGTTGATGTTGTTGTGTTTTTAGGGAAAGAAGAAATAATAATTTTACGCACACAGGTGGCCAACCTGTAGTGTGGGACTCTAACAAAAGGTCCAGTATACTGCCCACTAAAGAAAATCCTCTTTGACTTTCGGACACTAGCCTGGGATCGCTTATCGCATAACATCATAACTAGGACTACTTTGTCTTTTGCCCCTTTAGGGATCGCTCCAAACTAGTTGTTAATTTTTCCAAAGGTTATAGACGGCAATCCTGTCTGAATCCGTCTTCTTAGATCGAAGAACTTTGTGGATAAAATTCGAAAATGAATCCTAGTTTCTTTAACATGCTCATGCAGAACGAGTCCACCGAGAGCACTAAAAGATCTCATGTGGCCTCCAGTTAGGGGTGTCAATTTCGGGCCAAGATTGCAATGCCGGGATTTCGGGATTGATTAAAGACGATCCAGGGATCCCGAGATCAATCCCGGTATTCGTAGATCATAGAAATATAGAATATTCAGCTATGAAATAACAAAATTTAAAACACTTTTTACTCAATTTCACAAAAAATACACTTTAATTGCTCACAATCTCGATTATCTCAGCACTCTGGCAAACTCTAAGCTTATCTGTGCAGTATATTTTTACACGCATTTTTTGTTTTTACGCTTCTAGTTTGAAGTCGGCAATTTCGTTTCTCCCAGGGCTGACGTGACTCCAACATTGTACCTTGAACCGTCCAGCTACCTCTATTGTTTGGACAGCTAATATTATCAAAATATTTCCTTGAACTACAAATAAATAAATCCACATACTATTGTGTTTTCATTGCATGACACTGCATTTGTAATCATTTCACATTCTCTTATTGTCTTCAAAACTTAAACTATTTAACCTTTCAATCAAGAAATGCATTAAGCAATGTTTATAGACATTGCCATTAAAGCAAGAATATACAACATCGTTTTGTCAGATTACCGATTTACATGATTATGAGTAATATTAAACTACTCTTTAAGAACTAAAAAACTGTACACCGTAATCTATGTCCAGTATGTTGCTAGAGTTAAATAAATGAAAGTAATACATTTTGCAAACAAATAAACATAAGTTATTGTCATAATACTATAAAATCAAAACATAATAAAAGAAAAAACTTTTACTTCTAATATAATATTTTCAAATTATTAACGCAACTGGAGAACGCAATTCAATTAAATTAATGGTCATATGGTCTGAAATATTAATGTAAATAACTTTACCTCAACATAACGACATAATACGTTACGAAAAATAGCTATAAAATGCTTCACCAATATAAAATGTAACGTGTAACTTACATTTATGGGGTTTCAGTTCTGGTTCTTCTTTTGTTTTTGTAAATGATACCAAAGAAAAATTAAACTGTCGAATGTTTCGGCTCCCAACCGGCTCCTTAATTTATTACACATGTAACCGGATGCGGAGAACACTCTCTTGGCTTCAATGCTGGTTGGTGGGATTGTCAACAAATATTTGTAAGCTAATTCTAAGTGCCGTCCTCTCACACCTCCATTTTCATAAAGGTTCATCTCTTTCTTTTATATTGATGTTATGTCCAAGTTTAGGGTTTCTCCTAGTTTAGGTGTTTCCATACTTTTCTCTATTTATTCTTGTAGAACACTTTTCAGATCAATAGGATACAGCTTATATTATTCATCCGTGATCTTATTCATGCCACCGCCATCTTTTCTGGATGTTTTTTTTTTGGGGGGGGGGAGGGGTTTATCATAGTCATTCATCTCTCAAATAACACTTTTAACTGTTTATGAAGAACATTCTGGTTTAGAAGTCGAAATAGGGTTTTATTTAACTCGGAATCCTCTGACTGTCGGGGATTTTGAAGGTAATTCAAAACACCTGACGGTTCAACTTTTCGCCTTTCAGATATTCGGGCTTCTAATGCAGTTTTCATCTTATTGCAAAATTTAGAGGTTGAACAATTACTTTCCAGATGTGTGATTAGAAACTTTAATTCTCATCAGCTATGATAAAGTTTGAGTCACGGCGGCAAAGTGCCTCGACTGTTAATTTTATAGGTCTTCGACTATGTTAGCAGGGTGAACTCAGCTTCACTTAAAGTTTCAGGGTGGTTTAAATCTATTAAAGCTTTATGTATGCATTTTTTTCATGAAACAAAACGTTCCAACGTTGATAAGAGGCTATTCCATCAGGATTTTACGTCAAGTAATGGAGAAAGCTCAGTTCCTTTTTTCTAACTTCGCGTATTTTTGTATTCCATCAGGATTTTACTTCAAGTAATAGAGCGTCAATTAATTGACTATGTTAGCAGGGTGAACTCAGCTTCACTTAAAGTTATAGGGTGGTTTAAATCTATTAAAGCTTTTTGTATTCATGTTTTCATGAAACTAAACGTTCCAACATTGATAAGATGAAGTATTATGTATTTAAATAATATAGGCTATTCCATCAGGATTTTACGTCAAGTAATAGAGAAAGCTCAGTTCCTTTTTTCTAACATATATTTGTAATACAGTATCATTTTTTGGGGTGACCTTTTAAAATGTATAACTACTTTGCGATTTTTTCATAACCACACTTATGTATTATGTATACCACATGCTTGTGAGGTATTGTACATTTTCTTAACGTTTTCTTTCGTTCACTTTTGATATGAATGAAGCCGTGCCTCCATAACTCTCCAAAGTCTCCTCAACCTCCATTTCATCTTTGCTAGATTCTACTCTGTCAGTTCCACTAGGATTTGCTGGATTTTTATCTTCCTCATCTGCTCTCTTTATTTCACATTTTTCTGGTAGGCCACTTTTTTACATAAAGGACATCACAAACTGCCAAATGAATCCTATGAGCAAAATACAGTTGGTGCTCTGTATTTATCAGTCATCCAACTTTCACCATAACGCTAGGACGTCAGTTACGATGGCGATAATATCCTTATTTAATGATATGCCGTATTTTTCGAGATGTGCACTGAGAACTTGCACACACGCTTCAGCAGTAAAAGATACTTCAATTAAAACTATAACTTAGCACCAAACCTCTTTAGTTGAATGAACGTTGACATTCATAATAGTTTTATTACTGGTAGAAGTCCATTCATCAAAAGACAAGGTGAACCTATAACCGAAAGTGGAGACAACTGTAGGACGGCAGCACACCGGAAGTTCCCTGCGATAAGAAATTACTCTGGACTTTGAACGCAAGGAATCATTCGGGTAATAAATGAATGTGGCTGATACGAGCAATATTACACCCTTTGTTATAATTTGACATATTGTCTTTACTACAGTCAATTCAAAAAAAAAAAATCTTAAGAATCGTAAAAATAAGGGTTTTTTTGACAATCTCTAAAAGCCCGGGATTGAGGGTAAAAAAACCCCGGCATTATTCAGGACCCGATTTTGACCGGGATCCCGGGATTGACACCCCTACATCTAGACGTAGCTATTCCCAGCATGGACAACGGAAGAATGTTTGTTTCGCGACGTCGAGAACGCCCGGACAATAAATGCAGTCTCCTTGTCCTTGATGTTTTTTTAGCCCTTTTTTCAACTAGCGCATTATGCAACAAGGGCAGCCCTTCATCGGTCCGCGGACTTATATACCCTCGGAGGTCCTCCTTCCGTAGGAGTAAGGATGCACCGACCCCAGTTCCCCGGGGCCGAACTTCCGTTTTACCAGCAAAAATTTACGATGAGCCAGGGTCGCCCTTGGCAATGCAGAGTTCGACTCCTGCATCCACCCTGACCAAAGACCGAAGTGGCTGGCTCCTGACGACACAGTGGAGGAGACCATCCGCAGTGCGAGGAAAAAACACACCAGCCCCTGCATTACGACAGGGATACTCAAAGGATCCTCCAGCAAGCATCGGTCATCCCTTTTTTAGTGTTACGACAATCTGGGTATACTGCACGGCCTATTCCAACCCAAAGCTGTCGCCAGGTGTTGAAGTTTTTACGATAGACCTTGATGATAATTTTTTAACTCTCCAAGCCAGGTTTTATATACAGGGTGTTACAAAATCCGTGACTGGCTATTCATATTCTTATTTTACACATATAAATAAATTGAAAATGTTCAGTAACATTTTTTTTCAATTTCGGCTTCGTTTAGCCGTTATCGGCCATTTTCGAATGGTAATAATAATTTTATATTTGGCATGAACCTTTATAACATCAATGTCCATTTTCAGGAAAATTATTATTTGTTTTCTACATATATTTTTAAAATGGCAGCCATTAAATATTTTAAAACTCAAATATCTCAAAACCGGTAAATGTTATCAAAATTTTACAAAACACAAAGAAGTTGAAAAATTAAATTATCTAACCAATGATACCAAGTTTCTAATGATCTGACAAAAAAACGGAGTAATTGTAATTTTTATTCTAAGTTAACCCAAATTTGCATGCATTGTAATGGAAAATAAATGTTATTATGCACGAAAATCTCAATGACTCCATTATTTGTTGTAAAATCATTACAAACTTTGTAATATTGGTACGATAATTTAATTTTGAAACTTTTTGGCCTTGTAAAATTTTGATAAAATTTTCTGGTTTTGAGATATTTGATTGAAAATTGTTTAAATAGTATCCATATTGACAACATTGTGAAAATACACGTAGAAAAAATTATTGTTTTCCTGAATTTGAACATCGATGTTTTAAAGGTTCATGCCAAATATGAAATTAATATAACCGTTCGTTAAGGAAATCAAAATTATTTAGTGTAAAAAAACAAAATGGCGGCTAACGCCTTTACGAAGCCGAAATAAAACAAAATTACTGAACATTTTCGATTTTTTTTATGTGTAGAATATGAATATGCTTAGCCAGTCAAGGTTTTTGAGACACCCCGTATTTATGGATTTACTTGTAATTAAATAAAAATTTATACTGTGATAGTATTTACCAACTTAATCACTTGCTGTGGTCGACGTGGTGATCTGATCTACTGGGTAGGTTTGAGTTACTATTATGTAGTACCAGGTTAACCGAACCTTGCTCGTTGGTTTTAATTCACTTTTGTTATAGTGTCATGGTAAAAAAGCAATTAAATTTCCAACTACAACCAACTATACCTTTTCACAGTTAACAGCTGTTTCAAAAAGTCTGCTTAGCATTAATGTTTCTTTCTTAGTTTACATTTCGTTGTTATTTCGTTACCAAAATAGCAACCCATGACACTAATGTTAAAAATTACGATTTTAAAACTAAATTTTAGACCAAATTCGATTTTTCCTGGGGTTGAGACTGTTTCTAAACTTATTTTTGGGCAAAAACATTCTTAAATGCAAACTTTAAGCAAAATCTAACCGCTAGATTTCGAAAACGTAGAACACACATCCCTTCAGACATTGCTCGTACTATAGTATAGGATAACACTCCTACAATTGAAATACTTTCAAGTGGATTACACTTATGATTTAGTTTAATGTTGTTACTGATTCATGACAGGTCGTTCTATAGGGTTAAAAAATATTAATGTTACCAAAAACATTATTTAAGCAAAAAATATGCTCAAAAACATAGTACTAATTAAAATGTACGTATTTAGAAAGGTTTTATAAATGAAACCCTACCTTTCCACAAAAAGCGTTGAGTGTGAGCCTGAAGATGTTTTGGCGAGGTAATGGCTCATACAAGATGTTACATCATTAGAGTCGAGCAACGATGGCGTTAGGTGCTGGCATCTCAGGTGTACAAGTAAAACCCCAACACCGACTCACGATCATCATTACGGGCCCTCTGAGTATGCTGTTAGCAAAGCAAAAATTAAAGGAATTCTTTCTTTATCATTGCTATAACTTGTCACGAAAATCATCACGATATAAGGGTAGATATTAGCTAAATCGTTATAAAAACAAAATAAATTTCACTTTCAAAAGTGTTAATCAACAGTTATACTTAATTATAATTTTTTTAGAGGTTGGCCTGTTTGCCTTACTTTGTCCCGTCCACATAGACTATTGATCTGTGCGTAAATCGTAAATTGATCAGTATTTAACTTGTATTTTTTTAAATCGCTTCATAAGTTTAATAAATTTTTCACAACCGAAACAAAGTCGTTTTAACAGTTTTTCGTTTCAAATGAAAGTTTTGCAACAAACAATTAGACAAGTGAGCAGTGGACTATGAAACACGATTTTGATGAATTTTATTTTTATTTAAACTTATCTTTGAACATTAAATGTTTTGCATTAAGTACATTCTTGAGAAAATAGAAAGAATGAGATGACTTATAACAATCAAACTATACACTAACTGTTCCCTTTAAATTACTGTTTAAATATTTTCATTAATAATATGGATGTTCATGTGGAGGTCCCACGCCAAAGTCGGGCAACCACAAAGCTGGATGGATTCTCGGTTCAGACCTAGCGGGTGCGTCAGGCATCAAGCTTGGGCCGTTTTAAAAGGTCCAAACTTGAAGTGTGATGCACCCACCAAATCAAGACCGATTGAAAAGGTCCAAGTTTGACGCCTGACGCAACCGCAAAATCTTCAACTTCTTAAAAAGTGGGCCAAGCATGATGCCTTACACCCGCCAAAGTTAGAACTTTTAATAAAGGTCCAGATTTGTCGTCGCCCAACTTTGTCGTTGTCCGACTTTGGCGGAGCATGACTTATGAAACGGTTCAATATTATGTGGATATTCAAAGTTGGAATCACAATATTCAATATTTTGTTCTACTTGTGTATTCAGAGTGAATCGGGACAACCAGTTTACAAACAAACATTAAAATTCCAAAGTATCTCCTGACCAGCATCAATCATCGGTGGACTAATAGGAACAATATGTTTGAGACGTAGTGCTCAATATTCTGCATTAAATTATTGCCACACATAACTATAAATATGTAAAGGAGATCATAGGCTTGTTTACCAGTGCTTAGTAAACTCCTGCATTGTACAATACTCTTTCCAGTTATACTTAAATATGGTAATGGAAGACACTTGGTTAGTAACAGAGTATTGTTTTGTGTTTTTTTATTATGATAGTTTTGGTAGGGTACTGTCCGAGTGGCTTAACACTGTTTAACGCCAACCTGTTGTTAAAAGCACCATTAATTAATAGCCCAATGACGAATGGCAATTGGGTTTTCAATATCCTTCACCATATTCTCACACCGCTCCTAATGGAGTAACAGGAGACAATTGGTTTGTGAGCCAGTATTCAATATTCTGGAGTTGGTTCTCGCCCGCCTCCAGCGGCAGGGGGCGACCTGCGATAACGAGCGCCTCAATGTTATAATGATTTCCGCTCAACAACTCACCGAGGGAACAACTCATTCTGTTGAGGAACCTTTGAAGGAACATGACGCGCTGCAAAGCCTTAACAATGTTCTATTAACTTTCCAGATAGTCATTTTAGTATGTTTTAGTAATACTAAGGAATTGGAAATCAAAACAATGACAAAAAATGTACCAAGTTTGTTTTATTGTTTTGAAAGCTCTACAAAGTTTTAATATCTAAAAAAATGTCACAATAATTGTAATATGCTTTACACTGTATTGTCATTAAATATTTATTACTACTTTAATTTTTTATCTTAGTTCATTCTAACATGTTTTTTGGATGAGGGCTAAGAATTGAATTTTTATATGGTCATAATTATGTATGCTTTTAGAATCTACTTAGTTATAAATGCCACAATATTTTTTAATACATGACAAAACTCAGAGGGCGTCTGTGGCCGACAACAATCACAGGCATGTGGAGGACCATTGTTGACCCGCAGTAATCACTGATGACGGCCAAACAATTCTATCAACAGTATTGTCGTGTGCCATCGCTTTATTTGTTCATCACGTGTGATAATTTTGTTTTGGTTTATGTGCCGTACTAAATGTTGTATATTACCAAGTTTTAATATTAACTAGATATTCCCACTAATCGAATTTCGTTCAAATTTAAGTTGATCCGGACCCAATTAATTTCAAAAATACTAGGGTACCTGTGCTGCTCGGCAGTATTCAAGACATGAATAATGTAATATTAGTGTCTATTAGAATTAATAGTAGCCAAAAACCAGGCCTTTGGTTCGATATTTTTGTTATATTTATTATATTTGTTATCTTAATAGACGACAAACAGTAAAAAACTGTTGTATCTACAGTGTAGACAACTTTATTGCTAAAAAACATAATTTCTAAATAAGGGGCTTTATGGAGTCAACTTCACCAACATATACTGCAAATGCTGAGCAAACATTTATGTAAAAAGTGACAGTCTAATACTTACTCTCTTTGAATAAAAATCCTTTATTATATGTATATACATGTATTTATTATATTATATGTATATCTGCAGACTTTAAATAATGATTACGTATTGTATTCACAAAGTTTATCAGTTGTTTTAAAATGAGCTCATCGAGTATGTATCAACCGCGCTGACTGACTAATGAACGTCATGATCCGGGCTAACAAGTCGGCTCGTTATTGGGAGACTCCGGTCACTCGAGTGGCGCTCATCTCTGTAGAGACTCCTTCTGGCTAATTGAACGAGCAAACTTAGAATTAGCCATAATAATTTTCATAAGGACTAAAAAATTATTAAATTTAAAATTCAATGTAGTTTTATTTTAATATTTTTTTTTTTTTTGGGGGGGGGGGTGGTTGTTTAGAGTACCTGACAAAATTATGACCGTATGTTTTATAGTTACTCCAGATGAGGAAGGAAATTATGACGTGAATTATTGTGGATAGTTTGTAAATTTGTAAACAATTGTTTTGAAAACATAGTCCAAGCAGTTCCACAAAATCAATTATCCTTTGTAACAATATGTATTGTCCTTTTTATGTACCTTTTTACCTAACTAAGGAGATAAGGTCGCTTTTCCCTGACCTGCTCACAATATTGTCATTGTAAAGTGACTTATTTATGTCAATCAATATAAATAACTCACATCAATAATGATTTGATGAAGGCAGAAGTTGAAGTTGAATGATGAAGTTAAACGCAGATGGCAGTATAGTTGGTTTGATTTTTTATTATAGATGGGAGAGTATATCGATAACCTACAAGATCTAAGAAAACCTTTCAAATTTGAAATGATCATATATAACCGGTATGGAAATTGACAGCTTCAACTTTCAGTTATGCAGCTACTTCTAAAAAGACCATACTAAAATTCTTTTTTATCTCATTCCTTTATTTCATTTGTATGGAAATAAATTTGAGTTGTAAATTTGTGGTCATGGTGCCGTTTCAAATAGTTCAAAAACCTTCAAAAACTTTAATTTTTATAATTTTATTTAAAACTGAGAATAACGGAAACAAAAAGGTTTGAAGGTTGAACAACTTGCGATCCAATGGTATCAATGATAGAGCGGAAGCATTATGAGAAAAGTTACAGTTTACAGAGCAATCGGCGTTGTGTTGATGTTTCAAGTTACCAGTGGATGAGAGTTTGATGTCGATAGACGTCGCTCAGTTGCCCCGTGATGGAAGACAATATTTATGGGGAACTTTCCCCTCATAAGGGCTGTACACTAGTATCAAAAATTGAAAAAGCCAACCAACGACAAAACCTAGTCTACTAGTCTACAGACAGACTAATGTTTTTTTAGTCTACAGAAAAAAATATGCTTGAATAATTTGTACTAGTATAATATATTTAAAGTATAATATATATAGTATATTTAAAGTGTTATCTAAAGTGAAACTCATAATAAATATCCATAGAGTTGTTAATAAAAGGGCGAAGAAACATTTTACAAAAAACCATTTATTTTTATTTAACTTAAATAAGGCAAAACTGGTGTACGTTATGTGATATACTTCTAACGCAACATTTATTTTATGGGTGTGATACATCAAGCGTCTATATGTCTACACATTTATAAATTTTTCAAAATTTAGTTACAATGGTTTTAATTGTATCGGAGAATAGGTCTAGAAGCGAACACCACATTATGATGACATTAACGATGTAGTGCTAAAAACAATTTTGGGTTAGTTGACAGCTAATGAAACCCTATTTAACTAAAGTGTGTTCAGTTTCAGCTTATTGCAGTGTAATTTTAAATTTACTTTATTTTATAATAGGCCTACATGCAGAGAAAAAGTATAAAAAAATATAGAGGCTTATTTTTAAAACTTCCTCAATATGGTTAAAATCAATTTAATCTAGAAGACATTTTGTTTATATGCTAACAAAATTGTGTCAATCAAAAACTAATGTCATAAATGTCTAACAAATCCTAAATTATTGCAATTAAATTAATTTATAATCTTTTGTAAAATCTATCTATATATTAATACGCAAGCATGTTTCGTTTCCTCCTTTTTTCTCAGCTTGTGTGCAACTTAGGAGAAATCTGCGCATACCGTTAAAAAGGTATAGTCCTGTAGATGAGCAGAATCACATTCTAATTCACATTGGACTCCA
The DNA here is from genome assembly GCA_030545055.2 of Neoaliturus tenellus. Classification (NCBI taxonomy): domain Eukaryota; kingdom Metazoa; phylum Arthropoda; class Insecta; order Hemiptera; family Cicadellidae; genus Neoaliturus; species Neoaliturus tenellus. The sequence goes on along the minus strand of CM061531.1, from coordinate 184,792,266 downwards.
GGGCTACGCCCCACAGGTTTTCAAAGTTCCAATGTTAATCTTATGGAGAAAGGAGAATTAATGATTCATTAGACATCTGTTGTAAAAACAACTGCTAGAAAAACAGGAAAAACAGATGTTTTGATTCTAAAATGTTTTTAAGCTTCTTGGGTCCAGGGGCCCAATTTTTCAATCGAGTGAGTAGTGAGTTGGTGAGTTGGCTTATTCGCCAAAAATTTACATCAACCCTTATAATTAAATAAAAATGAAGGTAATTTTTAAGGTCTTTTAAAACTTGCGCATCCAGTAATTAATATTTTTCAGCAGTATTTCAAGGGATTGTTTTATTCACCATTGTCGCATATATGTATAAAAATGTATTTCGTGCAAAAAATCTCACCAACTCACCCGTTTTTACTCACCTAACAAATCGGTGGTGAGTGGTTTTGGTGAGATAATCTCACGTGAGGTTGAAATTTCTTCTTCATCATCTCGATCTCAACAGGAAATAATTCAATTTGTCAATAACAACTTTCATACTTTTCAAATCGTCGAGGTTATGTTTACTTTAGTTAAATAGACTAAAATGTATATTGATACTTACAATTGTGTAATTAAACATTGAAAATAAAATAAGATAGTAATTATGTTCTAAATATAACAATGCAAGTCATTTAGAATCTTTAAATTAATAGAACTGGCAATATTTAATGTTGTTATTGTTTTGACGGTTGAAACCGGATGCTAACATAAGCTTCAATTTTACCATCTCGAGCCAGTCGGGAAGGAGCAAACTAGTGAGATGTAACTCACGACTCACTCGATTCAAAAATTGGGCCCCAGATAAACTGAAATTTTGATCGAATTTCGATCAGGAGGCGATCTCTAGTACTTATTTAATACGCTAAGAGTTTTTTTGTGTTGGGAACTCCTCCTACAAGTTTCAACCGATTTTTTGTTGTCGTTGGATAGGGCTTGGTCTGTAGATGTTTCCGCCAAAAACTGATGAAAATCGGACTTAAAATAAAAGCGCAATTCACAAATTAAATTTTAAATTTTCTCATTATAATAACATTGAGATTGGTTTGATTATTTTAAACATCTGTTAACTTACAGCTGTTGTTTTTGTTGATCACTGATATTCACTATATTGGATTAGGCGGATGTCATTGATTTAGAACTAAATGTAACTTTTGTATTGTATCAAAATAAGTTGCTCGATGTCGAGCAACACGCGCACTAGTAACTTTTTAAAAGCCGTAACTTATCGTAATAGTAAAAAATCAAACATTTAAAAGGGCCTTTTGAAACAAGCATTATTTGAGAATGTGATATTCCATTTTAGAATGTTCTATTCTACACAGTTGAATGCACCAACTGCATTGACCAGTTGAGTTACCAATTCAAATTTTACGTGAGGCTTTCCTATTGACACTCAAACTTGTTACAACTATTCTATTCTTAATTGTTTTAAGAAGTGAAAAACGACTGTTGGATTAATAAAAACTTGGTGGAAAGCTAAGATTCAATGAAAAAGGTAGGTTATTATTTTTTATTATAAAACTTTCCAAGCAAGAAGGAAGAAGGGTGAAACTTTAACAAAATAAACGTACAATTTAAACAAGCATAATTTGATATTTAAATTTCAAACGAAATATGATTTTTAAATCTTTACATTAAAAAGTATCATTTACAGTTGTGTTGAATAAAAACAATTAAATAACATTATCTTAAATTTGACCCGACAGGAGTCTTGGTCTTTAAAACCAACTGGTTAGCCAATTCAGAATTTCTAAGTATTAGTTAAAACATCCGATTACGTGCTGTGGTTTTTGTTGATTCTCTGTACACAAATTTTTCGCTCGATGATGGTCTGAAGGTTACAAAATTCTTTTTCAACTCTAGATCCATTGATTCAAAACCTTTCAATAATTTTTTAGCTTTATTTAATTCATAAGACCAATGAACAATTTTAAAACATGGAAAATGATTTTCTCTAATTTAAAAGTACAATTATAGGTACACTTAAGGCATCGACGTATGCAAATCGTTTCATGAAAATAGTGGAACAAAATGTCTTAAAAAAAAAACAAATTGCCTGTTTACACCCTAAATCTAAATTATATACTCCCGAATGTGTAACTGATTGGGGTATCAGAAATTCGTCAAATATCGGTAAGGTAGATTAAGGGGTAATGTAGTACAGCCGTGGTAATGTAGATCACCCAACAGGTTTAGTTCTCGTACATATATTATTGAACAAATTGAAGTACATTAGAGTAAGTTTGTGATTCAACCATACAGTTAGTGATCAACTAGACGATTGCCATCTGGCTGGGTAGGTTAGCTTGTATGAGAACATTTTCCATTTGCGCCTGATGTGTAAGCCTTGCTCAGATATACGTGCTGATGTTAAATCTTACAGCATAGCCTAGGGTGGGTATATGCAGCCCACACCTTAATATGGAATTGCGTGAAGGATCTGACTATTTCCTTCCATTTGGCTAGCTATGTTGTGACTCTTTTAATTTTGAGATATATATATATATATATATATATATATATATATATCTATAATATATACAGCCGCATGTGTAACTGACTGACTGACTCACTCACTGATGATATTAAATTCCTGAAGCGACCGTTTAAGCTAGGGACTTGAAATTTGGCATGGACATTCTTTGAGATGTTTCAATTTAGGGAAAATCATAAAACTACAATTATTTTACTTTTAAACTATAAAAAAAGGTAAAAAATATAGATTTGTCGGTAATGTAGTTCAGCCGTATCAGCGTATTTCACCGCGTGGTATCGTAGATCACTTTGCAGGTTTAGTTCTCGCTCGTGTTTAAATGATCTCTTTCAACTACACCCGTGTTTGATATTGGTATTATATCCTTTGATGGATAGACTCTAATTTAATATGAACTACGGTGTTTTGCTGCAATGAGAGCGGGTCATTTCACCAGGGACTCAGGGTTATACTCGTTATGATATATACAGTGATAATGCCTAATTCGTAGCTAATGCATCATATGCGCTATCTTGAATGTTTACCAAAGGTGAATTATCTTCTCCTACTATGGATTAAATTCCCATGGCGGGTGAATAGTCGCTTAGTTCTCACTTGTATTTAAATCATGTCTTTTAACTACACACCTGCTTTCTTGCTGTTGACAACGTTAGTATCCCTCATATTTAACAAACCGTTATCCACTTGACTTCAAAATAGCAATGAAAAGTTCGTTTCTTTTATATTTTTACGCACATCATAAATATGTCTTAGGGAATTTTTTAATAACTGTTGAGCACAACTAACAGATTTAAATGTTAGGTTCTCGTTTTGTTTCAATTTATTTTAGATTACTTATTTAAATTCACACGGGATCATTCTTCCGGCCGAATTTCGCATTGAATGGATTTTCTGTGAAGCTTGAGCCGTGATCTTAACGTAACATACTTCGATTACTTTGTACAATACTACAGCCGCATGTGTAACTGATTGACACACTGGCGAGCCTAAAAATTACCCACTTCTGGTTGAGCTAGCAACTTGAAATTTTGCATGCTCGCAGATTTTGACTTCTAGGCCAAGGAATAAATGCCAAAACTAAGTTTTTGTTACAGTAAATATTAAAAATTTACATCCGAATTTTGCAAGAAATATTCAGTGACGAGAATCAAAATATTTGTTATCGAATTTATTTACAGTCTCATTGTATCCTTCGATGGATAGACTCTAATATATATTGTAGACTACGGCGTTATTTTGTATTGAGAGTGGGTTATTTCACCAGGGACCCAGGGTTATACTCGATAATATATACAGTGATAATTCCCTAATTTGTAGCTTATGCAGCATATGCGCTATCTTGAATGTTTACCAAAGGTGAATTTTCTTCTCCTACTATGAATTAATTTCCCATGGCGGGTGAATAGTCGCTTAGTTCTTGCTTGTATTTAAATCATGTCTTTTAACTACACCTGCTTCCTTGCTGTTGGTAACGTTAGTATCCCTCATATAACAAACCGTTATCCATTTGACTTCAAAATAGCAATGAGATTATGCTGCATTGAAAGCTCGTTTCTTTTATATTTTTCACACATCATAAATATGTTTTAGGTAATTTTTAAATAACTGTTTAGCTGAACTAACAGATTTAAATGTAGGTTCTCGTTTTGTTTCAATTTATTTTAGATTACTTATTCAAATTCACACGGGATTATTCTCCGCCGAACTTCGCATTGAATGGATTTTCTGAGAAGCTTGAGCCGTGATCTTAACGTAACATACTTCGATTACTTTGTACAATACTTAATAGACAGTTTATTATTATCTTTCTGTTTGATTTATATTCAGTGTCTTATATTCGAATTTTTCACACTTAAAATTTGTTTTTGAGAATGTTTAAATAAGTGTTGAACAAAAGTAATAGATTTAAATGTTAGGTTCTCGTTTAATTTCAATTTATTTTAGATTACTTATTCAAATTCACCCCAGGTGAACCCCTCAGCCGAATTACGCATTCAATGAATTTTCTGTGTTGCTCGTGCCGTGATCTTAACGTTATATACTTCTATTACTTAGTACGATACTTAATAGACAGTTAAGTATTATCTTTCTGCATTGTTTATAATCAGTGTTTTATATTTTATTTTAATACACACTTAAAATATGTTTTTAAGAATTTTTAAACGGCTATTGAACAAAACTAACAGGTTTTTATGGATAAATTATTATTTCACATGTCTAGATTTTATATTCTTATAATTAGTAGTAGTTTGTAATAGTAGGGGTTTTTTGCGGATCTACCCCGTTTTTATTATTTCCAATGATTTTGTTTTCATGTTATTTAATTCTTGTTTTCGCTTATTGATTTGAATGTTATTTGCTATTTCAGTAATTTAAACGTTTTTCTTCTATATCCTGAAATTTACAAGTTTTTATTTTTAATTAGTTTGTATCAGCAGATTCTTTTAATATCGTGGTTGGCGATACTATATTTAGTTCAAATTGTATTTTTAATTTTTAAGTTTATTAACTAGCATAGCTTGATTTTTTATTATTTTAATAGTAATTTTCACACTTACTATTGGTTATTTTCTATTTTTTAGCATTATTGTTTTTCTCTAATGGGCATATTACATTATTTTTAAAAGTTACGAAAATCTCATTTAAAAATACTTAATTTGGAATAATTTTGACCCATTGCAATTTTAATGTGACGCATGTTAACTCGTTGACGTTTCAGACTAAGTAGTTGGTAACGTGGAATAGTTAGCATCACACATTTTAGTAGAGCTACAAGTAAATTAATAACTTAGCTTTTCAAAACTTCAATTTTTATTAGTTTTTATTTTCCGATTCTTTTAATATCGTGGTTGGCGATGCTAGATTTGGTTTAAGTGTTACTTTCAATTTCTTTAGTTTATGCATTATTATAGCTTGATTATTTTATTATTTTAATAGTTATTTTCACATTATCAATTATTTTCTATTTTTTAGCATTATTGTTTTGCTATAGTGGGCACATTACATTTTTTTTATCAATGAAAATTTAATTTAAAGATACTTAATTTGGATTAATTTTGCCCCATTGCAATTTTTCTGTGCCGCATCTAAAATCGTTGACGTTCCAGGCCAAGTGGTTGGTAACGTGGAGGAGTTAGTATCACACACTTTTGTAGTAGAGTTACACGTAATTTAAAACTTAGCTTTTCAAAACTTCGATGGAACTAGCCTGTTCAGTACTTTAGTGGAACTAGAAAGTTCATTATTTGAGACTTTGTGAATGATTAACGAAAATAGTAAAATCAACTAGGGGGCATGGGGGCTGAGCCCCGTGAAATATCTTCAAAGGATATTATTGTTATTATTATTATTGATTGTGAAGAGTGCGTATTAGCCCGTTTTGTTACTGTCTTCGCTGTCCAGTTAGTTGGTGGAACTAGCCTGTTCAATACTTGACTTTAAATTATTCAACGAATTCGGGGCAACCCCCAAAGGGGGCATGGGGGCGGAGCCCCCATCGAGCCGTAGGCGAGTCCATAATATATACAGCCCCATGTGTAACTGACTGACTCACTGATGATCTTAAATTCCTGAAGCGACCGTTTAAGATAGAGACTTGAAATTTGGCATGGACATTCATTGAGATGTTTCAATTTAGGAAAAATCATAAAACTACAACTTTTTTACTTTTAAACTATAAAAAAGGTAAAAAATATAGATTTGTCGGTAACGTAGTTCAGCCGTATCAGCGTATATCACCGCGTGGTATCGTAGATCACTCTTCAGGTTTAGTTCTCGCTCGTGTTTAAATGATCTCTTTCAACTACACCCGTGTTTGATATACTCATTGTATCCTTCGATGGATAGACTCTAATATATTGTAAACTACGGCGTTATTTTGTATTGAGAGCGGGTTATTTCACCAGGGACCCAGGGTTATACTCGATAATATATACAGTGATAATTCCTTAATTTGTAGATTATGCAGCATATGCGCGATCTTGAATGTTTACCAAAGGTGAATTTTCTTATCCTACTATGAATAAATTTCCCATGGCGGGTGAATAGTCGCTTAGTTCTCGCTTGTATTTAAATCATGTCTTTTAACTACACCTGCTTCCTTGCTGTTGGCAACATTAGTATCCCTCACATATAACAAACCGTTATCCATTTGACTTCAAAATAGCCATGAGATTATGCTGCATTAAAAGCTCGTTTCTTTTATATTTTACTCACATCATAAATATGTTTTAGGGAATTTTTAAATATCTGTTTAGCTGAACTAACAGATTTAAATGTAGGTTCTCGTTTTGTTTCAATTTATTTTAGATTACTTATTCAAATTTACACGGGATTATTCTCCGCCGAACTTCGCATTGAATGGATTTTCTGTGAAGCTTGAGCCGTGATCTTAACGTAACATACTTCGATTACTTTGTACAATACTTAATAGACAGTTTATTATTATCTTTCTGTTTGATTTATATTCAGTGTCTTATATTCGAATTTTTCACACTTAAAATTTATTTTTGAGAATGTTTAAATAAGTGTTGAACAAAAGTAATAGATTTAAATGTTAGGTTCTTGTTTAATTTCAATTTATTTTAGATTACTTATTCAAATTCACCCCATGTGAACCCCTCAGCCGAATTACGCATTCAATGAATTTTCTGTGTAGCTCGTGCCGTGATCTTAACGTTATATACTTCTATTACTTAGTACGATACTTAAGGGACAGTTAAGTATTATCTTTCTGCATTGTTTATAATCAGTGTTTTATATTTTATTTTAATACACACTTAAAATATGTTTTTAAGAATTTTTAAACGGCTATTGAACAAAACTAACAGGTTTTTATGGATAAATTATTATTTCACAGGTCTAGATTTTATACTCTTATAATTAGTAGTAGTTTGTAATAGTAGGGGTTTTTTGCGAATCTACCCCGTTTTTATTATTTCCTATGATTTTGTTTTCATGTTATTAAATTCTTGTTTTCGCTTATTGATTTGAATGTTATTTGCTATTTCAGTAATTTAAACGTTTTTCTTCTATATCCTGAAATTTACAAGTTTTTATTTTTAATTAGTTTGTATCAGCAGATTCTTTTAATATCGTGGTTGGCGATACTATATTTAGTTCAAATTGTATTTTTAATTTCTTAAGAGTATTAACTAGCATAGCTTGATTTTTTATTATTTTAATAGTAATTTTCACACTTACTATTGGTTATTTTCTATTTTTTAGCATTATTGTTTTACTCTAATGGGCATATAACATTATTTTTAAAATTTACGAAAATCTCATTTAAAAATACTTAATTTGGAATAATTTTGACCCATTGCAATTTTAATGTGACGCATGTTAACTCGTTGACGTTTCAGGCTTAGTAGTTGGTAACGTGGAATAGTTAGCATCACACATTTTAGTAGAGTTACAAGTAAATTAATAACTTAGCTTTTCAAAACTTCAATTTTTATTAGTTTTCATTTTCCGATTCTTTTAATATCATGGTTGGCGATGCTAGATTTGGTTTAAGTGTTACTTTCTATTATTATAGCTTGATTATTTTATTATTTTAATAGTTATTTTCACATAATCAATTATTTTCTATTTATTAGCATTATTGTTTTGCTATAGTGGGCAAATTACATTTTTTTTTATCAATGAAAATTTAATTTAAAGATACTTAATTTGGATTAATTTTGCCCCATTGCAATTTTTCTGTGCCGCATCTAAAATCGTTGACGTTCCAGACCAAGTGGTTGGTAACGTGGAGGAGTTAGTATCACACACTTTTGTAGTAGAGTTACACGTAATTTAAAACTTAGCTTTTCAAAACTTCGATGGAACTAGCCTGTTCAGTACTTTAGTGGAACTAGAAAGTTCATTATTTGAAACTTTGTGAATGATTAACGAAATTAGTAAAATCAACTAGGGGGCATGGGGGCTGAGCCCCGTGAAATATTTTCAAAGGATATTATTGTTATTATTATTATTGATTGTGAAGAGTGCGTATTAGCGCGTTTTTTTACTGTCTTCGCTGTCCAGTTAGTTGGTGGAACTAGCCTGTTCAATACTTGACTTTAAATTATTCAACGAATTCGGGGCAACCCCCAAAGGGGGCATGGGGGCGGAGCCCCCATCGAGCCGTAGGCGAGTCTATAATATATACAGCCCCATGTGTAACTCACTGATGATAGTTAAGTCCTGAAGCGACCGTTTAAGCTAGAGACCTGAAATTTGGCATGAACATTCTTTGAGATGTTTTAATTAAGGGAAAATCATCAAACAACAAATTTTCAACTTTTAAAGTATAAAAAAATGCTAAAAAGACGAGGTGTCGGTAAGGAAGTACATTAGTTCTTAAAGATGTCGCTTGGAGCGCTATTTTAGTCGCTTAGTTCTCGCTTGTATTTAAGTTATGTCTTTTAACTACACCTCTTACTGATGGCAGAGTCATTCTCTTATTCGAGTTTTTGTTTAAGTTTTTCTATTTGAGTAATATATACAGCCCCATGTGTAACTCACTGATGATAGTAAAGTCCTGAAGCGACCGTTTAAGCTAGAGACCTGAAATTTGGCATGAACATTCTTTGAGATGTTTTAATTAAGGGAAAATCATCAAACAACAAATTTTCAACTTTTAAAGTATAAAAAAATGCTAAAAAGACATGGTGTCGGTAAGGAAGTACATTAGTTCTTAAAAATGTCGCTTGGAGCGCTATTTTAGTCGCTTAGTTCTCGCTTGTATTTAAGTTATGTCTTTTAACTACACCTCTTACTGATGGCAGAGTCATTCTCTTATTTGAGTTTTTGTTTAAGTTTTTCTATTTGATTGAAATGGCAATGAAATTTTATTGCATTGAAAGTGGATCCTTTCACCAAGGTGATGTCCGCTTTTGTTCCTATAGCAACAACGCGCAGTGTGTTGCCAATGCAGCATGTGTGCTTGCTTGGAATTACTTACATGGTGAATTCTCTACACCAATTATTGATGGAATTCTCATGGCGGGTGACAGTTTGTACAGACAGTCTCGTCGTGTGAATTGCATCAGTAATAGGTATTTGTTTCCCGAAGATCTTGTTAGAGAAGTCATTATTATGGGCCAAAAAATCCACATTGCAGACATATCTTACGTATGCAATGGCCTCTATCCACCATCCGCGAATGAATTGTCCAACTCCGTCCGTCATTTGTCAAATATTTTGGAAGGCATTTTATCTACTGATTCGATTGGGGGTTTTCTGTTTACAGGACAGATGAATACAGTAGCCTTTTGGCGTGATGATGGCATGTTGTTTGTTTTTTACTCTCATGGAGTAGACGAGGAGCGTCGACACAGCTCAAACGATGGTGAAAACCGTGCTCGTCTCTTTGTCTGTGACAATTATTTATCACTCGCTTCTCTGTTACTTGCTAATTCAGCACTGGGTGGAAATGAAAGTCAGTATAATATTACTAGACTTACATTCCAAAGATCTATTGAGCAGGCTGATTCAACAACACATGCAGTTCTTCAGCCGGAAGATATTCCAGTTGACCACCCAGTCGTTAAAAGGGGACCAGGGCGACCAAAGAAAACTAAGCGTGGGCGGCCTAAAGTTCTTTCGACCACCCTTGAAGAACAATTGCAGCAGGCAAAGAAAAGATACGTCGAGAAAAATCATGAGAAGCGTAGGGATTCGGTCCAGAAATACAGTCAACAACACCCTGAAGTTAACAGGGCTGCTGTTGAACGCTATTCTCAACGGCCGATGCTTCACGTCAGAGAGTTCATGTTTTTCGATTGAAAAATCCAATAGTTAAAGAGCTTAGACATTTGCCTGCTTCACTTAGTCATCTCATCAACAAACATGGTCCAATGGCCAGTTGGAATGGAGATTTATTCGATCACATTATCGCTTATAAATTAAACAAAGTTAGTCTTTGGGCGGAAGATATCTACAAGTGTCCTTTATGTGGAGCTAGGTTGTTTGACGAAGAACGTGATAGAAAAAAATGGTGCTGTGGAGATGGAGCTTACAATGTCCTTCGATTGCCTCCACTTCAAGCAGCATTCTATTCTAACCGTCGATTTCTTGAACGGGCAAGGGCTTACAACGACCTTTTCGCTTTCTGTGCTCTTGAGGTGCCCGGTGGATACCGGCATCCAAGTGGTCTCGCTTTCTTCAAAATTGAAGGTCGTATGTCCCCGTGGCGGAACTGGATACGCCAGATTGCAACTTTAAGCGCTGGCTAACTAACAGAGAAACATTGTCACTTGAAGTACTACAATGAACTCACAACACCTGAGTTCAAAACATCTTGACCTAAATTATACTTTTAAACAAATTTCAATTATTTTACAACTCATAAAATAAAACCTATTTCAATGAAAATTCATAAATCTTATTCCACTCCTGTTCTTTCCACAACTTCTTAATTAAAGTATAACAAAAGCCACAACAATAACCAGAACATTTATTTAACAACTTTATTTAATAACTATTATTTCACAACTCTCAATTTCATATTTTAACAAACAGTAAAATGTTTTCTAATAGTAGGGGGCTTTCGCTGATCCACCCCGTTTTTATTATTTTATTTTGTTTTCATGTTATTTAATTAATGTTTTCGCTCATTGATTTAAATTTTATTCGTTGTTTCTTTGATTTAAACCTTTGTAATCTATTTCCTGAAGTTTTTTATTTCTCATTTGACTTGTGTGACGCAGGGGATTATGTCACGTCTTTCACGATTGCAACACCAAGAGCTGGCTAAGTATCAGAGAAACATTTATTACTGTAACTACGACTACTAATTATGTTTATAGCAACAACCACAACTATATTTAAACTCTTTGTTTTTAAACTTCTTTTCATTAAATACAGTAACCAATCATCTTAACTTAAATTATATTTTTCTACTTACAAATATGTTTCTTTTGCCTTGTTTTAGTATAGCCTACTTAAATTAAATCTGAAATATTTTCACTTCTTTTTTTTCATGATATGCCAATTAATTGAGTCATATTCGTATAATTTTTTTTTTTTACAGTACCGATATTGAGCATAATACCTAGATTATTTACATAGTTAATTATTATTTCACAACTATCAATTATATTTTGTAACGAATTAAGATGAATTAGGAAGGGGGTTTAAAAACCGTAGACGATTTTCAAATCGTTTTATTATTATTGATTGTGAGTAGTGTGTATAAGACACTTTTGTTACTGTCTTGGCTGACCCGTTCTTCTGTTGGAACTAACCTGTTGAACAACTTGACTTATTATTAATTTACTAATTTAGGGCAACCCCTAAGGGGCATGGGGCGAAGCCCCATCGAGCCGTAGGCGAGTATATATATATACATCTCTAAATGTACTATTAATAATAGTAATTCACTTGTTTCTGTAGCCAATAACTCACTTCAAATTCTACATGTTCATTGCGTACTAGGACTATATTAGATAAAAACCCCTCAAAAATATAGGTTGATAAACTTAGAGAATTAAAAATAATTTGTATCGTTTCTTGTTTAGCTCTCCCAGGGAAAACTTATCGGAAGAACATTAAGTTACTCCAATTTTGGTTATTTTGAAAACAAAAAATTGGACATTGCTCTATCTCCCTCCGTCAATCGCCAAGATATACTTTTGAAATGTAATGTAGCAGTTATTTACAGTTTTTTCTTATTTTTAAGAGTTAGCGACCACATAGTCCTATAAGAAATGTAAAATTATTTTAGTTTTTCTGCTCTGGTGAAAAAAAGGTTGGGCCTATAAATTATTTGAGACGATCTTGGCCAACATATTTCATTTTGTTACAACTTTGTTTCAAATATACCAAAGCCGATACACAGAGCTTGAAGTAGGGAATTTTTTCTTAATTTCAAGTTTTTTTATTGTTTTTATAGATCAACTGCAAAACATATCATTAACTTTTGTTGTACTGTATGTAGCTGAGTTTTGCTTCCCCATAAGCTTGAAGTTTTGTATTAACTTAGCTTGACAGTGATGTTGAAGGAAAATCACTATATTTAAAAGTTTAACACCCTTGAAAATTTAACTTAAAAATTTTAATTAATGCCAGCTAATATTATGTGTTTATGCTTTTACCTGTTGAATATTAAGGGATTTCTCTGTTACATATACTGTTAGGTTATAGATTGTTTGGGAATTAGTGACATAAATGTAACTTTTGAACATTTCACTTTTTGTCTACTCTAAAATCGTTATTTTAAGACCGATTTGCAACTTTTATTATTACTGAATTTCATATAACTTGTTAGTAGAACTAACTACAGTTATATTGTAATTGATGTTCGAATTTTGCATTCACTGAAATTGTAAAATATGCCTGTAACTTCAACAGAATTTAAGGGAAGTGACTAGAATAATTAGATAATAAATAATTACTGTATTCCATAATTAGGTTTAGATTTCCATAATTAGATTTCGTATAGAATTTTTTATAATAATAGGGATATTTGGCAGGTTACAAACTGTTTGTTCATGTTTTCCTATTTTTGTTCAAGTGAAATTATGTTTTACTTCATTGATCTTCAAAAATTTTCCCTTTTAATTCTACACTGTCATCTATTTAAGTTTATTTATTTCATACTATTTGCGCTAGGAGGGTGAGGCAAGGCATGGAGTCAAATCCCCCGACGTTTCGTTTACTACAGTATAGTTTCTTTTAAAATCCTTAACAATTTTATTTAAAATATTGTGGGAAGATCCTAAACGTTTGACACTTGGTAAAATACAAACTAATTTGGCGAACACAACGAGGGGGTATGGAAGCGAAGGCCTCAATTAGCCTGTTTACTGCTTGAGATTTTTACAGCAATTTAATAGGGGCAAATAATTACGGGAGTGGAGCCTCCATCCAGCATAATACCTAGAATATTTGCATGTTTGATTATGATTTTACAACTATCTCAATTTTAAGAATTGCGGCGAACTAAGAAGTGGTTTTAAAAACTAGCCATAGGTGATTTTAAAGCTTTTAATTATTGTTGATTATGTGTAGTGTGTATGAGCCGGTTTTCTAAGTGTCTTGGCGGACCAGTTTTTCGGTGGAAATAATCTGCTCTAACTCGACTTAATAGTAATTTGCGAATTTAAGACAACCCCTAAGGGGGCATGGGGGCGGAGCCCCCATCGAGCCGTAGGTGAGTCTAAATTATATACTCCCGCATGTGTAACTCATTGGGGTATCAGAAATTCTTAGTGTCGGTAAGGCAGATCAAGGGGTAATGTAGTACAGCCGTGGTAACGTAGATCACTTGACAGGTTTAGTTCTCGTACTTATATTATTGAACAAATTTAACTAGGCTCGACTAAGTCTCTTGATTGAAGGGAATCTTGGGGGCCCAGATATCCAAATCAATATGTTGATTCTATCAAGTGTTATATATATTCATCTCATTTGATAAGTAATTGTTTACAGCTGGTTTTTCTCTAGTTTAGATGTAGCGATTACGTAGTTCTACAAGAAAAGTAAAAATTATTTAGTTTTTAAGCCCTAGCAAGAACAACGGTTGCGCCCATAAAATATCTTAGCGATCATATTTCATTTTACTACAACTTCGTTTCTAATATACCTAAGCTGATGCACAGATAGGGAGTTTTTTCCTAAGTTTTTTTTAAATGCTTTTTTAGATCAACTGCAGAACATTTGATTTAATTTACCTCTATGTTGCTGAATGTTCATTTTGCTTCCCCACAAGCTTTAACATTGTATTAACTTACCTTGACAGTAATATTAAAAGGAAATTAAATGTATTTAGAAGTGTAACAGTATTTAAAAATTGAATTTAAAAGTAATTCATAATTAATGCCAGTTAATATTGTGTGTTTAATTTAACGTTTTGTTGATCCTTAACCCTCCAGTATGTTTTTCATAACTACAGTAATATTTTTTTAGATCCTTAAAATTGTGCATGCACATATCTTGGACAGCACCGATATCAATAAAAGTATCAAACATAAACAATAACTGTGGTGATTGCCAATATTATGTCTTTTTATTAGCGAATTTCCCTATAGGGAATACGCTATTACGGTAGTAGTCACGGTAAGACCTAAGCCCGGGACCATGATACTTTTTCGTTTTGAGGTCCCTAGAAGCCAAAAACACCGTTCGTTCAAATTGATATATATGTATATATATATATATATATATATATAAAAGTTATCGTGTTCACGGACACATATATATATACATATATATATATATATATATATATATATATATATATATATATATATGTGTGTCCGTGAACACGATAACTTTTGAACGGAACCTCCGATTTTGATGAAATTTGGTACAGGGGTGTAAGCCAGCATCTACTAGGTTGAGTTCGCGAACCAGAATGATCGGACCATTGGAACGGGGTTTTATGGGGTTTCAAAAGGGTTAAAAATGGGTTTTTGGCATTTTTCGACCTTAATTTTTAAAATTCATAAATTTTAACTGAAACCATTTAAAAGAGCTTAAAAAACAAACAATTTGGTATTTTGAATTTTTATCTTAGCATAACTGGTTACGGGGAAAATAAAAAAATGTGTTTTCCATGTTATTCTTATGGGAAATCAAGAAAAGCCTATATCTTGCTTATTTATTGACATAACTTAATCAAATTTCTTATGTACATTATCTAGATAAGGTTTAACTTATACTTGCTTACAAAACCCATATGGCGGCAAACCTACATACTAACCCCATGGGGTTTATGGGGAAAATAAACAGAACACCATAACCTTATAAAATTTGGTATGTACAATCACTAGGTAGGATTTAACTTATATTTACCAACTAAACCCATATTATGGCGGCAAACCTACATACTCTCATCCCCATGGATTTTATGGGGAAATAGAAAATATACCAAAATTCCATTGGAAATTCGCTGAGTACGCAGGTCTGCTGCGACGGGGGTATTTTACATGTTAGGCGGAACTGATTGTTTTATAATTATTCATTGTTAGGCAACTGATTGTTTTACATTGCTTGTTACTTAGTGATGTTTTACATTGTTTGTTACTTACTGACCAAAAACTTTGGTTTCCGACTATTTGAGGTAAATTGGCTATGTTTAGTTAATATCTGCCATACTTTAGTCAGTAACTACGGTAATATTGTATTGAGATCTTGAAGTTAAGTATTAACTAATACAAAATCCACTATATTTAAAAGTTTAACACTCTTAAAACTTTAAACAGAGCTTAAAGAAGGGAACTTTTTCCTGATTTAAAGGTTTTTTTTATTGTTTTTATAGATCTACTGCAAAACATTCCATTAACTTTAGCTGATTTTAATATTTAGCTGATTCTGAATCTTGCTTGGTAGTATTTATTTAGCTTGGCAGTGATATTGAAGGAAATTCACTATATTTAGAAGTTAACCACTCGTAAAAATAGAATTTAATAAAATTATAATTAATGCCAGCTAAAATTATGTGTTATTCTCTTATCTGTTGAATATGAACGGATTTCTCTGTTTCATATACTGTTAAAGTATAGATTGTTTGTGAATTAGTGACATAAATCTAACTTTTAGACCTTTCACTTTTGATCGTATCTCAAATCGTTGTTTTAAGACAGATTTGCAACTTTTATTAGTACTGAATTTCATATAACTTGTTAGTAGAGCCAACTACAGTTATATTGCATTTGAGGTACGAATTTTGCATCCACTGAACTTGTGAAATATCCCTGAAACTTCAACGGAATTTAAGGGAAGTGACTAGAATAACTATATAATAAGTAATAAATATAATAAATTACTATTTCATAACGTCCATTTTTATTTCCTAACGAATATTTTTGTGTGTGAATAATAGGGGTCTTTGGCGGGTACCAAACCGTTTGTTCATGTTTACCTGTTTTGTTTCAGTAAAATTATTTATTTCCTCATTGATCTTTTGAAATATTTTATTTAGGTTATTCATTCTACATTGTCATATATTTTATCAGGTTTATTTCATACTTTTTGCGCTAGGAGGGTGAGGCAAGGCATTTCTTCAAATCCACCGACGATTCGTTTACTACAGTACAGTTGCTTTTTAAATCCATAATAATTTTAATTATAAATATTATGGGCAAATCTTAAACGTTCGAGACTTGGTAAACTACAAACTAATACGGTGAACACAACAAGGGGGTA
Organism: Neoaliturus tenellus; assembly: GCA_030545055.2. Classification (NCBI taxonomy): domain Eukaryota; kingdom Metazoa; phylum Arthropoda; class Insecta; order Hemiptera; family Cicadellidae; genus Neoaliturus; species Neoaliturus tenellus. The sequence goes on along the minus strand of CM061531.1, from coordinate 184,775,615 downwards.
TGGGAGCGAAGGCCTCAACTAGCCTGTTCAGTGCTTGCGATTTTTACAGCAATTTATGAATAGGGGCAACTAATTATGGGGCAAGAGGGTGGAGCCTCCATCCAGCAATACCTAGAATATTTGTGTGGTTGATTATGATTTTACAACTCTCTCAATTTTACGAATTAAGAGGAACGAGGGAGTGGTTCTAAAATCTAGCCATTGGCGATTTTCAAAGCTTCTAGCGAATTTCCCTATAGAGAATACGCTATTACGGTAGTAGCCATGGTGAGACCTAAGCCCGGGACCACTTTACTTTTTCATTTTGAGGTCCCCAGAAAAAAAAAAACAATTCCTTAATTTCCATATATGTGTATGTCCGTAGTACTGATAACTTTTGAAATGGACGTCTGATTTTGATGAAATTTGGTATGAAGGTGTAAGACCAGGTCTATTTTCATGAGTCCGCGAACCAGCATTGTCGGGTTATGGGAACGGAGTTTTATGTGGTTTCAAAGGAGTAAAAAATGGGTTGTTGGCATTTTTGAACCTCAATTTTGTAAGTTCAAGAATTTTAACTGAAACCATTTAAAAGAGCTTAAAAAACAAACAATTTAGTACTTTGAATTTTTAACTTAGCTTAACAGATACCGCAGAAAAGCTAAATACAGGTTTCTGATGTTAATCTTATGGGAAATCAATAAAATCCTGTATCTTGCTTATTTATTGACATAACTTAGTAACATTTAGTATGTACATTCACTAGGTAGGGTTTAACTGATATTTGATTAGAACACCCATGTGGCGGCTAACCTACATACTCACCTCCATGGGGTTTATTGGGAATATTAAAAAGTGCTGAATATTGATACAATTGGTATATACCTTACTCAACCATCACTCTACCTGACAACAAACATTTTTTAACAACATCCCATGGCAATAAACCAACATACAAATTCCTATGGTAACTATAGGGAAAATACGAAATCTTAAATTCCTTTGGAAATTGGCTGAGTACGCAGGTCTGCTGCGACGGGGGGTATTTATTATTGTTGATAATATGTAGTGCTTACTAGCCGGCTTTCTTACTGTCTTGGTGGACCAGTTTTTCGGTGGAACTAACCTGCTTCAACTCGACTTTTTAGTAATTTACGAATTTCGGACAACCCCTAAGGGGGCATGGGGGCGGAGCCCCCATCGAGCCGCAGGCGAGTCCATAATATATACAGCCCCATGTGTAACTGACTGACTCACTGATGATCTTAAATTCCTGAAGCGACCGTTTAAGATAGAGACTTGAAATTTGGCATGGACATTCATTGAGATGTTTCAATTTAGGAAAAATCATAAAACTACAACTTTTTTACTTTTAAACTATAAAAAAGGTAATAAATATAGATTTGTCGGTAACGTAGTTCAGCCGTATCAGCGTATATCACCGCGTGGTATCGTAGATCACTCTTCAGGTTTAGTTCTCGCTCGCGTTTAAATGATCTCTTTCAACTACACCCGTGTTTGATATACTCATTGTATCCTTCGATGGACAGACTCTAATATATATTGTAAACTACGGCGTTATTTTGTATTGAGAGCGGGTTATTTCACCAGGGACCCAGGGTTATACTAGATAATATATACAGTGATAATTCCCTAATTTGTAGCTTATGCAGCATATGCGCTATCTTGAATGTTTACCAAAGGTGAATTTTCTTCTCCTACTATGAATTAATTTCCCATGGCGGGTGAATAGTCGCTTAGTTCTCGCTTGTATTTAAATCATGTCTTTTAACTACACCTGCTTCCTTGCTGTTGGCAACGTTTGTATCCCTCATATATAACAAACCGTTATCCATTTTACTTCAGAATAGCAATGAGATTATGCTGCATTGAAAGCTCGTTTCCTTTATATATTACACACATCATAAATATCGTATGTTTTAGGGAATTTTTAAATAACTGTTTAGCTGAACTAACATATTTAAATGTAGGTTCTCGTTTTGTTTCAATTTATTTTAGATTACTTATTCAAATTCACACGGGATTATTCTCCGCCGAACTTCGCATTGAATATATTTTCTGTGAAGCTTGAGCCGTGATCTTAACGTAACATACTTCGATTACTTTGTACAATACTTAATAGACAATTTATTATTATCTTTCTGTTTGATTTATATTCAGTGTCTTATATTTGAATTTTTCACACTTAAAATTTGTTTTTGAGAATGTTTAAATAAGTGTTGAACAAAAGTAATAGATTTAAATGTTAGGTTTTCGTTTAATTTCAATTTATTTTAGATTACTTATTCAAATTCACCCCATGAGAACCCCTCAGCCGAATCACGCATTCAATGAATTTTCTGTGTAGCTCGTGCCGTGATCTTAACGTTATGAATTTTGCTGTGAAGCTTGAGCTGTGATCTTAACGTAACATACTTCGATTACTTTGTACAATAATTAATAGACAGATATTTATTATCTTTTTGTTTGATTTGTATTCAGTGTCTTATATTAGATATTTTTTTCACACTTATAAATATGTTTTTGAGAATGTTTAAATAAGTATTGAACAAAATGAACACATTTAAATGTTAGGTTCTCGTTTCATTTTCACCTCATTCCAGATTACTAATTCAAATTCACCCCAAGTTAAGCTTTCGGCCGAATTTCGCATTCAATGAATTTACTGTGTTGCTCGTGCCGTGACCTTAACTTCTATTACTTTGTATGATAATTAATAGACAGGTAATTATTATCTTTCTGTTTTATTTATATTCAGTGTTTTACATTATATTTTAATACACACTTAAAATATGTTTTTGAAAATTTTTAAATGACTATTGAACTAAACAAACAGGTTTTTATGAATAAATTATTATTTCACAGGTCTCGATTTTATATTCTTATAATTAGTAGTTTGTAATAGTAGGGGTTTTTTGCGGATCAACCCCGTTTTTATTCTTTCCTATTATTTTGTTTTCATGTTTTTTAATTCTTGTTTTCGCTCATTGATTTGGATGTTATACGCTATTTCAGTGATTTAAACGTTTTTCTTCTATCTCCTGAAATTTACAAGTTTTTATTTGAGATGGGTGAGGCATTGGATTATGTCAATTTTCCCATAATTGTATCTCTATTTAGTACCAGGTTAACCGAGCCTTGCTCGTTGGTTTTAATTGACTTTTGTTATAGTGTCATGGTAATCAAGCTATTAAATCTACACCAGACTCTTCACAGCTAACAGCTGTTAAAAAACTGCTTAAAATTTATGTTCCTTTATTTTTGTTTACTTTTAGTTGTTCTTTCGTTACCAAAATAGCAACCTATAAGACCAATGTTAAAAATAACGATTTTGTTAACTTAAAT